>CM029022.1:165167969-165252712 GCA_016801055.1 Panax notoginseng
TGGTAGATACATACAAATATACTACAACTTATATAAAATAAGAATACTCTCTCTTTTTTTCTAATCATCGTTGTTCTTAATTTTAGTATACTCTTATAATAATATAACAATCCAAGTGGGTATCTTAAATTGATTTAATTGGGTTGGTCATCAATATCTATTTTTTGTGCTCCAAACTAATTATTACAGTACAATCAGACAAGGCAAAAGGCATAGGCCTTTAAACAACCATAACTAATGAGTTAAATCAACTTTTAGTACCCATAGTAGGGTATGACATTCAAATTGGTACCTTAGCTAAAAAAACTTACAAACTAGTGACTATACAGAATAATTTTTTTAAGAAAAACTAAGAGGGAGTCACATTCAAGAAGGTCGTCAAAGCCCTCTTAATATAGCCATTTTGTTATTTAATCGATTGGGGGTGAAGACTACTTGGTAGGTGCCTTCGACTCTTCCTATTTCAAGGGTGGGATCTTATGGCTTAGTCTCTGGTTGCGCGGGATTCATCTTTGTTTGGTACCCTCAATCCCTTAATCAGGTGTTGGAAGCGCATTTGCCGGACTTTCCAATTGAGCATGATGCAGGCGATGAAACTCAGTAAGGAGAAGGCCAAACCCAAGTGATATAGTAGAAGTTTCGATAGTTTACCTTGGCTTATTGTTATAGTTGTCATGCTAAAGTCGTTGATAGCTATTTCGCTCGACAGACGACAAGCTACGTACAAAGACTTTTTGGTTTCATTCACAACTGATGGTGTTTGTTTTAGGTTGATCTGATAACAAAATTCTGTTGGATTCATTAAGTTGACTCCATTAGCAATCTCACTTTTGAATCAAATATACGGTGTTTCGGTGCAAAATACAAACACTTTAATTCTAAATATATCTTAAGCCTTATTCCTTAATTTTGTGAACCCAAGGACTCTTGCCTCTACTATTAAAAGGAAATATTCATATACGTATCGTCATGCCAAAACCTAACTTAAACTCGAACTCAAGCGGTTGTCCCTTCCTGAAATTCGAAAATAGTCAAGGTATTAATTCAATCTGTTAAAATTGAAGACTTTCATTAAAAGCATCCGACTTCCATTTTTTTTTAATCTCCATTTTAAGATCAAAACTTGTGTATCCCGATCCAAACCCCACTTGAATAAATCAATTTTAAATTCAATAATGTATATTGTTGCTACAATCTAAGCAAAATCTATATAAAGCACACGTACACGTTACAACAATTTGTTTGTTTCTTCCATGAAAAAGTACAACATTAATTTAGGCACCTAGGTATCTTGTTCTTACCCATATTCTTTCAAATTAGTTTTTATAATTCTACCTTCTCCGAAGCTAATCTAAATACAATAGCATAATAACTAAAATCCCTCACAAAGTGAACACCATAAACAACACTTGTAAGGTCACTGAGATTATTGAAACAAACATGACACCATAGCTTTGTAATCAACTTCTAAAGGAATATTTTCAGTAATAAATTTCTTTAGATTTTTGCAAAAAGAAAGAAGAAGAAAAGAGTAATAACTTTTAAACTCTTAGAACAAACAAGCAATCAACTACTATGCGACAATGTAACACTTGAATGAATATTGTAAACAAAATGTTATCCAAAGGTGAAAAAATACTCTCTTCGTTCTAATATTAAAGATACATTTGTAAAACGGTGACTTTTAAGAATAATTTTATATTATCAAATATAGCCATAGTATTAGTTAGGATCGAATTCGATTGTGATGGTGCGATATTGAAAATGATAGTTAAAAAATGATGGCAAATTAGGAACAACATGTCACTTTATAGTCTTAAAATAAAAATATATATAATTTTAGAATGAACTAAAAAGAAAAATATATCTCTAATTTTAGAGGGAGTAGTAAATATGGCCATAACACTTGCCTACAAAAGTTTTCATTGATCTTATTACTATTATTATGATTTTTAACCTCTATCATGTTGGAAACTTGCTTCTTTAATACATTATATTGGTCAATTTTTTGACTTATTAACGACAAGATTCGTCTACGCGCCTCAATCACCAATAGCGCGTCAAATCCTACACAGAAACGAAGTCACGCGCAAAAGTTGACGGCTTAGACAGCCGAGGGATAGCTCCAGTGTGATAGTTTAACAATGGAGGCTTAATGCTCTAGCTAGTTCTGTAAAATAATATTTTGTGTACCTGATAATTAGGGTATAGGCTTGTATTTATAGTGATCATACCTCCTTCCCCGAATAGAAATTGGATTTCTCATTAGGTATGATTTCTTAATGAGATTAAATTGAATCTCCTTAAAGAAAGGAGGTTAGAATATATCCTGACACTTTCCTTAGGAGTTGGAAGTTGAATGTAACTAGGAATCTTCGATTCCTTAAAATACTCAACTGCCAAAATAGATACCTACGCAAGGTTAAATACCTCCACGTGGACTTTGGCTGTGACGCCCCCAAATTCGTGTAGCATCAAACACAGGATATGGTGTTCACGATACATCATACACCATCATCTAACTAAATAAACCTCATAGATAATAATAATAATAATAACTATTACATACACATTCAAACAAAATCCCAAGTCTTTACAACCTTAAACAAACTGAAACTTCAACTTAGCGTTTATCGCTACAATACATCATATACAGAATTATAACTTATTACATAAATAACTCTCATCATTTCATCTTAGACTTCCCCTTGTCCTTGCCCGAGCCCTCAGCGTTCTCAGCCCTAACTAAAAGGTTTAAGCAAGAATGAGCAAAAATTGACCAGCAAGTATATAAAGTAGTTTGAGAACATACATCAGGTGTAAAAGCATTAGTATGAATATTTCTCAATAGTTGATATAATTATCAAGAGATAAACAGGAATATCAAGATAAGAGTTCTGGAATTCTCAATAGCATACTAAAGGGTGTTAGATACCCTAAACATTACTTTGTTTCATCGAAAACCATCAGACGGTTTAGCAATCAAATAGATTGTAAACAGCCTCTGCAAATACTCCAGGTGATCAGCCTATCGTATCCTACATTGTGCACAAGTATAAAGTTTAACTGCATAAGCATAAATTGGACTATATGCCCGACATATGTTTGCCCGATTATTCGAGTTGTTCAACTTAGTATTCATGCAGGACCTCACCAAAGCAATTTAGATTGGTAAACATTAAATAGCTTCAAAGGATTTGAATTGTTCAAATGTTATATCATTTATCATCAATAATATCTAGTCGAAACAAAAAGCCAGAAAACATCCTTGGAAACAGTTCGTTAAAGAAGTAGAACTTTAAAGTATAGCAGTTGTAATAATAACTGAGTAATCATCAATAACGCTTGCAAAGAAATTGCTGTTATATAACTTTACGACAAAGGAACTTGTACGAAAAAGTAAATAGCACAAGTCCATTACTAACCCTCATTGCAATATCAATGAGTAAGGATTGAATAATTGCTCAATAGAACTTAGGGTTAGGAAACTTGCCTGATACGTCTTCTACAATTTACCGCTATCTACAAGCCCTTCACGTAACCTATTCACATGTGTCACGTTAAGCAATTAGGTTCTCGAACACCACTTCGAAGTGTAATGGTTTCCTTTTATTTTAATAAGATGATTAAACTCGCACGTATTCAAATACAATTCAATTACATAATATGTTGCTTCGTATAGGCCACGTGTTTCAATTAAAGAATATGGAAAAAATAAATTTCTGACATTTTTCTGACCTGGCCCGATCCGACCCGGATCCGACCCGGCCCAGCCCGAATCCGACCCAAACCTCCATCAAAAATCTGCATAAAACATGCTTAAAGGTCTCAAGTCGGAAAACCTCATTTTCCATAATTTTGACATCACCTATTTAATTAAACTCATATATCCATATAACATCATTTATGTGAAAAATACCAAATCAGTCTCAAAAAAAAAATTCTAGGATCTTGCAGAATATAGTCCCACATTGAACATATATTTTTTCCGGAATTTTTAAAAATCAATCTACTATTTTTAAATAGTCCATAATAGCTAAATATTCTCAGATTTTTCATAAATCGAGATTAGCTCCAAACATTCTGAAATTTTCAGGGTTAGCTCCTGCTATATACATGTACTTCCACTAAACATTTCGTAATATTTGGACTTATACACAGAGAGTTATTCGGATATCTTTACAAATAGTGTCTTTAGCCGTAAAATCCATAACTCTCAAACCGTATGGCCAAAAATTCTCAAATTTTTACAGGACCTTTATATCTTCTTATATTAACACTCCAAATTTTTTCAAAATTTTTAAAGTACAAAAAAGTGGACGAAAATGCCCCCGAGACGGACTGATCCAAAACAATCCCAAGAAAGACATCAAATTTTCATTTCTTGCAGCTACTTTTGCGATTTTATTCCCACTAATCTACAGATGATATGACCATGATACTTGGACACAATAAACTTCATACAACAAGGTATTTTACATAAATATAACATTCATGAAACTAGCAAGCTAAGACCACAAACCAATTGCATAGAAAAGCGTGCCAGCACTGGTTCTATACTTGGAAAAATTCTGGAAATTTCCAAAATTTTGCATATTTTTATTTCCAACATGCATGCTTACGATTTTCATAACTTGCTCAATTTAACTCCTTTTCTTATGAAATTTGGACAGGTTGTACCTCATGCTACGTACTATTTTATAAAATTATCACATACACTAATCGGGTCATAGAAAGCGTGAATCCAAGGCTCCGAAAAACTTGAAAATCACATATTACACTTTTTAACCAACTTTGACAAAAATCATGATTTTGATTCTAGCATGCATGTATTCGATTCCTACTATCCAGATCCCATCTACTAACATATACGAACATGTTACAACAACTAAACTCACTAGATTACCTTGATTAGAGCAAATTAGCAACTAAGAGGCATTTTATCAAATATATAGCATGCATATACAAATTCAATGATTCTTAATGTAATTGAAACATGTTAAACCAGAACTTTTGTTCTTAATCATACATATATCATCCACTAACCGTAGCATGGCAATCACAAATCAAAACAAACCATCTACTAAGCTTATATATGCATTTTTTAGCTATTTTCCTTGAAAACCTATAAAGGTTCATGAGTTGTTTACTTGATGCGAATTTCTTCTTATTTAGCTTCTGAAAATCCTCCTCACTTGCTTGTTTAGACTCTCCAAAACTCGAGAATATAATGCTACCACACTATCTATTACTCTCAATTTCTCTCCATGTTTACTCACTTGGTGGAATTTTCTTAAAAGAGAAGAATGTTTGAGTGGTGGGTATATATATATAGCTTGATAGAGTCTTTTGACTCCCATAACCCCCAGCTCCAAATATTAGTTACCAACAATACTTAGTAATACAATAATTTAGTTAATTAATAGGAAGAATATGAGAGAGTTAGAGAAAATGAAAGGATTTTGGTTTTAATGAGAAAAATGAAGTACTCCCTCCTTAGCTATTATGTAATATACGTATACTCCCTCCCTTGTCCCAATTCGTGAGTCACAAGGGTCCCACCAGCTGCTGACTTGTTTAAATAAAAACATTATAATAATCAATTAATAAATTACTTTGACCATTTTGCCCTTCGTAGCCGAACGTTGTGAAACTTATATTGATTCTTACTAAAGTCGACGTTCCAGACGTCATAGGACTATCCGTTTAGTCAAATTCACCTCCGAAATTCATAGTTGACTTTTTCCTCGAAAAAGTCAAGCAGTTGACTTTGACCAAAAAGTCAACTGTGACACTTTTTTCGTGGCTACAGTCTATCCTGACTAATTTCGACGTTCTGGACTCGAATACGCAGTCCGCGTCGCTAAATTCCGCTCCAAACTCCAGCTCATGATTTAATACCATCCCACATAATAAATAGAATTAATTCCCTACTTAATCAATTTAAATAGTTAAATAAAACTAAACCAACCATTTAAATACATCTCATCACATATCATAACATAACACATATACATCTAATAAATGAAATCACACAAGAGTTTCACATAAGTTCGTTTATTGATAATTATTACATTCACCCTCTCTTATAAAGATTCCATCCCCGGAATCATTACTCATCAAACAAAAATATTAGGGTAGTTTTTCATCATTTTCTCCTCGAGTTCCCACGTAGCCTCTTCGGCGTTGTGGTTCCTCCACACTACCTTAACAGAAGGTATTATCTTATTTCTTAACACTTGTTCTTTTCTATCAATTATATGTACTGGAACCTCTTCATAGGTTAAGTCCTTCTCAAATTAAATAGGTTCATACTCTATGACATACTTGTAGTCTTGCTTATAGGGTTGGAGTGTTAGGTTTGTAATATTCATGAACGCAATCAAATTGCATAAAATAAGAGGAAGCATGGAAAATCAGAGTTTTAAAATTTTACAAACCATATACCCGGATCATCCTTTATGCACAATTATTAATTAAACGAAAAGATATGAAGAATAAGAATCATACCCTTGAAGATTCGAGCTTCCTCAGGTACAAGTTCACCTCCAATCTTTTTCGCGTTCAACTTGAATCCACCGGGTTTGGTTCCTTCCTTTGATTAACGTTAGCCACCCAAGTGTTTGGCCTCTAGAGGTGATCCACCAAGGAAGAAGAAATATTCAAAAAGAAGGGTGGTTGGCTAAACCCTAGTTTTCTATCTCTATAGAAAAAGAACGTATTCTCCAACTATTGGAATTGCGTATATCGATATCTGATATAAGACTCACCTTATAAAGATATCAGGTAGCCCTATTTAATTAAAAATAAGGTATTATTTATTTAATTAAACTCTTTTAATTAAATGGGCTCCCTAATCTTATTAGAGATAATTAATTAAACTCATTTACCTAATTTTTCCTCCTAATCCTATTAGGAATAAATGAGAGTACTTGTAAGACCCCAAATTATTAATAAATAAAATTTAATTTCCTCTATTTATTATTTTAAAAATAGTAAGGGTTGAATTGATTAATGTGGTTAATTATGGGTAAAATACGCGAATATTTTAAAAATAAACAGGTGGTTATAAAATATTCATTGTTGTCGAGGAATATTCGTTTGGTCGTGGAATATTCTTGCTGTCGGAAAATATTCGTACGAAGACGCAGTCTTTTGTGGGCCCCATAACGAAAAATGATTGGATAAAAAAAACGACAAGTATAAGTTGTTTATAAATAACGGCGTAGTTGTTACCGTTAATACTGTTGGAATACCCGGTGGTTAAAACACAGTAATACGTGTTGTTGCACAGTAGCACACGGTATTGCACTAATTATTGATTCTTAAGTAAGAAGGCAGTACTCAATAATTGTTACAGTAATTACTGTTCAATATTTTATTTTTTTGATTCAATAATTGTTACATTGATATTTTATATTACTGTTATTCAATAATTGTCACTACACAATATTTTTTATTATCGGAGCAATAATTTATATTATCTGAATAATATTATTAGATAACATTATTGGCAATGTCTAGAAAGTTCAGTCTAAGGAGAGGTTTGGTCATCTAATTGTGCGCCAGTAAGGAAAAGTTCTTATTGGAAAGCACCCTCTTTCCTGGGAACGGCCTGATTGCCAGTACTGTGATTCTGTAATATTATTTATAAATAATTAATTATTGATTTATTTGATGAGAAAAATATTAATTTTATGTGGATATAGATGGAAAAATTTTTAAAGTGACAATTATTAAAAAAATTGATATTTTATCTTTTCTGATAAAATAATATTTTATTATATTATATAATAATGATGAAATTTTTATAATGAATGTGGGATATATGAGTATATGAGGAGAAAGAATATTTTGGTTGTATTAAATGATTAACACATGTTTTGTGTGTCGGTGGACCCCATTTCTTGACTGAAATTTGATTATAGCCTGTAAAATCGTCCGTATGTGGATTTTCGTCAATTTCTGTTTGGAATTTGGAAAAACTTTCTTCTGCAAAGTTGTAGAGATTTGAATTTCCTATAAAGACTCGCGAGATTCGAATTTTCTGATAAAAGGGCTATTTATTATGAATTATTGAAGTTCTGAAGTTCCGAAATAATTGATTTTTGAAAGTTTTAAATATTTTAATTTACAAAAATGTTTTTTTTGTGATGTAGGCTACTTGAGTGGCTGATCTTTGAATGAAATATTGGCCGTAGAAAATTTATATATATATATATATATATTATTAAATTTTCTGCTTTGGTGTTCTAAGCATTTTCCTATAAATAGGGTGCTTAGGTTAGAATTGAAAATCACACCAGAAACTAAAGATTTTTCTCCCTTTTTCTCTCTATATATCGAGCGTACTTTTGTGAGTATTTTAGTACTTTGAGTATTGCTATACGGTGCAAGTTCTTTCAGCACTATATCTAGTATTTCAGTCAGAAGTTCTATCTTTAGGTAAGGGATGTTATTTTATTCGAAAATGATATTATTACTTCAATATCATTGTGCCAAAATATTGGTTGGAAATTTTTATCAAATTTGGAATTTTTCATGTCGGGGTTACTATTCACGAGTTACTATTCTCGAGTACTATTCACGAAGCATGATGATGTTTTTTTTGTGAAATTTCTATCTTTTAGTGTCGGAGTCACTATTCACGTATACGGCACTATACACGAATACGACACTATTCACAGAAAAATTAAATTTTTGTTTTTCGTCCAAAATATATATTCTGGATACTAGCTTTGATTGTATCCATGTTTTGATCATTCTTGAATTTTACTCTACTATGATTACTTATGAGATATTTTTGGACATGGAATAGCTGAAATACGAATCCTTAATATTTATTCTTTTGTTTCACTGGATTCGTTTTCTTTAAAATATTTTTCATCATCCTCAGTCCTAAATGATGATATAATTGAATATCTTTGGCCTGTAGTGCAAAGATGAACGATTTTTGATGAATATCTTTGGCCCGTAGTGCAAGATGAACAGGTGTTTAGATGAACATGACCAACTGATTAATTCATTGATTGATGTTACAGGGATAAAATATTGATGATGGACTTTTAAATTCATAGATGATAGTAGATTTCATCATCTACTTAACTCTTCTAATGAATTATTATTTTCGCTGTGAATATTAATTTAAAATTTGTTGTCTATTATATTCTATTAAATTTTTCCATGTTGAAGACTAACGATAATTTGTTGTACATTATCTTAGTCATAATATTCTTTACTGGGCTAGTTGAGCTCACCCTTTTCTTTGCTGTTCCATTTTTCTTTTCAGAAGGCGAGAATGTAGCGAGTACTAGTCGGGATGTGGAATGATGGTTCTAGAAGTGGTTCTAGTAGTCCTCACTATTCTGTAAAATAGTGTATTAATAATCGTAATGGGGACTTATTTGAGTGTGAATATTGTCTAGATGATAATATTTATATTTAAACTCACAGTATATGTGTTGTCGTATTTTGCACGACAATTGTAATAATAAAGTTGTAGTTATTTTTTGTACCATGTATTTGGCGACTCAAAATGGGTTGGGTGGAATGGACCTATTTTGGGGGAGTCACAATACTTATATTAAATTAATTTCTAAATTCTTTTAGAAAGTAAAATAATAATAATTATAATAATATTAATAAGACTCCTCTTATTAATTTATATTTAATATTTTTAAAATATTAAATAATAAATATTAAGCTATTTAATATATTATATCACCATAGATTAAATTAAATATACTTAACATATTATTACGATTATGCCATTAACTTCTTAAATAATTATTCTTCCTTTTATGGTGTGACCCTTTAGGTTCTCCATATTAAACCGGTTGTGAATATATCAATTAGAACAATTCTAATCTTATTTAAATAAATAAATTAAACAATTAATTTATTTAAATAAATAATATTTATTTTACAATAGGGATAAGCCTCCCTAGCAATCAACGACTTTCCAGATAATATAGATTTTAACATTAATCATAAAAGAACATTTGAGTAAATAGTTACCGTACAATTCAATCCTTCCACCATACAATGTCTCAATTAAATATAAGACATGAAATTACTGTCAAGTCTTATTTTATTTAATTATATGTATTTCGACTCTTAAATGCACAACACTAAATAATGCAAATTAGAAACTCCTTTCTAATTTCATTCTGCCTTGGCAAAGGACTACTTGGTTGTCATTTATCAAATCACATAGGACATTTCTCTTCTTTTACTAGAAGCAGTAGATTCTTTATTGATCATACATTATCTCCATGTACGACTTATTATACCCAAGCATACCCTTTGATATACCCTAAGGGTCTTAAGGAATAAGTCAAAGTATAACTCATCATACACAAGATACTATGATGATCTCAAGTCCAATGATCACTTGTACTACTATCACTACAGGAATTTCTATTGACAGACAAGTAAAACTCCATTAGGTATTCCTTAGCGAGCCACGTTCAGTGAACTTATTCTCTAATAAGTACCTACATACTTGCTTTAGTGTCTCCACACAAATGATCATGAGATCAATCATCCTCATCCAATGAGCAAGCAACGTATGTACCAATCTATCCGAATTTACTAATCCCCAATTTAGTAATCCAACGATTGGGAACTATTTTAGTTTTAAGCTTTCTAAGAATTTAGATCTCATTAGAATGATCATCATCATTATTCTAAAAGCATTGCTTAAAACTATGGATTTATCATATATTATAAAATAACATCATGTAGATAATTAAAAGCCTTTAATAAATTAATACTTTTTATAAATAAATGAATAAGATTGTTACAAAGTATATGCTTTATCATCAAATATGATTGGCTTGTGTGCATACTACTTTCACTGAGGACCGAAACATGGAACACGTTGTGTATATGTTCTAACTCCGGAGGTAAAGCTATTTCATAAGCTACCTCACCGACTTGCCTCAACACTTCAAAGGGTCCTATGAATCTGGGACTAAGTTTTCCCTTCTTCCCAAATCACATTTTCCCTTTCCAAGGAGACACTTTCAAAAACACATAAGTGCCGACGTCGAAGTCTCGTTGTTGTCAATGTTGATCTGCATATTTCTTCTGTTGATCCTGAGCCGTCACTAGCCTCGCTCGTATTGTTTTGATCACATCTGCAGTTTGCTGCACCAATTCTGGCCCTAGAAATTGTCGTTCTCCCACTTCATCCCAGCACAATGGTGTTCTGCATTTCCTTCCATATAGAGCTTCATAAGGTGGCACACCGATGCTCGCATGATAACTGTTGTTGTACGCAAATTCCACCAACGGTAGGTGGTCATCTCAGCTCCCTTTAAAATTCATAACACATGCTCTCAGCATGTCTTCTAATGTTTGAATAGTTTTCTCGCTCTGCCCATCTGTTTAAGGATGATACGCGGTGCTCAACCTAAGTTGCGTTCCCATGCGTTCTTGAAAACTTTTCCAGAAATTTGTTGTGAATCGCGGATCGCGATCCAACACAATTGATATAGGTACTTCGTGCCTGGAAATGATCTCTTTGATGTAAAGTTTTGCCAACTGATCTAAGGTATATCTGACCTTGATTGGCAAGAAATGCGTTGACTTGGTCAATCGATCAACGATCACCCATACTGCATCGCAACCTTTTTGCGTAGTTGGAAGTCCTACCACGAAGTCTATCGTGATATGCTCCCACTTCCATTCTGGAATTTCTAAAGGTTAAAGTAACCCGCTCGATTTTTGAAGTTCCGCCTTGACTCCCTGGCATGTTAAACATTTACTGACGCACGCTGCGACTTCTCTCTTCATATTGGGCCACCAATAATGTTGGCGAAGATCCTGATACATCTTTGTGCTTCCTGGGCAGATTGAGTAACTTGAGCTATGAGCTTCCTGTAAGATTTCTTCCTTTAATTCAGACACCACTGGCACCCAAATTCTCTTCTTAAATCTTAATAATCCATCACCACCCATACTAAATTTAAGCTCTGCTCCATCTGAAATTATTTTCTTCACCTTCTCGCATTCCTCATCGCTGACTTGTGCTTCCTTGATTTTGTCTAATAGAGTCGGATGAGCCTCCATTGCGAACAATTTCCCCTCTGGCTCCCTCAGACTTTTTATCTCGAGTTCTAATCTAGCCGTCTCCTTAATTAACTCCTCCTGAGCTGTTAGAATTGCCAACTAACCACTGCCTTTTCTGCTTAGCGCATCCGCTACCACGTTTGCTTTTCCCGGATGATATAAGATGTCGCAATCGTAATCCTTTATAAGTTCCAACCATATTCTATGTCTCATATTCAACTCTTTCTGCGTGAAGATATACTTCAGACTTTTATGGTTCGTGTATATTTCACACCTTACACCATATAAATAGTGCCACCATATCTTTAGGGCAAATACTACCACTGCCAATTTCAGGTCATGGATAGGATATCCCTTCTCGTAATTCTTCAATTGACGCGATGCGTACGTAATAACTTTATCATGTTGCATAAGCACACAGCCCAGTCTTTTGTGTGACACATCACTGAAAATCACGAAGTCACCTGTATCATCGGGTAAAGACAACACTGGTGCTTCACTCAGTCTTTTCTTGAGTTCCTTAAAACTCTCTTCACACTTCTCCGTCCAGACAAATTTTATCAACTTCTTCTTTAAATTCGTCAACGTTCCCGCTATCTTTGAAAAATCTTGGATAAACCGTCTGTAATATCCTGCCAGTCCTATGTACGAATTCAGAGTACTATTCATGAGTTACTATTCACGAGTTACTATTCACGAGTTAGTATTCATGAGATACTATTTACCCGAAAAATATATTTCTTTTCTGTCCAAATTATTTTTGGTACATGAATATTATTCTTGAATTTTTACTCCACAAAGCAATATCATGTTGACAATTTGGATATTTTTAAACTCTGGATAAATTTAAAGTCTTTAATATTTATCCTTGATTTCGTTTGATTAATGCTTATATCATTGTCATCATCTTCATGCTTACGTGCAAAGATGGACTGTTGATTATTGGTTTTATAGTTGTATATCTTTGGCTTACGTGCAAAGATGGACAGGTGTATGACATGATCATAACCACTGGTGATAATAACGAATATCCTTGGCCATAGTGCATGGATAATTCAATGTTATGATTGGCAGGATCATGACCATTAGTTAACAGTTGAATGTCTTTGGCCGTAGTACACTGACAGACAATTGATTGGTATAATCATGACCATTGGTTTTATAGTTGAATATCTTTGGCCCGTAGTGCAAAGGTAGACAACTGATTGGTATGATCATTGTTAATACATTTGAATGTCTTTAGCCTTTGGGGTAAGGATATTGAGTAAACGTTCTATTAAGCCTTTGTGGTAAGGAGAAACTGTTGATTTACATTATTATAAATATGAATTGTGAATTTAACTATAATCTTTGGTGGTTTAGGTGAAGACAGGTGATGATAGTTCTTTTTATCTTGGGTATAACAAAAAACTGTTGTTGAGCATTACAGGAATGAAATATTAACGATGGACTTTTAATCTTGAAGAGATAGTAGACATTATGTTCTACTTGACTATTCTAATGGATTGCTTATTCTGCTGCAGTTGTTGATCTAAAACTTGTTGTCTATTATATTCCATCAGTTGTTATACTGTTGAAGGCTAAGGATAATTTATTCTGTATTATCTTAGTCATAATATTTCTTACTGGGCTAGTTGAGCTCACCCTTTTCTTTCATTGTTCTCTTCAGGAAATGAGAATATAGCTGGGACGAGTAGGGAAATAGAGTGATGGTCCAGGATAAGTGGCTTTAGTAGTCCTCACTATTCTATAAAATAGTGTGATAATAATTGTAATGAGGACTCCATTGAGAGTGGATATTGCCTAGAAGGCAATATTTCCTTTTTAAACTCTCAGCTATGTTTTGTCGTATATTACCCGACAGTTGTATAATTAAGTTTGTATTTGATTTATGTACCATGTATCTGGCGAATCAAGATGGGTGATGTATACCTGTTTTGGGGGCGTCACATCTAATACCATTCTTAAAGGTTCAGCATGATCTTCTTGAGTCTTGGAATAGATCAGGATATCATCTATAAACACAACTAAGTATTGCTTGAACACCCGGTTCATCATGTCCCTAAATGCTGCCTGCACGTTCGTTAACCTAAATGACATCACCAGGAACTCGTAGTGTCCATAACGAGTCCTGGATGCTATCTTAGGTACATCTTCCTTCCTCACCTTCATCTGGTTTTATCCCGTCCTCAAGTTGATCTTGATAAAATATTTCGCTCTTTTCAACTGATCGAACAAATCATCTATCCTGGGTAATGGGTACTTGTTCTTGATCGTCACCTTGTTCAGCTCTCGATATTCTATGCAAAGTCTCATCGACCCATCCTTCTTTTTCACAAATAAAACTGGTGCTCCTCAAGGAGACACACTCAGTTGAATATACTTCCTATCCTACAATTCCTGTAACTGTACCATCAGCTCCTTCATCTCCATTGGTGCCATTTTGTATGGGGCTTTCGAAATCGAGGTCGTTCCCGGTACTAAATCTATAACAAATTCGACCTCCCTATCCGGTGGAATACCTGACAATTCCTTCGAAAATACATCCGGAAATTCGTTCACTACAGGTATTTGTCCCATCCCTATCCCTACTTTCTATGTATCGACGATATGGGCCAAATAACCTACACATCCCTTTCTTAGAAGCTTCCTCGCTTGCATCATCGTCAAACAGCTTGAGTGTCTCGACGACTTACTACCATAGAACACTACCTTAGACTGATTTGGAGTCCTAAGGTTTATACACTTTTTCTGGCAATCTATCATTGCTCCATGGTTAAATAACCAATCCATTCTTAGAATTTCATCAAATTCTCCTAATGGAATCGAAATTAAATCCACAGATAACATATACCCCCTGATATAGCTCCTCCAACTCATGGACTCTGTCGTCCAACTCTATAATCCTATCCATCAACAAAGTATCCTCAAGTGCTTCTTCGAAGTCCTCCTCGGGCTCCTCTTCCTCTTCAGGATACTCCTTTAGGTCTGAGTCAGCTGCTTCCTCAGCTATAGGCTCAGGTACAGTTATCACCAACTGCTCACTCACAACGTGGATATCTCTAACATCCTCTTCTGCTAACATCCTTCAAACAAGACAAAATAACCCAATTAGTATTTTAAAATAGATGTTTTTATTTTTAGAAAAAAAAGAAAAAAAATAGATTTGACACAACCCCTACAACTCTACGTGAGTTCATCTCCTTATTTTCTCCACTAACTTCCCTAAGGTTATAGTCTAAGGTTCCCCACCTAAGGTTTATAACCTATTGCTTTGATACCAACATGTGACGCCCCCAAATCCGTGTAACATCAAACACAGGATATGGTGTTCACGATACATCATACACCATCATCTAACTAAATAAACTTCATAGATAATAATAATAATAATAACTATTACATACCCATTCAAATAAAATCCCAAGTCTTTACAACCTTAAACAAACTGAAACTTAAACTTAGCGTTTATCGCTACAATACATCATATGCGGAATTATAACTTATTACATAAATAACTCTCATCATTTCATCTTAGACTTCCTCTTATCCTTACCCGAGCCCTCAGCGTTCTCAGCCCTAACTAAAAGGTTTAAGCAAGAATGAGCACAAATTGCCCAGCAAGTATATAAAGTAGTTTGAGAACATACATCAGGTGTAAAAGCATTAGTATGAATATTTCTCAATTGTTGATATAATTATCAAAAGATAAACAGCAATATTAAGATAAGAGTTCTGGAATTGTCAATAGCATACTAAGGGGTGTTAGATACCCTGAACATTACTTTGTTTCATCGAAAACCATCAGACGGTTTAACAATCAAATAGATTGTAAACAGTCTCTGCAAGTACTCCAAGTGATCAGCCTATCGTATCCTATATTGTGCACAAGTATAAAGTTTAACTGCATAAGCATAAATGGGACTATATGCCCGACATCTGTTTGCCCGATTATTCGAGTTATTCATCTTAGTATTCATGCTGGACCTCCCCAAAGCAATTTGGATTGGTAAACATTAAATAGCTTCAAAGGATTTTAATTGTTCAAATGTTATATCATTTATCATCAATAATATCTAGCCGAAACAAAAAGCCAGAAAACATCCTTGGAAACAGTTCGTTAAAGAAGTAGAACTTTAAAGTATAGCAGTTGTAATAATAACTGAATAATCATCAATAACGCTTACAAAGAAATTGCTGTTATATAACTCTACGATAAAGGAACTTGTACGAAAAAGTAAATAGCACAAGTCCGTTACTAACCCTCATTGCAATATCAATGAGTAAGGATTGAATAATTGCTCAATAGAACTTAGGGTTAGGAAACTTGCCTGATACGTCTTCTACAATTTACCGTTATCTACTAGCCCTTCACGTAACCTATTCACATGTGCCACGCTAAGCAATTAGGTTCTCGAACACCACTTCGAAGTGTAATGGTTTCCTTTTATTTTAATAAGATGATTAAACTCGCACGTATTCAAATACAATTCAATTACATAACATGTTGCTTCATATAGGCCACGTGTTTCAATAAAAGAATATGGAAAAAATAAATTTCTGACATTTTTCTGACCCGGCCCGACCCGAACCGGATCCGACCTGGCCCGAATCAGACCCAAACCTCCATCAAAAATCTGCATAAAACATGCTTAAGGGTCTCAAGTCGGAAAATCTCATTTTCCATAATTTTGACATCACCTATTTAATTAAACTCATATATCCATATAACATCATTTATATGAAAAATATCAAATCAGTCTCAAAAAAATTTCTTTTCTGGGATTTTGCAAAATATAGTCCCACATTGAACATTTATTTTTCCCGAAATTTTTAAAATCTATCTACTATTTTTAAATAGTCCATAATAGCAAAATATTCTCAGATTTTTCATAAATCGAGATTAGCTCCAAAAATTCTGAAATTTTCAGGGTTAGCTCCTGCTATATACATGTACTTCCAGTAAATATTTCGTAATATTTGGACTTATACACAGAGAGTTATTCGGGTATCTTTTCAAATAGTTTCATTAGCCGTAAAATTCATAACTCTCAAACCGTATGGCAAAAAATTCTCAAATTTTTACAGAACCTTCATATCTTCTTATATTAACACTCCAAATTTTTTTAGAATTTTCAAAGTACAAAAAAGTGGACAAAAATGCCCCCGAGACAAACTGATCCAAAACAGTCCCAAGAAAGACATCAAATTTTCTTGCAGCCACTTTAACGATTTTATTCCCACTAATCTACAGATGATATGACCATGATACTTGGACACAATAAACTTTATACAGCAAGGTATTTTATAAAAATATAACATTCATGAAACTATCATGCTAAGACCACAAACCAACTACATAGAAAAGCGTGCCAGCACTGGTTCTATCTGGAAATTTCTAGAATTCTGCATATTTTTATTTCCAACATGCATGCTTACGATTTTCATAACATGCTCAATTTAACTCCTTTTCTTATGAAATTTGGACAGGTTGTACCTCTTGTTACGCACTATTTTATAAAACTATTACATACAGTAATCGGGTCATAAAAACCGTGAATTCAAGGCTCCGAAAAACCCAAAAATTACATATTACACTTTTTAACCAACTTTGACAAAAATCATGATTTTGATGCTAGCATGCATGGATTCGATTCCTACTTTCCAGATCCCATCTACTAACATATATGAACATGTTACAACAACCAAACTCGCTAGATTACCTTGATTTGAACAAATTAGCAACTAAGAGGCATTTTATCAAATATATAGCATGTATATACAAATTCAATTATTCTTAATACCATCCCACGTAATACACTTTTTCGTACACTTTTTTCGTGGCTACAGTCTATCCTGACTAATTTCGACGTTCCGAACTCGAATACGCAGTCCGCGTCTCTAAATTCCGCTCCGAACTCCAGCTCATGATTTAATATCATCCCACGTAATAAATAGAATTAATTCCCTACTTAATCAATTTAAATAGTTAAATAAAACTAAACCAACCATTTAAATACATCTCATCACATATCTTAACATAACACATATACATCTAATAAATGAAATTACACAAGGTTCGTTTATTGATAATTATTAAATTACATAGAAAATCTCATATATTACATTGGCCCCCCATATAAATCGGGCCCTAACATTCACGCCCCAACATTGCCCCCCTAGTCTTGTGTTAAATGAGACATTTAATAGAAGAATCTCGTAAAGCCCAATAATCATGTAATAAATGATCCAGAGCCCAACCTCCTCGAAAAACCACTCAATACTCAATATTGGGCCCCCACATTATGCACACGCTTGCCATAATTTTAGCCGAATTAAATGCGTCATATTTATGCGACCGAGAGAAATTGAAAAGTCATATATTTCAAAAAGAATTTCCTCACAAAACAACCGCCACTTTTCCGATCAAAGTCTTCAAAAGCCATCAAGAACTCCCTATAACCTTTCTCCCCATCTCGAAGAATCCACATTTTCGGCCAAACGCCCTGCTGCAACGATTCCTACTCCAAACGCTCCAATGGCTAACCCAAACACCCCCACCTCAACCGTTCCAAACATCTCCATAGTGACCGACAATCTAGTCGCGGTCTAGATTCTTGTATCAACTACCATCGAAACTCCAAGCGACAAATTCATCTTATCATCTTCAGGTCCATCCACAGAAATGACCCCTCCTACCGAACTTATTAAGATATGAATCTAGACAGAGTACGAGTCCTGCAAAGCCCACCCCCACGTAAACACCCCATCATCAATTGAGAGCACTCTAATCAACATCCTCCGACAACTATACCAAATACCAAATGAATACTCTATCCGAATTCCCTACCTCAACGAGAGAATGTACTGGCATCAACACAGAGAATGGATAGTCGTCCACCTTTACTCCCTGAAATATGGCATCTGATTTCTTCTACATGAATTTATCTCATCATTCCTAGGTCTAATCGGTACTAGGTTCGCAAAACTGGTGTCGAACTCGTACATTTATTTGATTTCATTCATCGCTTTCTACCAAGAACTAAAGATCACTCTAGGATTAGATTTTTTTCTTCGCACTGTACAACATATCCCGAAGTAAGGAATCAGACCTACACCAACTAAGCCTTCATCCCAGAACAGCCACTCCCATAAAAACCTCATATATCAACATAGGATGGCACCCAAAATGGATTTTCATCAAGGGATCTGATCTGAAGCTCCTGTCGAACTGGGCTCCCTAAGAAACGGATCAACGCATTCCAATCCTTTTATAGAAAATTGAGGACAAACGATTAGCCACTCGGAGTATTATCCAACCCAGCTTGGCTCTACAGATATGGTTGAAAGCATTAATACAAACCTTCTCCCTTTTGATGTAATTCTAAATTCTTACTGACCTGTTCTCCTTCTGTATCTACAGTATCGATCTTTAAACTAGAGGATTTTAAAGCATCTGACTCGCAATAGCCCCATCCTACCAAATCGATTCCCCAACCAATTATCGAAGAGACCACCGAAACCGAGTCCATTCTTATCACTGAAATTTCGATTAATACTCCTCCAAACACTTCTCCCATAGTAGATCCGCCCCTCAACATACAACCAATATCCACCATCCCAATTCCTCTAAATCTTTCCACCAAAAAGTCGATAGACCTGTCCAGATCCGATTAACTAGTATTGATGAAGAAGAAGAGAAGAAAACAAACCAAGGCACCAGTTCCACCCACAACCTCAACTGCCAAAACCGCCCTCACGAAAGATGCCCTTTAGAACCCCGATCTCTCAATCTCTAAAAAAGACCCTTTTGCTCCCCAATCTGAAGAAGCCATAACCGAACTGCCTTTGAAAATAGCCCGAGGAGAAGAAATTATCCATATTCCTCCTCTTCCTCCGCCTCCGCCTCCGCCTCCGCCTCCCGAAAAGCCAACAACCTCTGAAGACCCTCCAAGGCAATTCTTGAACATTGTCTGATCTCGAGATATGCCCCACAAATTTCCATACGAAAATTTCAACGCATTCTTCGTGTCAGGAGATGACGAAAAGTTTGAAGGCCTCGAACCCGAGGACATCATAATTTCCACACATCCTTAACATTTTCATATTGTTTACAAGCGTTATCTCCCTTCGTCCGCCTACTACTTTAGGTTGAAGAGATTTCATCTCGGAGAAAGGAGCTCGAGAACATTTCGAACCAGCTTCGAATCGAGCTTGATATTGCTTCGAACGATCTGAAGGTAGATTATGAGATAATCCAAGCTGCTTTACTTCATACTGATGCACTGACATCGGAAATAAAGAAGATATCATTGGAATTGAAAGAACTAAAGTTGAGATACTTCGAACTTTTCGAGCAGAAAGAAAGGCTCATTCTGGAACGGGTTGAGCTGAAAGAAGACATAGATGCTCTTCCAAAATCATACACCACCCTAGCAGGAGAATATGAGCAATTGTGCCGCAAAATGAAGACCATGCTTATAGCAGCTGGCGGGATGAAAGAAGAAATTGAACACTAGAAGGCCGAGAAGTCTAGTCTCTGAGGCTGAAAAATAGAAAATCATTGAGGAGTATCAAGAGTCACCTAAGCTAACTAACCACATTATCGCCCAATTTGTCGAATGCTACCAAAGCCACAAGGAAAAGATAATGGAAAAGATGTTGGTAGCGGGCCTCGACACTAGCATCTTGGACTCATTCAGGTTATCTTTGTCACAAAGTCAAATACTTGAAATTTGGAGAAAATTATTAATAAATTCTACTTTAATGCTTAAAACTGAGGCTATGAAATCGTATAGGTTTCATATTGTTTGTGTTGTACATTTTGTTGTGACATTCTTTATCATTTACTAATTTATTGTGACTTGTGAGAGTTTATTTCTCATTAGTATGATGCATTTAACATTTTATTATGTTTTTTAGAAAATAAAAATTAAAAGGAGTTTGAAAACAATTTCAGTTATATTAAATTATTTTTTAAACTTATTGTATTATTTTATGTTATATTAATTATTTTATTTTATTTATATGTTAATATATTTAAACTAATTTAATGTATTTATAGTTAAGTATTGATTTATTTTTTACCTTCTATAATTTTCACGGAAATTTTCGTCGGAAATAATTCTCACTACAAACAAATAAGCTGCTATTATTGTTTTCCAATTTCAACAACGTATCAAAATATATTACTGCAACTACATGTTTCCCAATTTTAGCAACATTTCAAAAAAATCTCAATTTCAACAGTAATATATTAAAAATAAACCAAATTTCAGATCAATAATTTCAATAATCTCAATTTCAGATTCCAACATAATAAACAATTAAAAATAGCACATATCAACAATTAAGGAGAAGCCACCAGTTTAAATTCCAGCAAAATATCAAAAATGATCTCAATTTCATAAACAACAATTTCATCTCAATTTCAACAGCTATCTATCAAAAATAAACCCAATTTCAGGCCAATAATCTCAATTTCATATTCCAATCCCAATTTCAAACTCAAATCAAAACTAAACCCTAATAAAATAATAAATAATTCTATCCCAATTACATTCCCAAATCAAAACTAATCTCTAAATACAAAACAATCCAAACAGTGGCTATAACAGTGTTAGGAGGTATAGTTTATCCTGCATTTTAAATTTCAAACAATACGTATCTTGTAAAGTTGTAACAAACATTCATTACGTATAACAAGAAAAGAGATCATAATCTCTGAAATTAAAACCCAAAATTGTGTTCTTTCTTTCATCTTTAATGTCCATAATATTATTTATTACTATTATTATCCTCTGTGCTAATTTAAAAACAAATTTCAAAATTTAAAATTTTTTTCTTATCATAATTTGGTTGGAACTTTAATTCTATTATGTCTTTTATTTTATTTATTTTCTAATATTTTTAGTTTATTAATTATATTTCTAACCAACATTACAAATTTGATGAGCCAAATCTCAGAAGCCCAATACAAATTATGCATAATATTGAAATTAAAAATGCGGGTTTGTCTCGTGTTCTTATCATTAATTTCCTTTATTGATTTATGTTTTTGCCATAGTTTATTCTAGGAGTTATGCACGGTTAAATACGTGGAGATAAACCAAAAATTGGTGCTCTTCACAAGTTATATACTCCATGATAAAAAATAGTACATTGAAAGAATTTAAATATTAGAATGGAAAAAACATAATTGTTTTATAACAAGTACTTAAATTACTTGGCTCGTCTACATTGTTCCTTTTTCTGTATTTTGCTACTGCAATCAATAGACACCAACATCAAATGATTTTGATAATAAAAGAATTTATGACGGGGCATGTAGCAGAGGCTCTACTTCTATTGAGATACTATTAATTGTAGAAGGTTCCATAGAAGTTGTAGTAGTTTCCCTAGGCCCCATCAATTCAGCTGCAGCATATTCAACCTCGTCATAATGCTGGTGAGGAGAGGCTGTTCCAATAGGCAGTGTAATTCCTTCCAACTCCACTACAACTTGTCTCATTGTAGGCCTTCTTCTACCGTTCAAATTCAAGCATCTATGCGCAAGTTTAGCCAACCCCAAGATCTCTTCTTTCCTACCGTCTTTCATCACTCGAGGATCAAGAATATCAAATAAACGATGTTGTTCCATTGCCAATATAAAAAATGTTGCTAGACTCCGTCCTTCGTCTTCTGATTTATCTGATAAGATTGGTTTTTGTCCAGTTAAAAGCTCAACAAGAACTACCCCAAAGCTATAAACATCGCTTTTATCTGTAAATTGGCTTGACTGAAAGTATTCAGGGTCCAAGTATCCAAAGGTCCCTTGTACTCGTGTCGTCAAGTGAGTTTGATCAATAGTAGTTGATCTTGAAGTCCCAAAATCAGCCACTTTCGCCCTATACATTTCATCCAAAAGTATGTTTGTGGACTTGATATCTCGATGATAAATTGGTATGGAAGCTGATGAGTGCAAATAGAAAAGAGCTCCTGCAACTTCTTTAGCAACACGTATGCGCACATCCCAGGAAAGTGGGAAGTCTTCATTTTGTTCATGAATATACTGAAAAAGGGTTCCATTGGGGATGAATTCATAAACCAGTAGTGGAACTTCCGTCTCCAAGCAGCATCCATGTAATTTGACTATATTTCTTTGGTCAATTTTTGATAATATTACAACCTCATTAATGAAGGGCTCAAGTTCACTTTCATCCTCTATTTTGGACTTTTTAACAGCTACTATTCTTCCATCAGTCAACATTCCCTTGTACACAGTACCTTGGCCTCCTTGGCCAAGGATTCGATCCACATTATAATGGTCGGTTGCCTTGTCCAACTCCTTTGAAGTAAATATTTTGTTTTTCTCAACATTACCTTCACTTGAAGATATCTGTTGTTGTAATAGCAAACCCCCATTCTTCTTGAAGAACTTCTCTTTGAGCTTTTTTTCTTTTCTTCTTTGTAGTAATTTGTACAACCACCATGTTATGCCAAGTAAAATCAGCCCTCCAATACCACTAAAAGTACCTGCAGTAAAATGCACATTAGGGCAAAGTAGGTTATTTGGTCAACCTAGAAAAATAGATTATTAAGTATCTATCACTATTTATAAGATTCATATCCCTTTAATTAATAGTAAAGAAGTCAAGCCTTGTCTATCAGTCTAGGTTTGACTGTGTTAGTAATTGACCCATATATCGGTCCTGTGGGTCAAGTACATCCATTTGTGTAATAAGGATTGAGAGTACAAATTAAGTTAGGATTCATTATAGAAAAGTTTCCTTAACTAACTCGTGAGTAGTAAGCTATAATTTTTGTTGGAATTTAGACTGTATATTCCTAATAGAAATATACATTTCCCAACAGATTATTATTTGATGCTAATTTTCCTATATTTAATTCTCTCTCATATTTCTCTAGTTAATTCCAAGCTTGGGTGTTGTAGTGTAAACTACTAGGTTTGTTCGTATACAACTCCGCATTGACTGTTCATTGCATACGCATTTTGTTCGTAATATACGTAATTGTGTTCTGTGATTTCTAGTAGATCAAGTTTTAGGATTCAATTGCTTCCACTTGTGATACTCGACCAAATATAAGTTCGTAAGTATTTATGTGATACTACAAATTGGAAATTAAGACGGCGCAAACCAAATAATAAAATAAAGCGAGATAAACCATCACAAGATTTAACATAGAAAAGCCTTAGAGGAATTGAAAAAATCACGGGTCAAACTCTGAATCTCGACTATATGAATAATAATGGACTTATAATAATCTTCTAAAGTTTTACACCCTAAAACTTAAGATTGCACAACATTTTTACATAAGTACTGTCTAACATTGATATCAAAGTCTTCCAATACTTGATCTAACTTGGAATTTTGACATTATATTGCAGTTCATATCAACATTAAGTAACCTACCAAGTATCGTCTAATCTGAATTCTAAAATCCAAGTTGCATACCACGAATATTTAAAATCTAAATGTGTTTTTGGAAAGATCTCGTAGGCATGCACATAATTTCAATACAAAATCGTGGAGAACTATAGAATTAGTTATAATTATAAGAAGAAGAGGAATCCAAGTTGCATACCACGAATATTTAAAATCTAAATGTGCTTTTGGAAAGACCTCGTATGCATGTAATTTTTTGCATGGTTGCGTATATAATTTCAATACAAAATCGTGGAGACCTATAGAATTAGTTATGAAGAAGACAAGTTTGTGAGTGTTGGGTCATGATTTAGTGGGCCCGGATGATTCAGGGACTTATCCCACGTAGAGGTATACTCTGATTGGGAGACTTGACTGTTAAGGAATCTATAATCCTAACTTTATATAACTTCCAACTCCTAAGGAAAAAATAGTTATGATTAGTTTTGACTTCCTTTCTTTAAGGATTACTTCTACCATATTATGGTAACTATCATGATAAGGACTCCTAATTTAATTCGGGGACAGGGCAATAAAGAAGGTGCGATCAGCTATAAATACAAGGCTATACCCTAATTCACAGGAAATGTCACCTTGAGCAGTACAACATTAAGCCTTCATTATTAACCTATTATACATTTTGTACTTAGTCTCACACCAGAGCTATATATCTCCTGACGGCCCAGGCCGTCAGCTTTTTGAGTATGGTTTCGTTTTTGTACATGATTTAATTAGCGCGTTGTTTGGTGATTAGGCACGTGAACGAATCTTAGCGTTACTAGAAGGGCTATTTGGTGTTGTTTTGTTTATTAATCACCAACATATATAATAGAATTTATGGTGAACAAGGCAAACATTATTTTTAATCGGGAGGAACTTCAATCAATCCTACGGCATAACCCAGAGGTTCAGTCAAAAACCGAATTAGACTCGAGAAGCCCGTGAGGGATAGGCTCTGTCCTCAGGATTATTCTGTGGACCCAATGAAAGCTCTGTCGGCATCGACTCGGAGGCGGTTGTTTTCAGCCAGTAAGAACACTCCACAATCTCGAGGTCGTGCCGCAGACAATCGGTCCCAAACGCAGACACGCGAGGAGAGGGATCAGGAGCATGATGGTTAGGACAAGCGCCATCTGATTCTGACCCGAAAGAAGCAGCAGAATAAGGATGCTATAGAGGCCCTACGCCTCAAGTAAAAGGAGTTAGATGCTAGTTGGCTGAGTTGATGGTCGAGGAAGAGGTTTCTTTGAGTTGGCCCCGCCATCAAGAAACCACACTACAGAGCAGATCCAGGAAACATTGTTTGGACGACTCTTGGATGGATAGGAGCAAGCGAAGGAGCCGCTCCAGGGAAGGCAGCAGCGAGGATCGAGGGAGGTCAGGAAACAAACGACGAGTAACTTCTCCGGAACACATAAAGGATAGGCATAAGTCATACCCCGAAAGGAAAAATCCGACCCCCTCGCACAGAGAGTAGTGACCCAATGTCACCTTTTACCCTCGAGATTGATCGGGTTCGGGCTGACATGTCTAAGAAGATGCCACCCTTAGAAACTTATGATGGCACCAAAGATCCTTATGATCATACTCACGCATACAACCATCTTATGCGCTACTATGATCACTCTGACGCTGCCAAGTGCTAGATGTTCGCCACAACACTGAGGAAGGGCGGTTCGATGTGGATGGCAACATTACCGCCAAATTCCATCGGCTTATGGAAAGAGTTGTGCGAAAAGTTCCACGATCAGTTCGGCAAATATAAAAAGAGGGGAAAAGTAACGGCTTCACTAATGCAGATCAAACAACAGTCTAATGAAAGCCTAAGTTAGTACGTGAAGCGCTTCAGGGAGGCGGTTGGCACTATAACCAGATTTGACGGACCACAAGCCCTCAGATTCTTCACTACGGGGTTGGATGTAGTTAAGTCGAAAAAGATGATGAAGGATATCATGTTTAATCCCCCGTACGATTTGTCAGAGGCGCACAAGAGAGCTAAAAACTTAATTACTACTGAGGAAGCAATTAAGAGTTTGAAGCCGTAGACAAAAACGGCAGAAAAGCCCAGGGATTAAGGTAGGAGCAACAATCCTAGGCCCGAAGGATAACTGAAGAGAATTTTCAACAATGGGGCAGGAGGTGGCCGACCACCCTTCCCAATCCGAAGCATCAACAAGATCTACACTCCTCTCGATACAGAGCAGACGAAGATATTGGAGGAGATCAAAGATAAGACCTACTTTAAGCCGTGTCCAGCCGATAAACATCTGTGGAGGGAAATTATAATTGGTACTATGATTACCATCAGACTTTGGGGCATTCTACCGTGGATTATCGCCATTTGAAAATTTTGATCAAGAAAAATGTTTAGAACGTGGAGTTGGTCCACTATGTGGTCATGAAGGTTCAGGAAAGAGGCAGCAAGTTGTAAATCGAGAGAAACCTAAGGATCGGCAGCCCGAACAGAACCAACCTCCTAGGAATGCGGTAGATGTCATCACAGGAGGATCGATCGGGCACATAAGCAAAAAAAAGTGGCGGGGTCTATTGGATTCAATTTTAATAGTTTTCAAACATGTCAGGAAGGAACGGGGCGTATCTTGGCACGATAATCTCTTTTACTGATGATGATTATCCATCTGGGTTAGTACAGCCGCACGAGGGGGAATTAGTTATAATTACTCAGTTCGGACCCGTGGATATGATGAGGATGATGATCGATAATGGTTCTTCAGTGGACATCTTGTTCAGTAATGCTTACCAGAGGTTGGATCTAGAAGTTAGGAAGATGGAGGTGGGCCAGGAGTCTGATTTGTATGACTTTAGTAATGAACCGGTATATGTGGCAAAGACAATCGAACTGCTGGTCATCTTCTGTTCGGCTTCACAGTAGGATAAGGTGAATGTCAGATTTTTTATGGTGCAAATGGATTCAGCCTACAATGTAATCTTGGGTCGACCGACGTCGGCAGCGCTACAAGTAGTGATTTTCATACCCCATTTCAAGTAGAGTTTCCTACGCCGAATGGGGTCGGTGAAGTGGATATAACCCGAAGGTGTTATAGGAACACTCTAATATCTTCGGGAGTAGGGTTCAACAAGCGGAGATAGACAATGGCGATCTAGGTGAAACCATTCACCGATGGTACTAAAGAACCCCTCCCATTGTCAGTCGAGGAGACTGAGGATATTGAGCTAATCCCAAGAAATAAGGAGAAGACTGTCAGGATAGGTTCGGGGCTAGAGGAGCCTTTTAAGACAGGACTCATAGAGTTGCTATGGGTGTGTGTTGATATCTTCACATGGGTACCTAATGATATGCCTAGGATAGATGATTCTGTAGTTGCATAGACTGTGTGGATCCTGCTAGGAAACCTGTCCGGTAGAAGAGAATGATCTTTGCTCCAGAGCGGTAGAAGATCATTGATGATGAGGTGGCCAAATTGTTAATAGCCGACTTCATCTTTAAAATTTGATTATCGGCCGACTTCATCTTTAAAATTTGATTATCGTGAGTGGTTGGCAAACGTGGTGCTAATCCGGAAGCAGAATGGGAAGTGGAGGATTTACATCGATTATACTGATCTAAATAAGGCGTGCCCAAAGGATTTTTACCCTCTACCTCACATCGATCAACTAATTAATGCTACTCCAGGGTTCACAGTGTTGAGCTTTCTGGATGCCTTTTCGGGATCAGGTTTCAATGTCCAAGGAGGATATCCCGAAGACGACCTTCATAATAACACATCGGGCAATTTTCCCGTATAAGAAGACTTTCGGGTTACTTAACGCTAGAGCTACTTATCAAATGATGATGTATGTGTTCAAGAGGAAGTTAGGGCGTAACATGGAGATGTATGTGAATGACAGATCGCCAAAAGCATATCTGTCCGGAATCATTTGGACAATTTGGAACACTGCTTTCAGACTATCAGAAACCACAAGATTCTCCTGAACCCGACTAAATATACCTTTGGGCTCGGTTCAAGGAAGTTCCTTTGGTATTTAGTAAGTAAACGGAGGATTGAGGCCAATCCAGATAAGATTAAAGTTATATTGGATATGAGGTCTCCACAGACTTTCACGATGTATAACGGTTCACTGGTTAAATCGCAGTGTTTTGGAGGTTTATGTCCAAGTCAGCAAAGTGATGCCTTCCGTTCTTGGACACTCTAAAGGGGTCCAAAAATGAAAAGACTTTCAAGTGGACCTTAGAGTGCAAAGACGCTTTTTAGGGTATCAAGAAGTACTTATCTTCGACACCAATATTATTGATGAAGCTGATTCCTTCATAGCCTTTTTACCTCTATCTATCAGTTAGCTCATTGACAGTCGGGGCATTTTTGGTCTGAGAATCAGGAGGAAAGCAATTCCCCTTCTATTACATCAGTCATGCACTTTGGAATGCAGAGACTAGGTATTTAAACCTGGAAAAGTTTGACTACGCATTGATAGTAGTCAGTCGGAAACTTCGGCGCTATTTCCAGGGTCGGTTGGTGGTGGTGTATACGGATCACCCCTTAAAGAAGGTTTTATATAAGTCAGATATTTCGAGTAGGCTTGCTACTTGGGCCATGAAGTAAACATATTTCATCCTGGAGTATCATCCTCGAACAACGATAAAGGGTTATGCGTTATTCGACTTTGTTGTAAAGTATTCATTCTCTGAACCGGATTCTTTAGATGCAGTCGTGGGCTTTGTTACAGATGTTCAACCAGTTCAGAATTCGTGGACTCTATGTTGACGAGGTTCGACTTCGGATGTCAGTGGTGCCGGGGTAATTTTGACAAGTTCGGAAGGGTTTAAGGTTCAATAGGTCATTCACTTTCGGTTTAAGGTGACCAACAACGAAGCGGAGTATAAGGCGATTTTATTCGGGTTACGATTGGCTCGAAGCTTGGAAGTTCATCGTTTGGTTATATTCAGCGATTCTCAGCCATTGTTGTCAAGTCGTCGACTAGTCATCGCCTAGGCGACGACTAGGCGTCGAGTCGACCAGAAAAATCAAGTCGGTAGGACGACTTAGTGGCAGAGCACATAGTCCACCGCTCAGGCGTCGACTTGGATGACTTGGCGTCGACTTGGCGTCGACTTGGTGGCAGAGCACATAATCTAATTCTGATGTTGGAGAAGAGGAGGAGGGTCTTCCTAATGATGATGAGGATGTTAATGATGATTATGGCCGAAGAGTAACTACTGTTTCGAGTGATGATGCCACTCTTGGGAGAGATGATGATAATTTGATCTTTGATGATTTTGTTTGATAGCTTGAGTGATATTTTCATTATGAAAAATGAGAATTTTGAGTTAAAGAATACTGAATTTTTATGACTTTGTTTTCATTTCTATATTATGTTTGTTTTTGGCAATGTCACAATGAACATGTCTTTATCTTATGAAGGATGGTTGTCTAATTTTATGATATGATATCATGATTATATGCTTGTATATACCTTTATCTTAATAATACTTGTTTTTTCATAAATTATTGAATTCTTAGTATTGAAAATTTGAAATTTATGGTATTCTATATATACAATGTTAAAATGGGAAGAAACTAAACATAAATTTAAGAATTATATTGAATTAAACTAAATATTACAAATGTATCACCATTTATATAATTTAAAGTTGGTAGTTGGTACAAGTTCAAAAAATTACAACTATAGTAAAATTATCATTTTGACTTGATCTTGTTCGCTTCTTGTTGTGATTTGATATGCTACAACCTACATTATGAATATAGTAAATCATTAGAAATATCAATATATAAATAATTAAATATTCATATAAATGTTAAATATATAAAATTTTATACGTATAAAATTTACATTGTTAACGACTTGTCGACTTGTGGACGACTAGTCGGGCGCTTTGTCGCCTAAGCGCTTAAGCTCCTGGCTGTCGCTTCACCTCGACTTAACGCCTTGATAACTATGTTCTCAGCTAGTTGTTGAGCAAATTTCAGGAGAGAATGAGGCCCGGGGGCAAGAATGTCCAAGTATTTGGCAGAGGTTAAAGATCGACTCCACTACTGTGGTTCTTACGCTTTCCAAGGGGTGGATAGATCAGACAACACCGTGGCCAATGCCTTGTCCAAGTTGGCCACGACAGAGGAGATTACTTTCAACATTTCGGTATACTTGGAGGTTCTTGATTCCCCAAGTGTTTAGAGGACGGAAGTCATGGTAATAGAAAGATCAAACTGTTAGCTTATGTCGTATTTGTAGTACATCAGTGTTGGGATTTTGCCTTCAGATCGGATATTGGCAAGGAAGATCAAGCATATAAGTTCTTATTTCATCTTGATCGATGGAAATTTATACCGAATGACATTTTCTTCGCCATTACTGAAGTGTTTGTTGCCTTTCGAAGCAGCCTACGTCTTTCGGGAAATGAGGGGATCTGTGACGATCATATGGGAGCTAAGGCATTGGCGTATAAGGTGTTAAGGCATTGATATTACTGGTCAACGTTGTTTTAGGAGGCCAAGGATTATATGAAGAAATGACCTAAGTGTCAGTTGAATAGCCCTGTTCTGCATCAGCTGCCCGAGGAGTTGTCTTCGGTATTGTCGTCGATCACATTCTCTGTTTGGGGAATCGATATTTTGGAAATACTACCAAAAGCTAAAAGTTAGATGAGCTTCGCCATAGTGGCTATCGACTATATGACCAAGTAGGTGGAGGCCAAACCCCTTCGGACGATCACGGAGCAAGTGTTTGAAGTTTTTCAAAGAATTTGTTGTATTATGGTTTAGCATCCCTAGGGTTTTGGTGTCTGACAACGGAAGTCGGTTTGTGGGGTAAAAGTTTGAGGAGTTCCTGTAGGATTTGTGCATTCAACATCGGAAGACATTGGTTGCATACCCCCAGTTTATTGGCCAATTCGAGGTGACAAATCGAACCCTGCTTAACGGAATTAAGAGGATGGATGAAGCTAAATGTCGGTGGCCAAAAGAGTTGCTTAGTGTCTTATGGGCATATCAGACTACTTTAAGGATGGCAATAAGCGATTTGCCATTCAGATTGGCTTATGGGACTGATGCCCTTGTTCCAGTGGAGATCGAATCTCCTTCGTTTCGGGTCAGCCAATACAAGGAGTTGTATAATGACGAAGAGCTCCGTCTTAATTTGGATATGTTAGGAGGTTCGGGAGTCTGCACTGGTAAGGTTAGCTATCTACCAGCGTAGGACTGCTCAACATTACAACCGAGGTGTTAATCTAAAGAGGTTCGAGGTTGGAGATTTAGTACTTCGGGAGGATGAGGAGTCTACCCCCTAGAACATAGGCAAGTTTATGCTTGACTGGGAGGGTCCATATGAAGTCATTGAAGTACCGAAAACAAGGTACTTATCGGCTTTGGGCAATGGATAGGTCTGAAATAAAAAAATACTTGGCATGCTGGAAGGCTTAGGAAGTATTATCAATTATTTATGTTTTTTCATTCTTACAATCTTGAAATCCCTTCAATTTATCAATAAAAGCAGACAGTTCATTCTTGCAAAAAGACATTTTCATTTTATTCAACAGTTTGTACATATTGTTCGTTACAAAAGCGATGAAAATGAAATAATAAATTACAAGTAATTATTGGTTAGATGGGGGGTCATATTCGGCTTCAGAATCTTCATCCAAAGAGTCTAGGAGGGAAGGGTCAAGACCGACCGTAAGCATTTTGGCCTTGTCCTTTTCCCGTGCACTCAAGTAGCCGTTGCCATTTTGTTTCATAACTTCATTTGTTAGCTTGAGAGATCTGTGGTATTCGGTGATGAGGTTTTTTGTTGGCAGCTTCGGTCATTGGAGGACCTTGTGCTTTAAGATCGGTGTTTTGTGAATGCATGGTCCCGATTTGTTTTTAGAGGCCGACCATACCCTTCTCTAATTTCTCGTTCTTGTCCTTCAATGTGTTATGATCTACCAAGAGTTTTTTTTCTTTTTTTGGTCACCTCGAAAAGGTTCCATTTAGCTTTATTCATATCGCTCATTAACTCCTAACAGTGGAACGTGCTTAGTGTTAGCGTGATGGTTTTGTTCCTTCTCCAGGTCAGTTGTCAAAGCTTGAATTCGGAGCTGAAGACGGACTTCAGCTTCTAATTCCTCTTCTTTGGAAGTGAATTTGGACAACCGGCACAAGGTTCAGACAAGAACAACAGCAGACTGGAATAAGAAACACGTAGTCCGAATACGAAGGAAATGAAACGTATTTATATGAAGCAGATAGTTGTTGTCCTTACCCGACCATGGTTCATACCATTTGCATAAATGAGATCTTGGGGTGTGATCTCATCGAATCTGTCGTCGCCCTTGGGGAGGATGAAGTTCTCGAAGAGTTCAAATGAGTAGTATTTGGAATTCTCCGGCCATAGCGCTATGGAAGCAAGAGCCTCGTGCTCGAATAAAGGTGGCAGGGGATGTGGTTGGTTGAGAAGTAGATGTTTGTTGTGGTAGGTGTTCTGGGGACACTTCGGAGCGGGGTTTTTTGGCGGTGGTTCGGAAGATGACTCATGTTCTTTTCTTTTTTGTTGATTGTGGTCGGTTTTGACGGTTTGATCGGGGTTGGTAGATTGAAGATGTTTGGATCTAGTAGTTTGAGTAGGTTCGAAGCCGATGGTTTAGATGGTTCGGTAGGAGGTTTTTTTGTAGATGCCTTTATGAGTCTACGTCTCCTTTTGAGGATGACGTTTCTTTCTTCGGTTAACATTTCTAAGGGGATTTTTTCGGTAAAGGATGGTGTGGGGATGTCGGTGGGTGGATTGGTTTCAATGGAGGAAGGTTGGGGCATCAGGATAGAAGAGATGTGGTTTATTAAGATTAGGGCTTCGGTTGGTTGGTTTGGTTGGGGGGCTATCTCTTCGGTAGGGCTAAATGTGGCTTTGAGAGATGTTGTAGCGGCTGATGGTCGGCTGATCTCCCTGGTTGATGTTGGTTTAAGGCACACTGCAGATAGAAAAAATAAGTTAGAGGGAAACAATAATAGTTTGAATATTCTGTATGGAAAGGTTAAGTTTGGCTTACATTTATGGTCGTACAACCAGGATTGGTCACTTAGGAGGTCAATGCTCCATTCTTCTTTGGGCATCTTTGCGACGAAGGACTTTAATTCCTCGATTCAGCTTTGGGAGAATTTGTTAAAAATGAAATTGGCCATTGAAGCTTCGGTCCAGTCGGGGATGAGGTGGGTGTCGGGGCCTCGGATGTAAAGCTAGTTAGAGTGTCACCCTTTGTTGCTTGAGTGGGACTTCATCAAGGATCGTCTGTCGGGCTGCTTGGTTGATTGTTTGCTTGGTTGCTTATTTAGTTGACAAAACCTTGGTTCTTTAGATTGACCCAGGGTAAAGAGGGCAAAGAAGAAGTCGATGGAGGGTTGAACACCACATTCGTTGTAGAATGCAATAAAGCAGATAAGGTGGATGTAGAAGTTCGGCACAAGTTGTGCGAACCCGATTCCGACGAATCTAAGAAAAGCATTGATGAATTCGTGCAGGGAAACCTAACTCCATACTTTAGTGCATAAAGGGTAATGACAATCCAGCCGTCAAGTCGGCAATACATTATGTCGCGGAGGGTTGGGGCGCGGAGTTCGTATGTGGGGGGAATGTGGTATTGTTGGTGTATGTTTGTGAGATCTTGTTCATTGATGGAATATTTGGTGTTGATGTGGGTGAATGTTTTCTCAAATGAGTATTCCTCTTACATCTTTAATACGACTATTTCAGCCTTGGTTCGGATCGGTGATGGGGCACTTTCGGTGGCAGAAGAGGAGGTGGGCTTGGGTGTCGACGGTGACGGTGGTGGTATTCTGGGTGTTGATATATGTGGTAGGGGCGATTTCAGTGGGGATTTCATTGTTAGGTTGGGCGATAGACGTATTGGGTTCAATAGTGGTTGAACGGTGGAGGAAAGAATTTGGTTATTGGTATATGCCATTGATGATCGAAGATTGTTTAATTCTGATATACTCTGGTCGAAAAAGGTTGGTTGCATAAAAGTACAATAGAGAAGATGATGCTCTTTGAAAGATCTAGATCTGAGATTGAAAAAGTGGCAGTTCTTTTTGGGAGGGAGGGTTTTTAATGTGACAAACCCTTCAGTTTCGCATGTTTCTCTAAGTACAGCGCAGTAATGAGATGGGTGGGTCCCAAGTTAACACATATTGCACGAAAGGGGCTGTTTGGTTTCGGTGTTACCAGATTGTTCCCTATTAATTTTTGTACACTGTGACAACCCGAAAATTTAGAAAAATCTTAAATGATTAAATTAAAGGTTAAAGTTTAAAACCTAGAGTGAAAATAGAGGATTTATTTAAAAATTTTAAGAAAAATCTATACGGTTTAATAATTGAAAGAGATTATGTAATAATAAATATGGCAAGCCATATGAAGAAGGCTTATTAACTATAGCAAACCGTATTAAGAGGTTTAATAGACATTAAATTAAATGTCTAGTCTAATTAATGAGTATATAAATTATTTTATGATTTATAAAGGATATGTATGTTGACGTAATATGGTAAATATATTAAATTTTATTTGCTACAAGTAAATAAATTTATATAAACAATTTATAATATGAGAAAATAAATCTATTAGTTATTTTCTATATGTGACGTGTGCATGTTTGGTGTAACTGGTAATTGGGAGTTAGCGAATATATTATATATATATATATGTTTATTACGCGGGAGAAATAAAATTGTTGGGAACAATTTGCTTAATGAAACAAAAAAGAGATGGATTAAGCATATAATATTTATATATACTTTACTCAAGAGTATTAGAATAAATCCTTATATGAAATTAATTTAATAAAGAAAATATATTATATTTATCGTAATATCTTAAGGAAGTAAATAAATTTTTCATTGAATTTATGCTAATGAGACAAGGATATTATATTATAATATATATTGGGTATGTAAATAATTGTATTTGCATAAGGAATTATATGTAACATATTTATTTTTGTAGTTATAAAATAAATATGTAATTTAAGTAAGTTACGTTATGTTTTATATAATTTATATATCAAAGATGGGATATATAAATTATATGATTCCAAGAGGGTAAAGTAGTTTAATGAGATTTATGTAGTAACTAATTTGATTAAGTTAAATTACTAATGTTGACTAATTAAATTACTTGACAAAAACATTAAAAGAATAATTGATTTAATTATTTTACTAAGTAAATTGGGCAAATAAAATAAATCACAATTGGGTCAAATTGGGAGCATGTGCCGGTAATGTGTAGGGGGAATTAACTCATGGGCAAAATCAATTTATATCTTTGGTATGCTTATGTGTCACTATTTTATTCAAGCCATATTATTTTGGAAGATTTGCAAGCAAGCTAAAGGAGAGAAAACAACTAAAATTTGGCAAAAGGAGGGCATGTGCCGGCAAGATAAGGAGGAAGTATATAGCACATGTTTGATTTTTTTTCCTACTCCAAAGCCATGTGTCTCCTTAGCCTTTATGCCTTTGATTTTTGCTAGATATGCAAGATTTTTCCAAGATAAGAGAGAGAATGAGGGATACGGAAGAAATTATGTGAGAGAAGGTGAGAGATTGCTTTTCATTTCCATCTTAGCGTGAGCAAAGAAAAATATAAAGAGAGGATAGTGTTGGTTCGGCAGCTCCTTGAGGGAAGAAGGAAGAGAAATTTCCTTGCCTCCAAACTCTATAATCACCTTTGGAAAGAGAGGAAGAAAAGCCATCAAAACAAAAGGTTTAAAAGTTCTCCTATTTTAAAACTCTAGTTAGTTTAATATGATTTATTGTGATGGTTTTTGTCAATAACAAGAGCTTATGTTTTAAACTCTAAAAACTTTATAGATCTACATGCTTTAGAGTATGTTATGTTTAGATCTAACTATGTTTGGTGTTAAAAGTTAAATCGAACAAAAGAAAAGGAAAACTAGAGGACTGCTGCCCCTTAAAGAAAATTTCAGGATTAGCTAGAGTGCTCTTAAAATTCTGGGCTGAATAAGCTTTCCATAGACTCCGGAACGGACTAAATCCGACTTCGGAGGAAAGAGTTATGCGATTTTAAAGTAGACGAGTTAAAACTGAAAAACCAACTCGGGTCAGTCACTTTACACGGAATTTCTGGGCTGATATATTCGGAATCTAGAAAAAGGTAAGTAGGTAAAAGTTGTAGTCCCTAAAGTTAGCTTCGCGTGGGCTCAAGAATCGCCAAAAAATGTTTTAAAACGAAAAAGTTACGACTGCTTTAGCGAAAGAGGGTAAATCTGGAAAAAAAATGAAAGCTGTTGCGAGTGGACATTTTTGGGGCATGTTTTAGGCTGCCTAAGAGGTCCGAAATTACTGAGTAATATTTTTTAAAAATACTTTGGTATACCATGTATAACATATCCAAAGTTGGAAATTTTCTGATAAAAGAGCCAATGTTCGAAATAGCACTCGAGGCGTGCGCCTCAAGGCGCGCCTCATAGCAAGGCGGAAAAAGGCTGAGACTAGGCGTGCGCCTATTCCGGAACTCCAGCAACTCACGCCTTTTTCGGTTGAGGCTTACGTCTCATGGCAATGCGCCTCAAGGCGTCGCGAGGCCTGCGCCTCGATTTGGCTTAAAAAAATCCTAAGTATCTGACTTCACTTACCAATTTGGCTTCGACGACTTCATTGACTTCGACCGACTGCTCAGCCTTCTTCGACTTCGACCTTGACCGACTACTCAGCCTTCTCCAAGTATCTTCTTCTTCTTCTTCTTCTTCTTCTTTCTTTTCTTTCTTCCTCTGTCGACTGACTTGGCGACTTCTTCTTCTCTTCTTCGACCGACTTCTTCTTCTGCCTTCTTTTCTTCTTCTGTCTTCTTTTCTTCTTCCTCTCTGTTTTAAGCTGCTTCTTTTTTCTGTTTGCTAAGTGACAGTGTAGTCTTCTTATGTTACAGTTTAGTCCACTATTTTTTTTTTCAAACAATGTAGTTCTCTGTTTTCAGCTGGTTAAGTTTGTATTCTACTTTTAGCTGGTTAAATTTTTTTTTTCGTTCTTAATTTTTTTATTTTTTTACTTCCTGTGTACTATCTTGTAAGTAAGTTAATTTGTCTTGAAATGGAATCATACCTATTAATTTTTCGTTTGGAGTACACTTCAGAAAATTATTAAAGGTATACCTAGGATGTACAAAGTACTCAAATATTGGCATTAACTTGATGTGCTTTGAAATTATATTAAGCATAGGAATTTTTTGGAGTTGTGAAATTTGAATTTTTAAGTACAGCATGCTTACATTTTGGGGTTTGGCACGGCCTGCCAAAGATGAAATTATATTAAGCATAGGAATTACTTGACTGTTTGCGCTTCACTGAATGTTTTTTCATTAATTTTTAGTCGTGTTTGTGTACATGAATTGCTAATGACAACAAAATAAATTTAATTGGTCTTGATCTTGGTCATCATGTTAATGTTGTTGGTGAACCGATTCCACTGTCTTTTAGTCCTTGAATCACAATCAAACATAAATTTATATTCAGTTTTTGAACAATATTAAATTTATAAATTAGGTCTTTAAATCAAGATTTCCGCCTCGCTCCGCCTCGAGGCTTACGCCTCGCATAGCCCGGAGAAAAACGCCTCGTACCGATTTTAGCTTTTTCGAACATTGAAAAGAGCAAGGCGTGAGAAAATCGCAAAGTGGGCTACTCGCTAAGCACTGCAACAGCTGCAGGCAGTGCCCAGTAACACCGGCGCCTGCTCTACAGCTGGCTGCTGAAGTCATTTTTGAACCCTGTTTCGAATGGTTTCTGTTTGTTTTTGCGGTTAGAAATTTTCTAAAAATACTATGACATGATGTTTATAACATGCCCAAAATTTCACTCTTATATGCCTCACGATTTGAGAATTAAAAATATGCAAAAGAGCATGTAAGAACTTAAAAACGAGTGAATGTCGAGCGTCGGTGCGTCGAGCGATTTTGACGTTCGACGTTTCGAATCGCGTTCCAGCGAAATAATAAGTCATAATAGTAGATATAATAAAGTCCTACGGGGCGAGATTTGACTATAAGTAATATTTTATGCCGAGAAACTTCCTTTCGGGTATAAATAAAGTAATAAAAATATGTAATAAATATAAATTACATATTTAAGCGAAATAAAAAAATATAGTTGCCTATAAAATTATTATGTGGTGCAACGAAGAATGTAAAAACTTTAAAAATTGCATTAATCATAAAAATGATATTCTGAGGTTTTCGGTGCTCAAAATGAAGTTTTTGAGCTGAGATTTATGTAACGTAATATATACATATATTTAATATATATATATATATGAAACGAAAATGCGAATAATCGTAAAATGAAAAATACATCGAATGTGCTAGAGAGATAACATAGTTATATATGAGGCAACTGTCAGTGTTGACTCGTGAACGGACAAACTGATGTAAAAATTATTTAAATTAAAGAAATAATATAGTAAGTTGAGTTTTACTATAAAAGCTATGCATTAGCTGTTTAAACTCCGAATCAGCGAGTAAAGGTAAAAGATATTTTTGAAATAAAATTTAAATGGTTTAAGCTTCAAGATGTAAAATATTTATATCTTAAAATGTGTGAGACCTTTATTATTTATGAAACAAGTAAAATATTATTACATGATTAATAATATTAGATAATGAATAAAATATTATTAAAAGATTAATAATATTAGACGAGAATTTAAGATGATGGTTACGTGATAATAATATTATCAAATGACGATAATATTACTAGTGAGTTAAAGAATTATTCAATGTTTGATTATGTGGCTAATTTATTATTTGAGTTTGTGAGATAAAATGTATTATGCTAATTAGAGGATCAATCTTATAAATGATAGGTTTTTCATAAGAGATTAAATTATACTGCTTAGCGATAATCGACGGTCAAGGCGAGTCTCCTAACTCAAACTCGAGTTATTATGTTTCAAACATGCTAGTGGATTAATTATTGACAATTATTCCACATCTTTGATTATTGATTCGCACTTGGTGCATGTTGCATATGTTCATCAGGTATGAAAGGCTGATCACCTTCATTACCATAAGGTTCAGTTAAATTTGTTCATGGTCATTGTTGACCACTCAGCATAATTATTCCGTTATTCAGTTATTGAAGTATTGATTCATGCTCTTTCACAATTATATTACATTGTTGAAAACTTGAAAACTTGTTCCTTTTCAATCATGATATATATTCATTGTACTTAAACTTGTTGGGTAAAATAGTTGCTCACCCTTGCTATATCATGATAACAAATTTCAGATTTAAACGAAGGCTTGAAAAACGACAGTGGCAAAGGCGAATTCCAAGTGTATATTATTATGCATTTAGAACTATTAATGTAAATGACATTGTAAACCTTTTTAAGTTATTGAAGGTTTGTTTTAAGTTAAGGTTGTAGACCTTGGGGATTATGTTATAAAAGTTTATTGTATAAACAATTTATGTTTATATCTTCCGCAATAGTTATAGAATTGGTGTACCAGGTTCGTGGTGATTAGTACCCGGATTTGGGGACGCTACATATACTCTCTTATTATAAGTCAATTATAACAAGAGACTGTGGGGCAATGTTGGACATGATTTAGTGGGTCATGATGATTCGGTGGGGACTTATCCCACGTGGAGAAATTTTCCCCACGTGCAGTGGAGGTATACTCTGATTAGGAGACTTGGCTGTTAAGGAATATATAGTCCTAATTTTATATAACTTTCAACTCCTAAGGAAATAATCAGGATTGATTTCGACTTTCTTTCTTTAAAGAGATTAACTTCTACCATATTATTGTAACTACCATGATAAGGACTCCTAATTCAATTTGGGGTTAGGGCAATAAAAGAGATGTGAGTACCTATAAATACAAAGGTATACCCAATTCACAGGTAATGTCACTTTGAACAGTAAAGCATTAAGTCTCTATTGTTAACCTATTATTTAGTCTTATTTTCTCATCGAAATTATCTCACGGCGACCCATGTCGTCAGCTCTCTCAGTGTAGTTTCATTTTTGTGCGGGATTTAACGCGTTGTTTGGTAATCAGACACGTGAACGAATCTTGTCATGCAGTCAAAAACACTTTGTTTCAACCGCTGGATATTGCATGTGCTTTGACAAGTTTTCTACTTTCCTGAAAATCTAAAGAGTAAAGGTTGAATATGGATTTGTCCTTACAAGTTACCAATCAATTGTAAAGTAGTCACTCAGATCACTAAAGTGGACGCTTGCAATTTCATATTGTTATGCAACAAATCATTTGCAAACAGACTACTTTTATGGAACAAAAGAATATTCATGTTTATATAAGATAGACTTATGAAAATATAAAAGAAAAAAAAACTTGTAAAAATATTACTCTCTAATATATACAAAAAGAGTTATTTTAATTTTTTTAAAGCCAAGTTTGAAACTAAAAATTGAAAACTGATGTCTAAATTAAGTATTAAAAACATTAATTTTGTGATCAGAAGCACTTTGAAAATAATTTACATTAATAATTTTATATTAACTAAAATGAAAAAATTATTGAGACTTTTATTAGAGTTTTGCAAATTAATTATTTAAACTACATTTATTTATTATTATTATTATTGTTTTTTTTTTGTAACGAATGGAAAATGTTAAAATAAGAGCAATACATATTTTGAAGTGCATAAAGAATATAGGAGCAGCTGATTTAGAGTCTGTAAGGTACTCAATTTTCATGTTTAACATGCGAGTCACGTATTTTGTATAGTCAAGTGATAAATATACCTTCATTATATAAAAGTATGATTAGCAGGTAACATATAATTTGGAACAGAATTGACATTAACAGACAATTATAAAGATTATAAGGAAACAAGTGTTGATTTTGAGAATTAGCCAACAACATATTTAACGGATAGTTTTTGAGTCATTACCTATAATAGCATTCCGAGTTTTGTTGTCAGGGTAGCACCAACGTCCTCCACGAGCTAACTTGTACCCACGGGAGCAAGAGCAGTAGTAACCTCCTGGCTCATTGATACACCCATGGGAATTACACAAGTTAGAACCATGGTATGGGTTTTCATTTCGGAGCGAGCACTCGTCAATATCTGACCCAAAAAAATAAAATAAAAATCATTATTAAAGACGTATTAAAAGCGCAAGAAGTGAAGTTGGTTACCAACAAGAAGTCATATGTGCAGGATTTGAAAATTGAAATGCACCATCTATTCTAAAATTGAAATGTTCAAGTCAATTTAAAATATTTTTAAATTCAAAATTAATATAGCTGTGTAAAAAATATTACTAAGAGTTAATGAAGTAAAATGAAAGACACTTAAAAAATATTTAAAAATTAATATAATATGTATAATAAAAAATTAAAAAATATTTCATATTTACCTTGAAAAGTCATGAACATATATTTTGGAAGGTAGAAATTATCTTACCCCAACAGCCATTAGGCATATATGGGTTTCCATCTCTTGAACAACGGAATCCAAACCATTAGGCATATTTGCGTTTTGTTTTATTATATATTTAACTTTGAAAATTGTCTCTAGAGACTTTGCTGCTCAAAAAACCTGCAACTCTTCCTAACATGACCTACCTTCTTTGTATTCTGTCACAACATTTTTTGGAACCGGGTATCATTAAACCTTAGAGCCACCTCTTTCCACCAAAAAACTATTAACAAGAACACGATTTTACACTCAACTGCTACATAGTGAAAATCCCACTTTGAACAACGTCCATTCCTACTCATTTCTGCAAAACAGAAAATCTGCAGCAGTCCACTATTCAGTTGCACTTACAATTACTTTATTAGCAATCACCCTCCAACACACATACTCACCTTCAAACACTGTCTTGTTCCTTTGTAGCCACAGACACAGATTTATTTTTTAAATAAATTATTTTTAATTGTTTATTTATACTAAATTATGATCATCATTAAAAACATGTTTTTCAATTTCTAATTAACTTATTAAGAACGACTACAAATGTTGCTCAAATAAATATTTATCAAAAGGCTCATAATTGAGGGTTAGTAATGTGTTTTTTTAATTTAATATTCAGTTTTATATAGTTTTAAAATTTAATTTTTAGTTTTTTATTTTCAATTTTTCAAATTTATATATAGAATATATTGAATTAAAAGTATAGGGCTGTAAATAGTAATTGAAAAATAGGATATTAATTCGTTCGTGTTCGTATTCGCTTCAAGAATATATTATTCATATTCAACTTAAACGGATATTATTCTAATTTGATTAAAGATAGCCGCAAATAAAAGGATACTAATATAGACATACATATTCGTATTCGTTTAAAAGGAACAATAACCAAATTTTATAAATCAAAAACAACCCATAACTATATTTTGTCAGGCCTAGCTTCAAGAAAGCATTTATTTTTTTCCTCTCCTTTAATAAACATATATAATTTTTACTCTCTTTTAATTAAAATATAAAATAGATGTGCAAGTCAATTTAAAATTGACATAACCATGTAAAAAATACTATCAAGCCTTTATGAAGAAAAATAAATTACGTACTTTAGTTTTGAATTTTTAAAATATTCAACTTTAAAAAGTTATCTTATATTTTGGAAGGTAGGGTAAGTATTACTTAACGGCAGAATCTTACCTTGACAACCATTAGGCATATATGGGTTTCCATCATAGCCATCATCACAACGACACAATCCTGATGGTCTTGAACACCAACTGTTTTCTCCACACGAGCCGAAGGAGCGATTATTAGTGTCTGAGAATATAAACAGTCTGTTGCATTTCCAGTAGGCACTCCAATCCATAACAATAGATAGTGTTTGGTTGTCTGAGAATATAAACAGTCTCTGGTTTTGGATAAACGGGTTGCTGACGTAGATCTTGCCTTCATATATTGAAATGTCTAGAACCTCCGTACCGATGTTACCTAGGAAAGGTCTTGGTGGAGTATAAGAGATGTTGCAAGTTATACTGAAATTGCCGTGGCCTGAGCAATTGGCTCCAATCCCAAATGGGTATGGAATGGAAATGTTGCCGCATTTTGATTGACATCCAGGCATTGCTAGGGATTCTTCTCGTGCAGATGCATCTTGGATGATCACAAATACTATTATCATCCAAAACACCAACTGTATAGCCATCTGTATGTCTGAACAATTTCTTTGTTATATATATATATATATATATATATATATATATATATATATATATATCCGACAGTTATATTTAGGATGGAGGATTCAGGGACAATTTCTATGTATAAATGTGTACTTAATTTATATATAGGATAAAGGATATATTAGAAAACTTCTTTGTTCTTTCACTAGTTTGTACGAATAGGTCATTACATAGGTCAGGAGGAGGAGAAATAAATTAAACAAAGGAGAAGACTGTACTATTATTAGTGAAATGAGTGGGTGCCCAGAAGCTTCTTGGATAATCAATCACCAATACTAACATCTCAATTATTATTTTTAAGGAAGAATGAGTGTGTAATAACAGGTCAGATTCGAGTCCATATCAAATCATAATCATAGCATATCAAGACATAATATAATTCAGAGGAGAAATAAATTAAACAAATTAAGGAGAAGACTGTAATCTTCTAAGTCAAATGAATGGGTGAGCAGAAGCTTCTTGGACTCGTGTCAAATCTTGAGTCTAAATTAAATAATGGCATAGCATATCAAGTGAACCAGTGTAGCATAAGCAAAACTGCTGAAGCAGTGAAGCACCGCAGCAGTACGAGTCTTACCAACTACCAAGAGAACTTCTAGCTACCAAACTGACTAATACATGAGAAAAAATAAAAAACCCAAAAAATAAAAAAATCACAAGTAAATAAATCCAAATTCATATAAAAAGAAAAAGAAAGGGAAGAAGCCATCAACCTTAAATTTGATTCATGTCCGTCTGCTAACAAACCTAAAATCACAACAGTGAACAAAACCCTTAAGTCATTCAACAATCTAACAGAGGAGCGAAGGCGGCGACTCGCGATTTCGGGACTAGGGCAGACCGGCAGAGAGTGAGAGATCAGAGAGACAGAGAGAGTGAGAAATCTGATATAAGAAATCTGAGGCTGAGGGTAATGGGTATTGACTATTGAGTATTGACTAGTGAGAGATGAGAGATGAGAGATGAGAGATCTGAGGACTAAAAGGGTATGACTATTTGTTTGTTTTAACGCTTTAATTTTTTTTTCTAATTCTGACCGAATAATAAAAAATTAAAAATCAAATCTGAACTTAAAAATCGAATATTAAATTAGATATAATCGAATTTCAAAAAATAAATAATTGAAAAAAATCAGTTCGATTTTTCGAATTTTATTTATTTTCTGTTCAGTCTTACCGAAAAGTCAAGCTTACCATTATTGAGAGGGACAACTAACGAAAGGAAAAGTATTGGTACCGAACAAAAAGACAAACAATAGTTAAGCGGAAAAATATTCCCTCTGTTCCAGAGTCTCGCTTGCCAATTTGTTAATAGTAATGTAAAATGACAAAATGTCATAAAGTCCGTAATCGTAATTTTATTATCTTGCTTATGTCACTACTATTAAACTTGGTACTAATTTTAGGGATAATTATAAAACAAAAATTAATTTGTAAATTTTACGAACGACACCCATTATGCATATAGGACGTAGTAACCAAGGGAAAAATTAATTATTATGTTGGATTCTACATCAGCATAAATGCTCTTTACCAAGTAATTCATCTTTTTTTCATTACAAGTTATGAGTAGTAGGGGTGACCATGGTGCGGTTTGAAGTCCAAACCGCACCCGAAACTGCTTAGGTGCGGTTTGAAAAATTTAAAACCGCACCCGAAACCGCTTGTGATTGGTGCGGTTCGGTTTTAAAGTGTGCGGTTCGGTTTTAATTGGTGCGGTATCAGTTCCAAAACCAATTGAAACAACAAAAAAATTTAAGCCTTCAATAAAATTTAACATAAAACTTACATCGAGCAATTAACTTAGTGACAAAGTCGACAATGAGAATTATATCAAGCATGCTTTAAAACTAAAATATGCGCTATATAAAACAACGGAGACTATTCGATAATAATCAAGAATGTTTATCTAGTTCCCCAAAAATTAAAAGTATATACTGAAAATAGAATAAAATATATTGCAGGGAGGACTAAAAATAATCTATTAGACTATTACAATTATAGCATTGACATTAACCAATGCATCAAGTGCTCGAGCACCTCAACTATATGTCCCTCCAATAACGCATCAAACAAGTTCAAAATTCCAAAACCCAATTGCTTAATTTTTGACTTTATAACCTCTAACATCTTCTTTCAATTGGTGAAAAAATGACAATGCAAGACTGGGGTTTTCTCTGAGCGTGTTCAACTGAAAAGTAACTTTAGAATTTACTAGAGATAATACATACATACACACACATGGTGCGGTTTCGGTTTTATGCGGTTTAGTTTTGGCTAGTAACCAAACCGGAACCGTAAATTTGGTTATTCAACCCACCGAAAACCGCCACATACGCCGGAACTGTTGGTGCGGTTTTAATTGGTGCGGTTCGTGCGATTTTTGGTGCGATTTCGGTTCCAATTTGGTTACTTGCTCAGCCCTAATGAGTAGTGTCATCTCTTTTGACTAGTTCCAACAAAAAATTAAAAAATAGAAAAAATGTATTTAAAAAAATAATTATTCCGTAAAAAGTGTGACGCCCCCAAAATTAGGTATACATCACCCATCTTGGGTCGTCAGATGCAAAGTACAGAATACAATTATAACTTACTAATACAACTGTCGTGTACAATACGACAAAACATAAACTGTGAGTTTGAATACAAATATTATCTTCTAGAGAGTATTCATACTCAAAAAGAGTCCTCATTACATTTATTAACACACTATTACATAGAATAGTGAGGACTACTAACTAATACTATCATTCGAACCATCACTCCGTTTTCCGACTTGCCCCAGCTACGTTCTCATTTCCTGAAGAGAACAGTGAAAGAATGGGTGAGCTCAACTAGCCCAGTAAGAAATATTATGACTAAGATAATGCAAAATAAATTATCATTAGCCTTCAACAATGTTAAACTGATAAAATATAATAGACATCAAGTTTAACTGCAGCGGAACAAGCAATCCATTAAAAGAGTCAAGTAGAAAATAAACTCTACTATCTTTTATGATTTAAAAGGTTTTTTAACACTGCTATCGCTGAGACTCAGTTTAATAAAACAATCCACATCATCGAATTACCCCTGCACTACGGCCAAGGATATTCGTGTATTCATTAATGGTCATGATCATGCCAACAACTGCTCATCAATGCACTACGGGCCAATGAGGACTTTTACCACATCATTTGTAATATTACGGTCATGATTATACTGAATAATCCCTGGTCATAATCATACCAAGTCCATCTATGCACTACAGGCCACAGATGACTTTTAACATTTTATAAACATGAGGATGATGACAATGATATAAGAATTCAATAAAACAAGTTCAAGAATTAATTTATCCAAGAATTAACAACGTCCAAATTGTCAACATGATACTGCTTTGTGGAGTAAAATTCAAAAATACTTAGAAGAATATTTTCATGAAAAAGATACTGGATGAAACGCAATTATCAAGGATATTCCACAAATTTCATGGAGTATAGAAGTCAAAACTTAACCAACTGAGTACAATAAAGAATGGAATAACAAAAGAAATCACCATGCATGCGATAGACCGCACAGACAGGTTATTCCAACAGAATAATAAATAATGGAACCAGGTCCGGCGTAAACGCACAGACAGAATATTCCGACAGAATAATAAATAATGGAACCAGGTCCGGCGTAAACGCACAGACAGGATATTCCGACAGAATAATAAATAATAGAACCAGGTCCGGTGTAAAACACACAGACAGGATATTCCGACATAATAATAAATAATGGAACCAGGTCCGGTGTAAAACACACAGACATGATGTTCCAACAGAATAATAACAAGACGGAACCAGGTCCGGTGTAAAATACACAGACAGGATGTTCCAACAGAATAATAATAAAAATAGAACCAGGTCCGGTGTAAAACACACAGACAGGATGTTCCAACAGAATAATAGAAGAATGTCACCAAGTATAGGGTAGACCGCGTATACAGGTTATTCCAACAGAATAATAAGAAATGGAATAACAACAGTTCTCTTCATGGATAAGAAAGAATAACACCCCTTACCGTTTTAAAGAAGAACTGAAATATAATAGTAGGAAAGGAGCAGAATACTTTTCTATAGCTTCTCTATAATTTCTCTCTCTAGAGTTTCTGTAAGACCCCAATTTTTATAAATAAAGATGAATTTTCTATAAATATCATTTTTGAATATTATGGAGTTAATTTGATATAATGTTATAGTTGTGGGTAATATTTATAAATTTTGCAAAGTAAGTAAGTTGTTATAAAATATTCGTTTGGTCGGGGAATATTCTTTTTGTCGGGGAATATTCGTACGACGGCACAATCATTGGTGGACCCCACAACGGAATTATTGTCGGATTGAGAAAACGACAGAATTATCTTTCTATAAAAATAACGGCTGAGGTGTTACCGTTAAAACCGTTAAAACTGTTGAACTACTCGGTAGTAAAAGTACAGTAATACGCGTGGTTGCATAGTAGCACACGGTATTGATTATTGATGCTTACGTGAGAAGTCACTCAGCTATACTCAATTATTGCTACAGTAATTGCTGCATCATATCTCTTAAATTATTGTCATAGTATCATCTGTATAATATGTTATATTATTAAATCAATAATTGAGACGTTGTGGTAAGTTTGGTTATTTTATGGAGGGCCATATGTCATCATCTAAGAGTCTCTTCGTCAATAGTAATAATTACCGTCGTCAATAGTAATTACCGTCGTCAATAGTATTTACCTTGGTCAATAGTAATTACCTTCGTCAATAGTATTTACCTTGGTCAATAGTAATTACCTTCGTCAATAGTATTTACCTTGGTCAATAGTAATTACCTTCATCAATAGTATTTACATTGGTCAATAGTAATTACTTTCGTCAATAGTAGTTGTCCCTTCAATATTACCAAGAGTCATTTGACCCTTCGTTAAGACCAAGAGTCATTTGACCCTTCGTTAAGACCAAGAGCCACCCTCAGTTTTTCTATAAATAGAGGCCTAGGGCTTCATTATTTTTCACGAATTCATTCAAGCTATAGAGAGAGAAAGTATAGAGAGAATAAGAGAGAGAGAATAAAAGTATTCTGCTACATCACTTTTCCAATATCCAGTTCTTTTAAGGTAGGGAATATTATTTCTTTTATATTCATGAAGAGAACTTCTGTTATTCCATTCGTTATTATTCTGTTGGAATAACCAGTATACGCGGTCTACCCTATACTTGGTGACATTCTTCTATTATTCTGTTGGAACATCCTGTCTGTGTGTTTTACACCGGACCTGGTTCCGTTTATTATTCTGTTGGAACATCCTGTCTGTGTGTTTTACACCGGACCTGGTTCCGTTTTATTATTATTCTGTTGGAATATCCTGTCTGTGTGTTTTACACCGGACCTGGTTCCATTATTTATTATTCTGTCGGAATATCCTGTCTGTGTGTTTACGCCGGACCTGGTTCCATTATTTATTATTCTGTTGGAATAACCTGTCTGTGCGGTCTATCACATGCATGGTGATTTCTTTTGTTATTCCATTCTTTATTGTACTCAGTTGGTTAAGTTTTGACTTCTATACTCCATGAAATTTGTGGAATATCCTTGATAGTTGCGTTTCATCCAGTATCTTTTCAAGAAAATATTCTTCTAAGCGTTCTTGAATTTTACTCCACAATGCAGTATCATGTTGACAATTTGGACGTTGTTAATTCTTGGATAAATTAATTCTTGAACTTGTTTTATTGAATTCTTATATCATTGTCATCATCCTCATGTTTATATTCTGTTGAAAGTCATCTGTGGCCTGTAGTGCATAGATGGACTTGGTATGATTATGACCAGGGATTATTCGGTGTAATCATGACCGTAATGTTGCAAATGATGTGATAAAAGTCCTCATTGGCCCGTAGTGCATTGATGGACAGTTGTTGGCATGATCATGACCATTAATGAATACACGAATATCCTTGGCCGTAGTGCAGGGGTGATTCGATGATGTGGATTATTTTATTAAGCTGAGTCTCAGCGATCACAGTGTTGAAAAACCTTTTAAATCATAAAAGATAGTAGAGTTTATTTTCTACTTGACTCTTTTAATGGATTGCTTGTTCCGCTACAGTTAAACTTGATGTCTATTATATTTTATCAGTTTAACATTGTTGAAGGCTAATGATAATTTATTCTGCATTATCTTAGTCATAATATTTCTTACTGGGCTAGTTGAGCTCACCCTTTCTTTCACTGTTCTCTTCAGGAAATGAGAACGTAGCTGGGGCAAGTCGGGGAACGGAGTGATGGTCCGAAGAATAGTATTAGTTAGTAGTCCTCACTATTCTATATAATGGTGTGTTAATAAATGTAATGAGGACTCCTTTTGAGTATGAATACTCTCTAGAAGATAATATTTGTATTCAAACTCACAGTTTATGTTTTGTCGTATTGTACACGACAGTTGTATTATTAAGTTGTATTTGTATTCTGTACTATGTATCTGACGACTCAAGATGAGTGATGTATACCTAATTTTGGGGGCGTCACAGTTGGTATCAGAGCTTAGGGATATGATCCCTGGCTAAGATGTGAGAATAGAACTAGGAGGGGAGAGACGGGGAATTCCTTCGCTAGTATGACCTACCTAAGTTATTTTGTATTTAATTGGTCGGTCAAAGTATATTGATAATATGTGACATGTTAATTAACCCTTGTTTTGTGGCAGTATTTGAAAATGGCAGCTGAAAATGTCAACATTGGAGTGAATGAGACCGTGGCACCTCTAATCACCAACCAGGATAATGTAATATCAGGCGAAGAAGAAATTAGAGATATCTATGTGGTAAGTGAAGAACTAATAGTTGCACCCGAGCTAGTGGCAGAGGTAGCAGCTGAGAGCGAGGAAGAAGAGGAAGAAGAGGACGAAGAGGAACCTGAGGAGAATTGGTTAGAAGAAATTTATGATCAAAACTTAGAATTACAAAATCGTGTTCATGAGTTAGAAGAGCATGCTGAAGAACGACAGGCGGTCGTGGAGCAAAGAGATGTAACGATTCAAAATTTTGTTACCCGATATGTGTTACTCGAACAAAATCACGCTTTGGCAGAGTGTAAGATATTAAAGTTGGAATCTGAGAATTCAAATATCAAGGATCAGCTGAAAGAAGAAACAACTGAACGAGTGAGAATGAAGGATGCATGGGTAAAAGCCGCACGACGTGCTGATATTGTAGAAAGAGATGTCCGATCCAAAAAGGCTAAAATAGATGATATACATTTCTCTTTTTGGACAGCAATTGGGAGAACCCAACATCGAATTTTGAATTACCCTGTACAGAGCGGTCAATCTGAACTCGACATGGATCGAAGATTGATGATTCAGATTATGACGCAGGAGTACGATGAAGCAGTTGAGGGTGGAATATGTCCGATATTAAAGTCAATTCCAACGATAGAGATGACATCAAATGCTACCCCAGACAAGTCAAAGCCGGGTAGTTCAAGGGAGAGCGGTTGTCATGACTTCCCAACAAGTGAGGAACCCAAATAAAGTTATCGCGGGTAAGCTAATCATAAACCCTTGCGAAGTTTGTACCTTATTCAATACTGGTTCTACCCACTCTTGTATTTCACCTAGTTGTGTTCAACGTTTAAACTTGGCCCTTTAAAAAAAAAAAAAAAATACTAGGCTTGACTTATTTGTTGAAACTCTGTTAGGAGAAACCTTCGTTAACTCTACTAATTATAAATCTTGTTTAATTCAAATCGACACTTTCACGTTACCTGTCGATATGTGATTTTTGGAAACGATTGGTTAACTACCCATTATGCTTTTCGTAAGGTTGTTAATTTTCATATTCCTAATCAACCTGTTATGCGAATTCAAGCAACCAAACCACTAAAGTCAATTATTATCATATCAAGCCATAAGTAAGGATCCCCATTCCTTTCATTGTTGACTTCCTGGTGGGGAATGCACCGAAACCAGACTTTCCGTAGGAGACGTTGTAAATGACGATGGCAAGCTGATAGGTATCAATGTGACGTGTTATCCAAGTCTGGGATGAGAGTCACAGTTTTGAACGATATTTCTATTGTTAATAAATTTCTTGACGTATTCTTGAAGACTTCTTAGCCTACCCCAGAGCGTAAAATTGAATTTTGTATTGACCCCAGTACAAAACCTATTTCTTAAACCCTCAAATATTTCTTCAACTAAAACGAACGTATTATGCGCCAAAGACGTTGGCTCGAGCTGTTGAAGATTACGATCGTACCATTCAATAACATCGTGGAAAAGTGAACGTGGTAGCTGACGCGTTGTGTAGAAGATCGTATACGGTTACAAGTGTGAATATTCGAACCCACGTGAAGATAACGAATATACGATTAAAATCGACTTTAATTGATAAAGTTAAAATTGCTCAAGCTACAGACCTAGAGCTGATGCGTATGAGGAAGAAGGTGCAAGAAGGTGCTATGCCGGAAGCAAGAATCGATATTTCAAGTTAACTCCAGACTTTGTGTTCCTAACAACCCTGATTTAAAGTATGAAATCATGATGGAGGCGCACAACACACCATTTGCAATCCATCCTGGAAGTACCAAAATGTATCATGATCTTCGTCATACATTTTGGTGGAGCAATATGAAGAGAGAGATAGCGTTGTTTATATCAAGGTGTCTAACTTGTCAACGAGTCAAAGCAGAGCATCAAGTACCAAAAGGTCCATTGCAACCACTTGAAATTCCAGAATGGAAGTGAGAGCACATTACCATGGATTTCATTACCGGTCTTCCTAGGGTTTCTCAAGGTATTGATGCGATTTGGGTCATTGTTGATAGATTGACCAAGTCTGCTCATTTCTTACCGATACGAGAAACTTATACACTTGAACATCTTGCTCGTATGTACATAAACGAGATTGTAAGACTGCATGGTATGCCAGTATCCATAGTTTCTGATCGAGACCCAAGATTCACTTCACGATTTTGGGTTAGTTTACAAAAAGCTATGGGCACGGAGTTACGATTTAGTTCAGCATATCATCCTCAGACGGACGGACAATCAGAGAGGACTATTCAAACTCTTGAAGATCTATTAAGACTCTATGTCTTTGACTTCAAGGGAAGTTGGGACAAGTTCTTACCATTGGTGGAGTTTTCCTACAACAACAGTTATCAAGCAAGTATTGGCATGGCTCCATTCGAAGCATTGTATGGAAGAAAATGTCGTTCTCCAGTATGCTGGGATGAGGTGGGTGAAGCAACGTTGTTGGGACCGGAGTTGGTACGTATGACTACAGAAAAGATTCAAACGATCCGACAACGTATAAAAACCTCACAAGATCGACAAAAGAGTTATGCTGATCTTCATCGAAAGGACGTGGAATTTGATGTAGGAGATCACGTGTTCTTACGTGTTGCTCCATGGAAAGGAGTTACGAGATTTGGAAAGAGAGGAAAGCTCAATCCTCGATTCATCGGTCCATTTTTAATCCTCGATCGAGTAGGAACTGTGGCTTATAGACTCGCTTTACCGCCAAGTATGTCTCGTGTTCATAACGTTTTTCACGTATCGATGTTACGTAAATATGTGGACGACCCGAACCGCATTATTAATTTAGAACCGGACGAAATAGCGAAAGATTTAACGTATGAGGAGATACGTGTTAACATCTTGGATAAGAAGGATCATATTCGATGCTTAAAGGTTATACCTCAAGAGTTAGAATTTGAAGTGAAATCAAGGTATCCTTACCTCTTCGACATACCAGGTACGTACCCTAATTTCGAGGGCGAAATTTCATAAGAAGGGGAGGTTGTAAGACCCCAATTTTTATAAATAAAGATGAATTTTCTATAAATATCATTTTTGAATATTATGGAGTTAATTTGATATAATGTTATAGTTGTGGGTAATATTTATAAATTTTGCAAAGTAAGTAAGTTGTTATAAAATATTCGTTTGGTCGGGGAATATTCTTTTTGTCGGGGAATATTCGTACGACGGCACAATCATTGGTGGACCCCACAACGGAATTATTGTCGGATTGAGAAAACGACAGAATTATCTTTCTATAAAAATAACGGCTGAGGTGTTACCGTTAAAACCGTTAAAACTGTTGAACTACTCGGTAGTAAAAGTACAGTAATACGCGTGGTTGCATAGTAGCACACGGTATTGATTATTGATGCTTACGTGAGAAGTCACTCAGCTATACTCAATTATTGCTACAGTAATTGCTGCATCATATCTCTTAAATTATTGTCATAGTATCATCTGTATAATATGTTATATTATTAAATCAATAATTGAGACGTTGTGGTAAGTTTGGTTATTTTATGGAGGGCCATATGTCATCATCTAAGAGTCTCTTCGTCAATAGTAATAATTACCGTCGTCAATAGTAATTACCGTCGTCAATAGTATTTACCTTGGTCAATAGTAATTACCTACGTCAATATTATTTACCTTGGTCAATAGTAATTACCTTCGTCAATAGTATTTACCTTGGTCAATAGTAATTACCTTCATCAATAGTATTTACATTGGTCAATAGTAATTACTTTCGTCAATAGTAGTTGTCCCTTCAATATTACCAAGAGTCATTTGACCCTTCGTTAAGACCAAGAGTCATTTGACCCTTCGTTAAGACCAAGAGCCACCCTCAGTTTTTCTATAAATAGAGGCCTAGGGCTTCATTATTTTTCACGAATTCATTCAAGCTATAGAGAGAGAAAGTATAGAGAGAATAAGAGAGAGAGAATAAAAGTATTCTGCTACATCACTTTTCCAATATCCAGTTCTTTTAAGGTAGGGAATATTATTTCTTTTATATTCATGAAGAGAACTTCTGTTATTCCATTCGTTATTATTCTGTTGGAATAACCAGTATACGCGGTCTACCCTATACTTGGTGACATTCTTCTATTATTCTGTTGGAACATCCTGTCTGTGTGTTTTACACCGGACCTGGTTCCGTTTATTATTCTGTTGGAACATCCTGTCTGTGTGTTTTACACCGGACCTGGTTCCGTTTTATTATTATTCTGTTGGAATATCCTGTCTGTGTGTTTTACACCGGACCTGGTTCCATTATTTATTATTCTGTCGGAATATCCTGTCTGTGCGTTTACGCCGGACCTGGTTCCATTATTTATTATTCTGTTGGAATAACCTGTCTGTGCGGTCTATCACATGCATGGTGATTTCTTTTGTTATTCCATTCTTTATTGTACTCAGTTGGTTAAGTTTTGACTTCTATACTCCATGAAATTTGTGGAATATCCTTGATAGTTGCGTTTCATCCAGTATCTTTTCAAGAAAATATTCTTCTAAGCGTTCTTGAATTTTACTCCACAATGCAGTATCATGTTGACAATTTGGACGTTGTTAATTCTTGGATAAATTAATTCTTGAACTTGTTTTATTGAATTCTTATATCATTGTCATCATCCTCATGTTTATATTCTGTTGAAAGTCATCTGTGGCCTGTAGTGCATAGATGGACTTGGTATGATTATGACCAGGGATTATTCGGTGTAATCATGACCGTAATGTTGCAAATGATGTGATAAAAGTCCTCATTGGCCCGTAGTGCATTGATGGACAGTTGTTGGCATGATCATGACCATTAATGAATACACGAATATCCTTGGCCGTAGTGCAGGGGTGATTCGATGATGTGGATTATTTTATTAAGCTGAGTCTCAGCGATCACAGTGTTGAAAAACCTTTTAAATCATAAAAGATAGTAGAGTTTATTTTCTACTTGACTCTTTTAATGGATTGCTTGTTCCGCTACAGTTAAACTTGATGTCTATTATATTTTATCAGTTTAACATTGTTGAAGGCTAATGATAATTTATTCTGCATTATCTTAGTCATAATATTTCTTACTGGGCTAGTTGAGCTCACCCTTTCTTTCACTGTTCTCTTCAGGAAATGAGAACGTAGCTGGGGCAAGTCGGGGAACGGAGTGATGGTCCGAAGAATAGTATTAGTTAGTAGTCCTCACTATTCTATATAATGGTGTGTTAATAAATGTAATGAGGACTCCTTTTGAGTATGAATACTCTCTAGAAGATAATATTTGTATTCAAACTCACAGTTTATGTTTTGTCGTATTGTACACGACAGTTGTATTATTAAGTTGTATTTGTATTCTGTACTATGTATCTGACGACTCAAGATGGGTGATGTATACCTAATTTTGGGGGCGTCACAGTTTCAGTGAATTCGTATGAAAATAATGAAGGAATGAGCTTCTATTTATAGAAAAATGGACTGCATAGTAACTAACTTATGAACAGTCCAGTTCGATTTACTTTTAAACGGACGGTTCAGATCGATTTAATAAAATATTCTAATAAAACAAAATCTTTTAAATATAATATATATATATATATATATATATATATATATATATATATATATATATATATATATATTTGCCTGCCATATACGACTTTGAGGAACAGATAATCCCATCAACTTTGTTTTCATATAACATTAGTCTGTGAGCAACAAGGAAGATGGCCATTATATCAATTATATAACATATATATAATAATGAAATATTACTCCTTCGTCCAAATTTTTCTACCACCCACCCAATCAACACATATAATATAGCATAGTAATCTTCCTTCCTGACCACTTTTTTTCAACAAAAGTCATTATATCATATATATATTACTTATAATGCACTCCGTCCTTTTTTTTTTTCTTCTTCTTAAACATGAATTCCAGCCTTTTCAGTTTCCAATATGCACACGTCACACTCACACACTTATAATATATATATATATATATATATATATATATATATATATATATGCTGTATAATCTTCTACCGACTATTTTGAAAAACGGGTAAATGGGTGTTTATAAAATAAGCAAAACTGAGTGACTTCTCCCGTAAGCATCAATAATTAATACCGTGTGCTACTGTGCAACCACGCGTATTATTGTACTTTTAACACCGGGTGTTTCAACAGTTTCAACGGTAAAACTTCCGCCGTTATTTTCATAAAGTATTTTTGTCGTTTTCTCAATCCGACAATAATTTCGTTGTGGGGTCCACCATAATTGTACCGTCGTACGGATATTCCCCGACAAAAAGAATATTCTCCGACCAATCGAATATAATATGACAACTTGCATACTTTACAAAATTTATAAATACTACCCATAACTATTATATCAAATCCACACAATAATATAAAAAAAATTATTTCGAGAAAAATTAAATATTTATTTATAAAATCTGGGGTTTCACAATCTCCCCTCCTTATGGAATTTCGCCCTCGAAATTTACATACGTACTTGGTATGCCGAACATCGAAATTTACGTACGTACTTGGTATGTCGAACATGTGAGGATACCTTGACTTCACTTCAAATTCTAACTCTTGAGGTATAACCTTTAAGCATCGAATATGATCCTTCTTATCCAAGATGTTAACACGTATCTCCTCATACGTTAAATCTTTCGCTATTTCGTCCGGTTCTAAATTAATAATGCGGTTCGGGTCATCCACATATTTACGTAACATCGATACGAAAAAAAAAATATTCTGAACACGCAACATACTTGGCGGTAAAACGAGTCTATAGGCCACAGTTCCTACTTCATCGAGGATTTCAAATGGGCCAATTAAATCGAGAGTTGAGATTTCCTCTCTTCGTCGATTCTTGCTTCTAGAATAACGCCCTCTTGAACCTTCTTCTTCACATTTATCAGCTCTTAGTATGTAGCTTGAGCGGCTTTAACTTTATCGATTAAAGTCGATTTTAATCGTATATTCGTTATCTTCACGTGGGTTCGAATATTCGCACTTGTAACCGTATACGATCTTCTACACAACGCGTCAGCTACCACGTTCACTTTTCCACGATGTTATTGAATGGTACGATCGTAATCTTCAACAGCTCGAGCCAACGTCTTTGGCGCATAATACGTTCGTTTTAGTTGAAGAAATATTTGAGGGTTTAAGAAATGGGTTTTGTACTGGGGTCAATACAAAATTTAATTTTACGCTCTGGGGTAGGCTAAGAAGTCTTCAAGAATACGTCAAGAAATTTATTAACAATAGAAATATCGTTCAAAACTGTGACCCTCATCCAAGACTTGGATAACACGTCACACTGATACCTATCAACTTGCCATCGTTATTCACAACGTCTCCTACGGAAAGTCTGGCTTCGGTGCATTCCACATAAGGAAGTTATCAGCGAAAGGCTCGGGGCTCTTTACTTATGGCTTGATATAACAATGATTGACTTTAGTGGTTTGGTTACTTGAATTCGCATAATAGGTTGGTTAGGAATATGAAAGCTAACAACCTTACGAAAAATATGATGAGCAGTTAACCAATCGTTTCCAAAAATCACATCAATGCAAGTATTTTCAAAGAGATAAGATCAACAGGTAACGTGAAACTGTTGATTTGAACAAGATTTATAAATAGTGGAGGTAACAAAGGTTTCTCCCAACGGAATTTCAACAGATAAATCAAAGTCTAACTTCTCCGGAGTTAAGTTCAAACATTGAACACAACTAGGTAAAATAAAAGAGTGAGTAGAACTGGTATCTAACATGGTATAGACTTCGCAAGAGTTTATGACTAACATACCCGTGATGATTTTATTCAGGTTCCTCGTCACGAAAAAAAACGCTCTCTCTTAAACTACTGGCTTTGGCTTTTCTGGGATGGTCTTTGGTGCCTCCATCCTATCTGAACTTGTCTTCTGTGAAACACAAAATCGGGCTAAGTGACCTTCTCTTCCACAATTATAGCATGCTTTGGATGGCATCGCGCAGTTTGGACCGATGTGCCCCTCCCCTCCGCATTTGAAACATATGATAGGTGGTCGTTATCCTTCCTTAACAACGGGTGCTGGTGCTGATGTCTTTCCATCATTGTTGAATCTCCTCTTCTTGAAATGACCATTCTTATTGTTTTGGCCTTGATTACCACCGAAGTGGTTACCATTTCTGGCCTATTGATTCCCTCCACGCTTGTTGTCACCGCTTCGATGACTGCTCTCACTGGTATTATCATTTTGCCGACTGCCCTCTTTTGGTTGCGTTGACTGGTTATCGCGCTCCACTAACTGAGCCCTATTCACAACATCTGAATACAAACACAGTTTATGAGAAATAAGATGTTGATGTATCTCAGGTTTCAAACCTCTTAAAAACATCCGCGCCATTCTCTCTTCATTATCCACCAAGTGGGATGCAAATCGGGACAACTCGGCAAACTTGGCTTCGTACTGCGACACGGTCATGTTATTTTGTTCCAACTTGATAAATTCCACCTCCTTCATGTGACGAATACTTTCGGGAAAGTACTTGTCATTGAACAGTTCTTGGAACTTCTCCCAAGACATCTTGAGTGCGTCAGGCTGGGTACGTTTTACAGATTCCCACCAGTAATCTGCCTCTTCACGCAACATAAAAGTGGCAAAGGGAACCTTTTGCTCCTCGGAGCATCCCAAGATATCAAATATCTTGGTGATCTGCTTTAACCACGTCTCCGCCTTAAGTGGTTCTGGCTTTCCCAAAAACTCTGGTGGCCCTAGCTCCTTGAATTGCTTAGCGGTGACCAATCGTGGGTTGTCATTGTTTCCTCCTTCATTTTGGATAGGAGCCGCTCTCGCCCGTTGTTGCATGAATTGCTCCTTGAACTGCTTAGCGGTGACCGTCCGAGAGTTATTTTGTTGTTGCATGAATTGCATAAAGTCTCTGACCATCCCATCATTCACCATTTCATCGGTGTTATTATTTTCATGAGGATTATTGTCCTCTGGTTGCACATTACCCTGAGCATTGATCGTTGGTGATTCAATGGTCTCATGTGCTTCATTGTTTATCTCAACATTTTCGGATGCCATTTGCAAATACTGCAACAAAACAAGGGTTAATTAACATATAACATATTATCCATATACTTTGACCGACCAATTAAATACCAAATAAACTTAGGTAGGTCATACTAGCGAAGGAATTCCCCGTCTCTCCCCTCCTAGTTCTATTCTCACATCCTAGCCAGGGATCATATCCCTAAGCTCTGATACCAACTGTGACGCCCCCAAAATTAGGTATACATCACCCATCTTGGGTCGTCAGATGCAAAGTACAGAATACAATTACAACTTACTAATACAGCTGTCGTGTACAATACGACAAAACATAAACTGTGAGTTTGAATACAAATATTATCTTCTAGAGAGTATTCATACTCAAAAGGAGTCCTCATTACATTTATTAACACACTATTACATAGAATAGTGAGGACTACTAACTAATACTATCATTCGAACCATCACTCCGTTTCCCGACTTGCCCCAGCTACGTTCTCATTTCCTGAAGAGAACAGTGAAAGAAAGGGTGAGCTCAACTAGCCCAGTAAGAAATATTATGACTAAGATAATGCAGAATAAATTATCATTAGCCTTCAACAATGTTAAACTGATAAAGTATAATAGACATCAAGTTTAACTGCAGCGGAACAAGCAATCCATTAAAAGAGTCAAGTAGAAAATAAACTCTACTATCTTTTATGATTTAAAAGGTTTTTCAACACTGCTATCGCTGAGACTCAGCTTAATAAAACAATCCAAATCATCGAATCACCCCTGCACTACGGCCAAGGATATTCGTGTATTCATTAATGGTCATGATCATGCAAACAACTGTCCATCAATGCACTACGGGCCAATGAGGACTTTTACCACATCATTTGTAATATTACGGTCATGATTATACCGAATAATCCCTGGTCATAATCATACCAAGTCCATCTATGCACTACAGGCCACAGATGACTTTCAACATTTTATAAACATGAGAATGATGACAATGATATAAGAATTCAATAAAACAAGTTCAAGAATTAATTTATTCAAGAATTAACAACGTCCAAATTGTCAACATGATACTGCTTTGTGGAGTAAAATTCAAAAATACTTAGAAGAATATTTTCATGAAAAAGATACTGGATGAAACGCAATTATCAAGGATATTCCACAAATTTCATGGAGTATAGAAGTCAAAACTTAACCAACTGAGTACAATAAAGAATGGAATAACAAAAGAAATCACCATGCATGCGATAGACCGCACAGACAGGTTATTCCAACAGAATAATAAATAATGAAACCAGGTCCGGCGTAAACGCACAGACAGAATATTCTGACAGAATAATAAATAATGGAACCAGGTCCGGCGTAAACGCACAGACAGGATATTCCGACAAAATAATAAATAATGGAACCAGGTCCGGTGTAAAACACACAGACAGGATATTCCGACAGAATAATAAATAATGGAACCAGGTCCGGTGTAAAACACACAGACAGGATGTTCCAACAGAATAATAACAAGACGGAACCAGGTCCGGTGTAAAACACACAGACAGGATGTTCCAACAGAATAATAGAAGAATGTCACCAAGTATAGGGTAGACCGCGTATACAGGTTATTCTAACAGAATAATAAGAAATGGAATAACAATAGTTCTCTTCATGGATAAGAAAGAATAACACCCCTTACCGTTTTAAAGAAGAACTGAAATATAAGAGTAGGAAAGGAGCAGAATACTTTTCTATAGCTTCTCTATAATTTCTCTCTCTAGAGTTTCAGTGAATTCGTATGAAAATAATGAAGGAATGAGCTTCTATTTATAGGAAAATGGACTGCATAGTAACTAACTTATGAACAGTCCAGATCAATTTACTTTTAAACGGACAGTCCAGATCGATTTAATAAAATATTCTAATAAAACAAAATCTTTTAAATATAATATATATATATATATATATATATATATATATATTTGCCTGCCATATACGACTTTGAGGAACAGATAATCCCATCAACTTTGTTTTCATATAACATTAGTCTGTGAGCAACAAGGAAGATGGCCATTATATCAATTATATAACATATATATAATAATGAAATATTACTCCTTCGTCCAAATTTTTCTACCACCCACCCAATCAACACATATAATATAGCATAGTAATCTTCCTTCCTGACCACTTTTTTTCAACAAAAGTCATTATATCATATATATATTACTTATAATGCACTCCGTCCTTTTTTTTTTCTTCTTCTTCTTAAACATGAATTCCAGCCTTTTCAGTTTCCAATATGCACACGTCACACTCACACACTTATAATATATATATATATATATATATATATATATATATATATGCTGTATAATCTTCTACCGACTATTTTAAAAAATGGGTGTTTATAAAATAAGCAAAACTGAGTGACTTCTCCCGTAAGCATCAATAATTAATACCGTGTGCTACTGTGCAACCACGCGTATTATTGTACTTTTAACACCGGGTGTTTCAACAGTTTCAACGGTAAAACTTCCGCCGTTATTTTCATAAAGTATTTTTGTCGTTTTCTCAATCCGACAATAATTCCGTTGTGGGGTCCACCAATAATTGTACCGTCATACGGATATTCCCCGACAAAAAGAATATTCTCCGACCAATCGAATATAATATGACAACTTGCATACTTTACAAAATTTATAAATACTACCCATAACTATTATATCAAATCCACACAATAATATAAAAAAAATTATTTCGAGAAAAATTAAATATTTATTCATAAAATCTGGGGTTTCACAAAAAGAGTTACATATTTGTTAGTGATAATATAAAATAGCACTATCTTTTGAGTTTACATAATAATTTCATTATCATTGTCATCACTAAACTCTGGTTAATAAACCCTAAATCTTAGTTAATAAATCTTAAACATTAATTAGTCAAGTCAAACTGTAAAATCCTAACTTTTATGAATAAAGATTTAATTTTCTCTAAATGTTATTTTGAATAATAATGTGTGGATTTGATATAATGTTATAGTTGTGGGTAATATTTATAAATTTTACAAAGTAAACAAGTTGTCATAAAATATTCGTTTGGTCGGAAAATATTCGTTTTATCTGGGAATATCCGTACGACGGCACAATCATTGGTGGACCCCACAACGGAATTACTGTCGGATATAGAAAGCGACAGAAATAACTATTTTATAAAAATAACGGCAAAATTTTTACCGTTAACTGTTGAAATACCCGGTGATAAAAGTACAGTAATACGTGTGATTGCACAGTAGCACACGGTATTGTACATTATCTTTGATTATTGATGCTTACTTAAGAAGTCACTCAGTTTTATTCAATAATTGACACAATAGTTGTTGTATAATATCTCATATTATTGATTCAATTAGTGTCACAGTATCATCTGCACAATATTTTATATTATTAAATCAATAATTGAGACGACACAATTATTTATATTATTATTTGCATTATTGACAATGTCTAAAAAGTTCTGTCGAGGAAAGTGGTTAGGTCATCTAATTGCGCGCCAATAAGGAGAAGTTCTTATCGGAAAGCCCCCTCTTTCTTGGGAATGATCTGGTTGTTAATATTGTGAGTTATAATATTAATAATGAATAATTTAAAATATTAAAAATATGTTTATTGAAGTCAAGTGATTTGATATAAATAGAGAGGGAATTTATAACGCCCTCAAAATAGGTCCACATAACTCATTCTGAGTCGCCAAACACATGGTACAGAAAATAACTACAACTTCATTATTACAATTGTCGTGCAAAATACGACAACACATAAGCTGTGAGTTTTAATATAAATATTGTCTTCTAGACAATATTCAAACTAAAATAAAGTTCTCATTACAATTATTAATACACTATTTTACAAAATAGTGAGGACTGCTAGAACAACTGTCTTGAACTATCACTCTACACCCCGACTAGTTCCCGCTATATTCTCGCCTTCTGAGAAGAAAAATAGAACAAAAAGGAAAAGTATGAGCTCAATTAGCCAAGTAAAGAATATTATGACTAAGATAATGAAAAACAAATTATCGTTAGACTTCAATAAATCAGATAAAATATAATGGACAACAAATTTTAGAATAATATTCGCAGCGGAAATAACAATTCATTAGAAGAGTTAAGTAGAGAATGAAGTCTACTATCTTCTATGATTTAAAAGTCCATCATCAATATTTTATCCATATAACATCAATCAATATACATCTAGAATCAAATATTCATCTTTGCACTACGGGCCAAAGATATTCATTTGTATCACCAGTTGGTCATGTTCATCTCAACACATGTCCATCTTTGCAGTACGGGCCAAAGATATTCATCAGGTAATCATTCATCTTTGCACTACAGGTCAAAGATATTCAGTTATATCATTATTTAGGATTGAGGATGATGAAAAATATTTTAAAAAAAACGAATCCAGTGAGATAAAAGGACAAAGATTAGGGATTCGTACTTTAGTTTATCCAAGTTTAAAAATACTCCTTAATAAATAATTGTGGAGTAAAATTCAAGAATGAAGATCAAAACATAGATACAATCAAATATAGTAACCATAATAGACAACTTGAACAAATAAAAGAAAATTTAATTTTTCTGTGAATAGTGTCGTATATGTGAATAGTGTCGTATACGTGAATAGTAACCTCGACACGAAAAGGTAAAATTTCACAATAAAATTCATGTCAATATTTCGGTATAATGATATTAAAACAAATAACATCATTTATGAAAAAAAAATAACATCCCTTACCTCAAAAGATAAGTACTTCTGACTGAAATATCGGATATAATATTGAAGAAAACTTGCACTGCTTATCAACTCTCAAAGTATCTAAATACTCGTAAAAATACGCTCGATATTATAGAGAAAAAACTTCTGATTCTGGTGTGATTTTCAATTCTAACCTAAGCACACTATTTATAGGAAAATACTTAGAACGCCAAAGCAGAAAATTTAATAAAATAATATTTTATAAAAAAAAAATTCACGTCACCCTTAACCACGACGTTTCTGTAAGACCTTCTACAACGTTTTTTACGCGTTATCTATTTACTGTTTTGTAGTAATGTCTGTATGGAATGAATTAAATGAAACTCAAAGTCCTTCTGAGGATTATGGCAGATTTGAGTAGCTTGAAGCAAAGTTTGATCATATACTGAGCACATTGACAAAGGAAAATTCAATGATTTTTCTATACCTGATGATCATCTGGCAGGTATTGTTCTTTCATTACATACTCATTCAGTTAAACCTGGTATTCAGTGGATCATTGACAGTGGAGCAACAGATCATATGTGTTGTGATATTACTCTTTTTACCTCCATCATGCTTATTGCACCTATTCAAGTGATGCTTCCTACTGGATCAAGTATCTCAGTTACAAAATCTGGTTCAGTCTGGATTAATCCTAAGCTATCTTTACACAATGTCCTATGCATTCCTACTTTCCAGTATAATCTTTTGTCTATCAACAAGCTCAGACATGATACTAATTATTGTGTCAAATTTTCTATACATGGTTGTGAGTTTCAGGACCCATACCAGATGAGCATACTTACAACTGGTGAGTGCAAGGGTGGCTTATATTACCTAAACATCCCTTCTAATAAAAGTAAGTCTATTTGTACTGTTGTTGGTACTACTGATAATTCCCTTTGGCATCAACGATTAGGTCACACTTCATATAAAGTTCTAGGCAAAATACCTATTGTATCAGACAATTTGTCTAACAATTGTAACACTCCGTGTTTGATATGTCCTTTAGCCAAACAAACAAAAGTTCCATTTCCTGTTAGCAATTCTAGAGTTGGTAGTCCATTTGAACTTGTGAATTGTGATGTATGGGGGCCTTATAGGCTAACTACTGTTACTGGATGCAATTATTTACTTACACTCGTTGAAGATTATTCTAGAGCAACTTGGACTTTTCTTTTGACTACCAAATAACATGTTTGCTCTACTCTTCAAGATTTTATTTTGTATACTCAAAATCATTTTGGTACAACAATTAAAACATTGAGATCTGATAATGGTACAAAATTTATGTGGAAAGAAGTCAGACTTTTACTTTCTCGTTTTGGTATTGTTCATCAAAGTTCTTGTTGTAAGACCCCGAATTTTATGAAATAAAAGTATTCAATTTTTCTTATAATTACTATTCAGTAAATGGTTAAATTGATAAAAGTTTAAAGTATTGGGTGAAATATGAATTTTTTTTTTCAAAATAAGCAAGTGGTTATAAAATAATCATTGTTGTCGGGGAATATTCGTTTGGTCGTGGAATATTCTTTCTGTCGGGGAATATTCGTACGACGGCGCAGCTATTTGTGGGCCCCATAACGAATAACTGTCGGATGAAGAAAACGACAAATTTGAGTTTTTACAAATAACGGCGTAGTTGTTACCGTTAACACTGTTGGAATACCCGGTGGTTAAAATACAGTAATACGCGTTATTGCACAGTAGCACACGGTATTGCATAGTATTTTTGAAATTATTGATTCTTACGTAAGAAGGCACTACTCAATAATTGTTACAGTAATTACTGTTCAATATTTTATTTTATTGATTCAATAATTGCTGCGTTGATATTTTATATTATTGTTGTTTCAATAATTGTTGCTGCACAGTATTTTCTATTATCAGATCAATAATTCATATTATTTGAATAATATTATTAGATAACATTATTGTCAATGTCTAGAAAGTTCTGTCTAAGGAGAGGTTTGGTCATCTAATTGCGCGCCAGTAAGGAGAAATTCTTATTGGAAAGCCCCCTCTTTCCTGGGAACGACCTGGTTGTCATAAATGTGATTCTGTAATATTATTTGTGAATAATTAATTATTGATTCATATGATAAGGAAATATTTATATTATGTGGATATAAATGAGGGATATATTTTTGTGGTTAAAAATGAAGGAGTTAATGTTGAGGTTTTTATCAGTATTTTTGTCGGAATGGAGGTATTAAAAATCAGGGTTTTTGAGATATTTTGCGGGGGTTATAATTTTTAATCCGACCGTTGGATCGTGGTAATTTTTGGATATGTTATACATATATAAGTTGAGTATATGCCCACAAATTTTGAACCGTTAAAAATGAACGTATGATTTGTTATGAATTTTAAGAGGTGGCTGATTCGGAAATCAGGTTATAAATCATTTTTGGTAGAAAATTCTAGAATTGGTGGGCCCCACTTGTGGTTGGTGAAAAAATGTGCTGAATTATATTTCAAATGTGGTGGGTGGGAATAGTAGCAGGTAAAGCCATCAGGTTGCAGGTCAAACCTACCAAAATTTTCCTATAAATAGAGGGCTAAGTTAGAATTGAAAATCACACCAGAAACATAAGCTTTCTCTCTTTCTCTCTCTAATTATTGAGTGTATTTTGTGAGTATTTAGATACTTGGTGAGTTGCTATTCATCAGTGCGAGTTTCCTTCAGCGTCATATCCGATATCCAATCTGAAGTGCTGCTCTTTGAGGTAAGGGATAGTAAGGGATAGTAAGGGATATTAAGGGATTTTAAGGGTTGTTATGATTTTCAGTTTCGTAATTTTTCTGATCTTCAAAAATTCTGGAAAAATTTGAAATGATATTTTGATGAGTTTTCTTGATTGTGTCCAAAAATGGTGATTTTTGGATGTATAGATTGAGAGTTATGAATTTTATGAGAAAAGACTATTTTAGAAGTAACAGCTTATAATTCCTTGTGGTTAACTCCAAAATTGATGAAATTTTTATTGGGAGTACATGTATATGATAGAAGTATACTCTGTAAATTTCAGAATTTTTAGACAAAAGTATAATTTTTGATAAATGTCTAAATATTCGGCTATTTTGGCCATATGAAAAATAGTAAATGACTTTTAAAAATTCTGAGAAAAATATATGTTCACTATGGGACTATATTATGCTAAATCTCAGAAAAGAAATATTTTTGGAACTGATTTGGTATTTTTTATGAAAATAGTCTAGTTATGAGTAAATGAATTAAATATGTTTTGTGAAGAAAGAAAATTGGAAAATAGGATTTTATGGCTTGAGAATCCTATATGAGGTATATGCAGATTTTTGATGAGGGTTTTGGTTATTGATGATGAAATTGTAAGAGTTGGCATTTTATGATGATTAAATGCATTAATTAGTAAAGTGTAAACAATTAAAATAAATTGTTTATAAATTTAAGTAATGTTATTCTTTCAATATCATTATACCGAAATATTGGTATGGATTTTATTGTGGAATTTCTATCTTTTGTGTCGGGGTTACTATTCATGAGTTACTATTCACGATTTACTATTCATGAGTTACGAATATTACTCTTGAGATTAAAACTATATGTTGATCATATTATTTTTATCATCATATATAACATTTTTATAAACCTGATGTTGAAATTCTCTTTCACTGGAGTGTAAAGATGGGTAGATTATTGGTATGATCATGACTAGGGTTCTCTTTGGCCTGTAGTGCAAAGTTGAATTGTGACTGGTATGATCATGACCATTGAATTTATAATTGAATATCTTAAGCTTAAGTGCAAAGGTGAATTGATCAACATGGTTATAATTATTGTTTATATAAATTCTGAAATGATTATATATTTCTTTGAGATATGAATATATTTGGCCTGTAGTGCAAATATGAATTGTTGATGAATATCTTTGGATGTAGTGCAAAGATGGCCTGTTGATGAATATCTTTGGCCTGTAGTGCAAAGATGAACTGTTGTTGAATATCTTTGGCCCGTAGTGCAAAGATGGTTTGTTGATGAATATCTTTGGCCCGTAGTGCAAAGATGGATTTGTTAGTATGATTATAAACAGGAACTGTGATTTGGTATAACCATGATCTTTGATGTTTCAGGTAAAGACAGGTGATGAAAATATTCTTCGTCCTGGGTGCGAAGAAAAATTTATAGTCACAATTATGATTATGAGTTATTCATATGATTGTGGAAAGGAACTGTTGAGTGATGTTACATGGATAAAATATTGTTGGTGGATTTTTAACATGGAGAAGATAATAGACTTTATAGTCTATTTGACTCTTCTAATGGATTGCTCGTTCCGCTGCAACTATGGTTGAAATTTTTATCATTTACCATATGTTCTAAATCTCTGATTTATTGTTGATGAAGGCTATTGATAATTGAATTATCTTTAGTCATGATATTCTTTACTGAGCTAGTTGTGCTCACCCTTTTGCTTCACAATTCCTTTCAGGTAATAAGAGTGTAGCTGGGTCGAGCGGGGGTAACAAGGGAATAGAACGGTGGTCATCATTTAGTAGTTATATTTGGTGAAGAAAATAGGGTGAGGCGAACACAACGTTGGAAGGGTGGTTTGCCACTATCATACAAGATGTCTAACGACATACAACCTCGTGTCATCATAAGACAGGGATGTGCTCATCCACTTGCTGAGTATATATACGAGCACTACCTATATAATCTTGGTGTTTGTTTGAAGTATAATTCTCAATTAGAGACAGTGGAGATAATGATAAGTCAAGAGAAGACTCACCATTGGGAAGAATATGATAGTAATCTTCTCGTTTTTCTTTGGGGTCTATTGGGTCAACCAAGGATAATTCTGTGGCCATATGATATCTATCATAACCTAGATGCGTGACCTCCCATGTACGAAGGTTTCCTTGAGCACTTCCCAAAGATTCTAGTTTCTAAAACAGTTTTTGACTGTACCTTTATGTAAGGTACCTTTGTGAGGTGCTGATACATGATGGTGTCCAATGTCACATTTGGTATATATTTGTATCCAAACTCACAGCATATGTGTTGTTGTATTTTACACGACAATTGTTGTAATAAAGTTGTAGTTGTTTTCTGTACCATGTATTTGGCGACTCAGAATAGGTTGGATGGAATGGACCTATTTTGGGGGCGTTACATTTGGTATCAGAGCTTAGGGATATGATCTCTGGTGGAGATCGGGGAATAGAACTAGGAGGGGAGAGATGAGTAAATCCTTCGCTAGTGTGTCCTACCTAAGCTTATTTGTTGGTCAGTCACAATATCATGATATTATGTGATTTGTTAATTGGTTCAATTAACCCTTGTTTTGAAGCTATATTCTAGAATGATATCTAAAATACAGGAGATGAGCAATGGAGAAATCATGATGACAGGGAAGATGAAATCTGAAATGAAAGCAAGGCATTCTCAACTCTTTGAAATACCAGGTACGTAAATTTCGGGGACGAAATTTCATAAGGAGGGGAGATTGTAAGACCCCGAATTTTATGAAATAAAAGTATTCAATTTTTCTTATAATTACTATTCAGTAAATGGTTAAATTGATAAAAGTTTAAAGTATTGGGTGAAATATGAATTTTTTTTTCAAAATAAGCAAGTGGTTATAAAATAATCATTGTTGTCGGGGAATATTCGTTTGGTCGTGGAATATTCTTTCTGTCGGGGAATATTCGTACGACGGCGCAGCTATTTGTGGGCCCCATAACGAATAACTGTCGGATGAAGAAAACGACAAATTTGAGTTTTTACAAATAACGTCGTAGTTGTTACCGTTAACACTGTTGGAATACCCGGTGGTTAAAATACAGTAATACGCGTTATTGCACAGTAGCACACGGTATTGCATAGTATTTTTGAAATTATTGATTCTTACGTAAGAAGGCACTACTCAATAATTGTTACAGTAATTACTGTTCAATATTTTATTTTATTGATTCAATAATTGCTGCGTTGATATTTTATATTATTGTTGTTTCAATAATTGTTGCTGCACAGTATTTTCTATTATCAGATCAATAATTCATATTATTTGAATAATATTATTAGATAACATTATTGTCAATGTCTAGAAAGTTCTGTCTAAGGAGAGGTTTGGTCATCTAATTGCGCGCCAGTAAGGAGAAATTCTTATTGGAAAGCCCCCTCTTTCCTGGGAACGACCTGGTTGTCATAAATGTGATTCTGTAATATTATTTGTGAATAATTAATTATTGATTCATATGATAAGAAAATATTTATATTATGTGGATATAAATGAGGGATATATTTTTGTGGTTAAAAATGAAGGAGTTAATGTTGAGGTTTTTATCAGTATTTTTGTCGGAATGGAGGTATTAAAAATCAGGGTTTTTGAGATATTTTGCGGGGGTTATAATTTTTAATCCGACCGTTGGATCGTGGTAATTTTTGGATATGTTATACATATATAAGTTGAGTATATGCCCACAAATTTTGAACCGTTAAAAATGAACGTATGATTTGTTATGAATTTTAAGAGGTGGCTGATTCTGAAATCAGGTTATAAATCATTTTTGGTGGAAAATTCTAGAATTGGTGGGCCCCACTTGTGGTTGGTGAAAAAATGTGCTGAATTATATTTCAAATGTGGTGGGTGGGAATAGTAGCAGGTAAAGCCATCAGGTTGCAGGTCAAACCTACCAAAATTTTCCTATAAATAGAGGGCTAAGTTAGAATTGAAAATCACACCAGAAACATAAGCTTTCTCTCTTTCTCTCTCTAGATTATTGAGTGTATTTTGTGAGTATTTAGATACTTGGTGAGTTGCTATTCATCAGTGCGAGTTTCCTTCAGCGTCATATCCGATATCCAATCAGAAGTGCTGCTCTTTGAGGTAAGGGATAGTAAGGGATATTAAGGGATTTTAAGGGTTGTTATGATTTTCAGTTTCGTAATTTTTCTGATCTTCAAAAATTCTGGAAAAATTTGAAATGATATTTTGATGAGTTTTCTTGATTGTGTCCAAAAATGGTGATTTTTGGATGTATAGATTGAGAGTTATGAATTTTATGAGAAAAGACTATTTTAAAAGTAACAGCTTATAATTCCTTGTGGTTAACTCCAAAATTGATGAAATTTTTATTAGGAGTACATGTATATGATAGAAGTATACTCTGTAAATTTCAGAATTTTTAGACAAAAGTACAATTTTTGATAAATGTCTAAATATTCGGCTATTTTGGCCATATGAAAAATAGTAAATGACTTTTAAAAATTCTGAGAAAAATATATGTTCACTATGGGACTATATTATGCTAAATCCCAGAAAAGAAATATTTTTGGAACTGATTTGGTATTTTTCATGAAAATAGTCTAGTTATGAGTAAATGAATTAAATATGTTTTGTGAAGAAAGAAAATTGGAAAATAGGATTTTATGGCTTGAGAATCCTATATGAGGTATATGCAGATTTTTGATGAGGGTTTTGGTTATTGATGATGAAATTGTAAGAGTTGGCATTTTATGATGATTAAATGCATTAATTAGTAAAGTGTAAACAATTAAAATAAATTGTTTATAAATTTAAGTAATGTTATTCTTTCAATATCATTATACCGAAATATTGGTATGGATTTTATTGTGGAATTTCTATCTTTTGTGTCGGGATTACTATTCATGAGTTACTATTCACGATTTACTATTCATGAGTTACGAATATTACTCTTGAGATTAAAACTATATGTTGATCATATTATTTTTATCATCATATATAACATTTTTATAACCTTGATGTTGAAATTCTCTTTCACTGGAGTGTAAAGATGGGTAGATTATTGGTATGATCATGACTAGGGTTCTCTTTGGCCTGTAGTGCAAAGTTGAATTGTGACTGGTATGATCATGACCATTGAATTTATAATTGAATATCTTAAGCTTAAGTGCAAAGGTGAATTGATCAACATGGTTATAATTATTGTTTATATAAATTCTGAAATGATTATATATTTTTTGAGATATGAATATATTTGGCCTGTAGTGCAAATATGAATTGTTGATGAATATCTTTGGCATGTAGTGCAAAGATGGCCTGTTGATGAATATCTTTGGCATGTAGTGCAAAGATGAACTGTTGTTGAATATCTTTGGCCCGTAGTGCAAAGATGGTTTGTTGATGAATATCTTTGGCCCGTAGTGCAAAGATGGATTTGTTAGTATGATTATAAACAGGAACTGTGATTTGGTATAACCATGATCTTTGATGTTTCAGGTAAAGACAGGTGATGAAAATATTCTTCGTCCTGGGTGCGAAGAAAAATTTATAGTCACAATTATGATTATGAGTTATTCATATGATTGTGGAAAGGAACTGTTGAGTGATGTTACATGGATAAAATATTGTTGGTGGATTTTTAACATGGAGAAGATAATAGACTTTATAGTCTATTTGACTCTTCTAATGGATTGCTCGTTCCGCTGCAACTATGGTTGAAATTTTTATCATTTACCATATGTTCTAAATCTCTGATTTATTGTTGATGAAGGCTATTGATAATTGAATTATCTTTAGTCATGATATTCTTTACTGAGCTAGTTGTGCTCACCTTTTTGCTTCACAATTCTTTTAAGGTAATAAGAGTGTAGCTGGGTCGAGCGGGAGTAACAAGGGAATAGAACGGTGGTCATCTGTAAGACCCCGAATTTTATGAAATAAAAGTATTCAATTTTTCTTATAATTACAATTTAGTAAATGGTTAAATTGATAAAAAAAAAATTAAAGTTATGGGTGAAATGTAAAAATTGTTCAAAATAAACAAGTGGTTATAAATAATCATTGTTGTCGGGGAATATTCGTTTGGTCGTGGAATATTCTTTCTGTCGGGAAATATTCGTACGACGGCGCAGCTATTTGTGGGCCCCATAACGAATAACTGCGGGTGAAGGAAAACGACAAATTTGAGTTTTTACAAATAACGGCGTAGTTGTTACCGTTAACACTGTTGGAATATCCGGTGGTTAAAATACAGTAATACGCGTTATTGCACAGTAGCACACGGTATTGCATAGTATTTTTGAAATTATTGATTCTTACGTAAGAAGGCACTACTCAATAATTGTTACAGTAATTACTGTTTAATATTTTATTTTATTGATTCAATAATTGCTACGTTGAAATTTTGTATTATTGTTGTTCAATAATTGTTGCTGCACAGTATTTTCCATTATCAGATCAATAATTCATATTATTTGAATAGTATTATTAGATAGCATTATTGGCAATGTCTAGAAAGTTCTGTCTAAGGAGAGGTTTGGTCATCTAATTGCGCGCCAGTAAGGAGAAATTCTTATTGGAAAGCCCCCTCTTTCCTGGGAACGGCCTGGTTGTCATAAATGTGATTCTGTAATATTATTTGTGAATAATTAATTATTGATTCATATGATAAGGAAATATTTATATTATGTGGATATAAATGAGGGATATATTTTTGTGGTTAAAAATGAAGGAGTTAATGTTGAGGTTTTATCAGTATTTTGTCGGAATGGAGGTATTAAAAATCAGGGTTTTTGAGAAATATTGCGGGTGTTATAATTTTTAATCCGACCGTTGGATCGTGGTAATTTTTGGATATGTTATACATATATAAGTTGAGTATATGTCCACAAATTTTGAACCGTTAAAAATGAACGTATGATTTATTATGAATTTTACGAGATGACTGGTTCAGAAATTGTTAAATTTTCGGAGTTTATCATTTTGATGTAAAATTCTAGAATTGGTGGGCCCCACTTGTGGTTGGTGAAGAAATGTGCTGAATTATATTTCAAATGTGGTGGGTGGGAATAGTAGCAGGTAAAGCCATCAGGTTGCAGGTCAAACCTACCAAAATTTTTCTATAAATAGAGGGCTAAGTTAGAATTGAAAATCACACCAGAAACATAAGCTTTCTCTCTTTCTCTCTCTAGATTATTGAGTGTATTTTGTGAGTATTTAGATACTTGGTGAGTTGCTATTCATCAGTGCAAGTTTCCTTCAGCCTTATACCGATCAGAAGTACTGCTCTTTTGAGGTAAGGGATAGTAAGGGATAGTAAGGGATTTTAAGGGTTGTTATGATTTTCAGTTTCGTAATTTTTCTGAACTTCAAAAATTCTGGAAAAATTTGAAATGATATTTTGATGAGTTTTCTTGATTGTGTCCAAAATGGTGATTTTTGGATGTATAGATTGAGAGTTATGAATTTTATGAGAAAAGACTATTTTAAAAGTAACCGCTTATAATTCCTTGTGGTTAACTCCAAAATTGATGAAATTTTTATTGAGAGTACATGTATATGATAGAAGTATACTCTGTAAATTTCAGAATTTTTAGACAAAAGTACAATTTTTGATAAATGTCTAAATATTCGGCTATTTTGGCCATATGAAAAATAGTAAATGACTTTTAAAAATTCTGAGAAAAATATATGTTCACTATGGGACTATATTATGCTAAATCCCAGAAAAGAAATATTTTTGGAACTGATTTGGTATTTTTCATGAAAATGGACAAGTTATGAGTAAATGAATTAAATATGTTTTGTGAAGAAAGAAAATTGGAAAATAGGATTTTATGGCTTGAGAATCCTATATGAGGTATATGCAGATTTTTGATGAGGGTTTTGGTTATTGATGATGAAATTGTAAGAGTTGGCATTTTATGATGATTAAATGCATTAATTAGTAAAGTGTAAACAATTAAAATAAATTGTTTATAAATTTAAGTAATGTTATTCTTTCAATATCATTATACCGAAATATTGGTATGAATTTTATTGTAGAATTTGTATCTTTTGTGTCGGGATTACTATTCATGAGTTACGAATATTACTCTTGAGATTAAAAATTATATGTTGATCATATTATTTTTATCATCATATATAACATTTTTATAACCCTGATGTTAAAATTCTCTTTCACTGGAGTGTAAAGATGGGTAGATTATTGGTATGATCATGACTAGGGTTCTCTTTGGCCTGTAGTGCAAAGTTGAATTGTGACTGGTATGATCATGACCATTGAATTTATAATTGAATATCTTAAGCTTAAGTGCAAAGGTGAATTGATCAACATGGTTATAATTATTGTTTATATAAATTCTGAAATGATTATATATTTCTTTGAGATATGAATATATTTGGCCTGTAGTGCAAATATAAACTGTTGATGAATATTTTTGGCCTGTAGTGCAAAGATGAATTGTAGATGAATATCTTTGGCCTGTAGTGCAAAGATGACATGTTGTAGAATATCTTTGGCCTGTAGTGCAAAGATGAATTATTGATGAATATCTTTGGCATGTAGTGCGAAGATGAACTGTTGTTGAATATCTTTGGCCCGTAGTGCAAAGATGGTTATTGATGAATATCTTTGGCCGTAGTGCGAAGATGGATTTATTAGCATGATTATGAACAGGAACTGTGATTTGGTATAACCATGATCTTTGATGTTTCAGGTAAAGACAGGTGATGAAAATATTCTTCGTCCTGGGTGCGAAGAAAAATTTATAGTCACAATTATGATTATGAGTTATTCATATGATTGTGGAAAGGAACTGTTGAGTGATGTTACATGGATAAAATTTGTTGGTGGATTTTTAACATGGAGAAGATAATAGACTTTATAGTCTATTTGACTCTTCTAATGGATTGCTCGTTCCGCTGCAACTATGGTTGAAATTTTTATCATTTACCATATGTTCTAAATCTCTGATTTATTATTGATGAAGGCTATTGATAATTTAATTATCTTTAGTCATGATATTCTTTACTGAGCTAGTTGTGCTCACCCTTTTGCTTCACAATTCCTTTCAGGTAATAAGAGTGTAGCTGGGTCGAGCGGGGGGGGTAACAAGGAAATAGAACGGTGGTCATCATTTAGTAGTTATATTTGGTGAAGAAAATAGGGTGAGGCGAACCTAACGTTGGAAGGGTGTTTTGTCACTATCATACAAGATGTCTAATGACATACAACCTCGTGTCATCATAGGACAGGGTTGTGCTCATCCACTTGCTGAGTATATCTATGGGCACTACCTATATAATCTTGGAGTTTGTTTGAAGTATAATTCTCAATTAGAGACAGTGGAGATAATGATAAGTCAAGAGAAGACTCACCATTGGGAAGAATATGATAGTAATCTTCTCATTTTTCTTTGGGGTCTATTGGGTCAACCAAGGATAATTATGTGGCCATATGATATCTATCATAACCTAGACGCGTGGCCTCCCATGTACGAAGGTTTCCTTGAGCACTTCCCAAAGATTCTAATTTCTAAAACAGTTTTTGACTATACCTTTATGTAAGGTGTTATTGTGAGGAGATGTCCACGGTTGGAACATGAGTCACATTTGGTATATATTTGTATCCAAACTCACAGCATATGTGTTGTTGTATTTTGCACGACAATTGTTGTAATAAAGTTGTAGTTATTTTTGTACCATGTATTTGACGACTCAGAATGGGTTGGGTGGAATGGACCTATTTTGGGGTCGTTACATTTGGTATCAGAGCTATAAGTAAAGAGCCCCGAGCCTCTCGCTGTGTTTTTTCTGTTGATGGGGGATGCACCGAAGCCAGACTCTCCGTAGGGGACGCCGTTCTGCGGTGGCAAACTGATAGGTATCAATGTAAGGTGCTGACACAAGTTGGTGTCCAGAGTTACATTTGGTATCAGAGCTTAGGATATGATCTCTGGCGGAGATCGGGGAATAAAACTAGGAGGGGAGAGATGAGTAAATCCTTCGCTAGTGTGTCCTGCCTAAGCTTATTTGTTGGTCAGTCATAATATCGGGATATTATGTGATATGTTAATTTGTTCAATTAACCTGTGTTTTGAAGCAGTATTCTAGAATGATATCTGAAATACAGGAGATGAGCAATGGAGAAATCATGATGACAGGGAAGATGAAATCTGAAATGAAAGTAAGGTATTCTCAACTCTTTGAAATACCAGGTACGCAAATTTCGGGACGAAATTTCATAAGGAGGGGAGATTGTAAGACCCCGAATTTTATGAAATAAAAGTATTCAATTTTTCTTATAATTACTATTCAGTAAATGGTTTAAATGATAAAAAAAAAATTAAAGTTATGGGTGAAATGTAAAATTTGTTTCAAAATAAACAAGTGGTTATAAAATAATCATTGTTGTCGGGGAATATTCGTTTGGTCGTGGAATATTCTTTCTGTCGGGGAATATTCGTACGACGGCGCAGCTATTTGTGGGCCCCATAACGAATAACTGCCGGGTGAAGGAAAACGACAAATTTGAGTTTTTACAAATAACGGCGTAGTTGTTACCGTTAACACTGTTGGAATATCCGGTGGTTAAAATACAGTAATACGCGTTATTGCACAGTAGCACACGGTATTGCATAGTATTTTTGAAATTATTGATTCTTACGTAAGAAGGCACTACTCAATAATTGTTACAGTAATTACTGTTTAATATTTTATTTTATTGATTCAATAATTGCTACGTTGAAATTTTGTATTATTGTTGTTCAATAATTGTTGTGCACAGTATTTTCCATTATCAGATCAATAATTCATATTATTTGAATAGTATTATTAGATAGCATTATTGGCAATGTCTAGAAAGTTCTGTCTAAGGAGAGGTTTGGTCATCTAATGCGCGCCAGTAAGGAGAAATTCTTATTGGAAAGCCCCCTCTTTCCTGGGAACGGCCTGGTTGTCATAAATGTGATTCTGTAATATTTATTTGTGAATAATTAATTATTGATTCATATGATAAGGAAATATTTATATTATGTGGATATAAATGAGGGATATATTTTTGTGGTTAAAAATGAAGGAGTTAATGTTGAGGTTTTATCAGTATTTTGTCGGAATGGAGGTATTAAAAATCAGGGTTTTTGAGAAATATTGCGGGTGTTATAATTTTTTAATCCGACCGTTGGATCGTGGTAATTTTTGGATATGTTTATATATATAAGTTGAGTATATGTCCCACAATTTTGAACCGTTAAAATGAACGTATGATTTATTATGAATTTTACGAGATGACTGGTTCAGAAATTATTAATTTTTCGGAGTTTATCATTTTGATGTAAATTCTAGAATTGGTGGGCCCACTTGTGGTTGGTGAAAGAAATGTGCTGAATTATATTTCAAATGTGGTGGGTGGGAATAGTAGCAAGTAAAGCCATCAGGTTGCAGGATCAAACCTACCAAAATTTTTCTATAAATAGAGGGCTAAGTTAGAATTGATAAATCACACCAGAAACATAAGCTTTCTCTCTTTCTCCTCTCTTGATTATTGAGTGTATTTTGTGAGTATTTAGATACTTGGTGAGTTGCTATTCATCAGTGCAAGTTTCCTTCAGCCTTATACCGATCAGAAGTACTGCTCTTTTGAGGTAAGGGATAGTAAGGGATAGTAAGGGATTTTAAGGGTTGTTATGATTTTCAGTTTCGTAATTTTTCTGAACTTCAAAAATTCTGGAAAAATTTGAAATGATATTTTGATGAGTTTTATTGATTGTGTCCAAAAATGGTGATTTTTGGAGATGTATAGATTGAGAGTTATGAATTTTATGAGAAAAAGACTATTTTAAAAGTAACCGCTTTATAATTCCTTGTGGGGTTAACTCCAAAATTGATAAAATTTTTATTGAGTGAGTACATGTATATGATAGAAGTATACTCTGTAATTTCAGAATTTTTAGACAAAAGTACAATTTTTGATAAATGTCTAAATATTCGGCTATTTTGGCCATATGAAAAATAGTAAATGACTTTTAAAAATTCTGAGAAAAAATATATGTTCACTATGGGACTATATTATGCTAAATCCAGAAAAAAGAAAATATTTTTGGAACTGATTTGGTATTTTTCATGAAAATGGACAAGTTATGAGTAAATGAATTAAATATGTTTTGTGAAGAAAGAAAATTGGAAAAATAGGATTTTATGGCTTGAGAATCCTATATGAGGTATATGCAGATTTTTGATGAGGGTTTTGGTTATTTGATGTGAAATTGTAAGAGTTGGCATTTTATGATGATTAAATGCATTAATTAGTAAAGTGTAAACAATTAAAATAAATTGTTTATAAATTTAAGTAATGTTATTCTTTCAATATCATTATACCGAAATATGGTATGAATTTTATTGTAGAATTTGTATCTTTTGTGTCGAGATTACTATTCATGAGTTACGAATATTATTCTTGAGATTAAAATATATGTTGATCATTATTTTTTTATCATAATATATAACATTTTTATAACCCTGATGTTAAAATTCTCTTTCACTGGAGTGTAAAGATGGGTAGATTATTGGTATGATCATGACTAGGGTTCTCTTTGGCCTGTAGTGCAAAGTTTGAATTGTGACTGGTATGATCATGACCATTGAATTATAATTGAATATCTTAAGCTTAAGTGCAAAGGTGAATTGATCAACATGGTTATATTTATTGTTTATATAAATTCTGAAAAATGATTATATTTTCTTTGAGATATATGAATATATTTGGCCTGTAGTGCAAATATGAACTGTTGATGAATATCTTTGGCCTGTAGTGCAAAGATGAATTGTAGATGAATATCTTTGCCTGTAGTGCAAAGATGACATGTTGTAGAATATCTTTGGCTGTAGTGCAAGATGAATTATTGATGAATATCTTTGGCATGTAGTGCGAAGATGAACTGTTGTGAATCTCTTTGGCCCGTAGTGCAAAGATGGTTTATTGATGAATATCTTTGGCCGTAGTGCGAGATGGATTTATTAGCATGATTATGAAAGGAACTGTGATTTGGTATAACATGTCTTTGATGTTTCAGGTAAAGACATTGTGATGAACATATTCTTAGTCCTGGTATGCGATAAAATTAATAGTCACAATTATGATTATTATTCATATTATTGGAACGGAACTGTTGAGTGATGTTACACATAAAATATATGTTGGTGGATTTTTAACATGGAGAAGATAATAGATTTATAGTCTATAGCCTCTTCTAATGGATTGCTCGTTCCGCTGCCAACTTGTTTAAACAATTTTATCATTACCATTGATTCTTAATCTCTGATTATTATTGATGAAGGCTAATGATAATTTAATTATCTTTTAGTCATGATATTCTTTACTGAGCTAGTTGTGCTCAACTTTATTGCCTTCACAATTCCTTTCAGGTAATAAGAGTGTAGCTGGGTCGAGCGGGGGTAACAAGGAAATAGAACGGTGGTCATCATTTAGTAGTTAGTATTGTGTGAAGAAATAGGGTTGAGGCGAACCTAAGGTTGGAAGGGTGTTTTGTCACTTATCATACAAGATGTCTAATGACATACAACCTCGTGTCATCATAGGACCGGGTTGTGCTCATCCCACTTGCTGAGTATATCTATGGGCACTACCTATATAATCTTGGAGTTTGTTTGAAGTATAATTCTCAATTAGAGGGACAGTGGAGATAATGATAAGTCAAGAGAAGACTCACCATTGGGAAGAATATGATAGTAATCTTCTCATTTTTCTTTGGGGTCTATTGGGTCAACCAAGGTAATTATGTGGCCATATGATATCATCATAACCTAGACGGCGTGGCCTCCCATGTACGAAGGTTTCCTTGAGCACTTCCCAAAGATTCTAATTTCTAAAACAGTTTTTGACTATACCTTTAGTAAGGTGTTATTGTGAGGAGATGTCCACGGTTGGAACATGAGTCACAATTTGGTTATAATTTGTATCCAAACTCACAGCATATGTGTTGTTGTATTTTGCACGGACAATTGTTGTAATAAAGTTGTAGTTTTTTCTGTACCATGTATTTGAGAACTCAGAATGGGTTGGGTGGAATGGACCTATTTTGGGGTCGTTACATTTGGTATCAGAGCTATAAGTAAAGAGCCCCGAGCCTCTCGCTGGTGACTTCCTGTTGATGGGGGATGCACCGAAGCCAGACTCTCCGTAGGAGACGCCGTTCTGCGGTGGCAAACTGATAGGTATCAATGTAAGGTGCTGACACAAGTGGTGTCCAGAGTTACATTTGGTATCAGAGCTTAGGGATATGATCTTGGCGGAGATCGGGGAATAAAAACTAGGAGGGGAGAGATGAGTAAATCTTCGCTAGTGTGTCCTGCCTAAGCTTATTTGTTGGTCAGTCATTAATGTCGGGATATTATGTGATATGTTAATTTGTTCAATTAACCTGTGTTTGAAGCAGTATTCTAGAATGATATCTGAAATACAGGAGATGAGCAATGGAGAAATCATGAGGACAGGGAAGATGAAATCTGAAATGAAAGTAAGGTATTCTCAACTCTTTGAATTACCAGGTACGCAAATTTCGAGGACGAAATTTCATAAGGAGGGAGGGATTGTAAGACCCCGAATTTTATGAAATAAAAGTATTCAATTTTTCTTATAATTACAATTTAGTAAATGGTTAAATTGATAAAAAAAAATTAAAGTTATGGGTGAAATGTAAAAATTGTTCAAAATAAACAAGTGGTTATAAATAATCATTGTTGTCGGGGAATATTCGTTTGTCTCGTGGAATATTCTTTCTGTCGGGGAATATTCGTACGACGGCGCAGCTATTTGTGGGGCCCCATAACGAATAACTGCCGGGTGAAGGAAAACGACAAATTTGAGGTTTTTACAAATAAACGGCGTAGTTGTTACCGTTAACACTGTTGGAATATCGGTAGTGTTAAAATACAGTAATACGCCTTAATGCACAGTAGCACACCGGTATTGCATAGTATTTTTGAAATTATTGATTCTTACGTAAGAAGGCACTACTCCAATAATTGTTACAGTAATTACTGTTTAATATTTTATTTTATTGATTCAATAATTGCTACGTTGAAATTTTGTATTATTGTTGTTCAATAATTGTTTGCTGCACTAGTATTTTCCATTATCAGATCAATAATTCATATTATTTGAATAGTATTATTAGATAGCATTATTGGCAATGTCTAGAAAGTTTCTGTCTAGGAGAGGTTTGGTCATCTAATTGCGCGCCAGTAAGGAAATTCTTATTGGAAAGCCCCCTCTTTCCTGGGGACGGCATGGTTGTCATTAATGTGATTCTGTAATATTATTTGTGAATAAATTATTATTGATTCATATGATAGGAAATATTTATATTATGTGGATATAAATGAGGGATATATTTTGTGGTTAAAAATGAAGGAGTTAATGTTGAGGTTTTATCAGTATTTTGTCGGAATGGAGGTATTAAAAATCAGGGTTTTTGAGAAATATTGCGGGTGTTATAATTTTTAATCGACCGTTGGATCGTGGTAATTTTTGGATATGTTATACATATATAAGTTGAGTATATGTCACAAATTTTGAACCGTTTAAAAATGAACGTATGATTTATTATGAATTTTACGAGATGACTGGTTCAGAAATTATTAAATTTTCGGAGTTTATATTTTGATGTAAAATTCTTGAATTGGTGGGCCCCACTTGTGGTTGGTGAAGAAATGTGCTGAATTATATTTCAAATGTGGTGGGTGGGAATAGTAGCAGGTAAAGCCATCAGGTTGCAGGTAAATCATGATGACAGGGAAGATGAAATCTGGGAATGAAAGCAAGGTATTCTCAACTCTTTGAAATACCAGGTACGTAAATTTTGGGGAGTGAAATTTCATAAGGAGGGGAGATTGTAAGACCCCGAATTTTATGAAATAAAAGTATTCAATTTTTCTTATAATTACTATTCAGTAATGGTTAAATTGATAAAAGTTTAAAGTATTGGGTGAAATATGAATTTTTTTTTTCAAAATAACCAAGTGGTTATTAAAATAATCATTGTTGTCGGGGAATATTCGTTTGGTCGTGGAATATTCTTTCTGTCGGGGAATATTGTACGACGGCGCAGCTATTTGTGGGCCCCATAACGAATAACTGTCGGATGAAGAAAACGACAAATTTGAGTTTTTACAAATAACGTCGTAGTTGTTACCGTTAACACTGTTGGAATACCCGGTGGTTAAAATACAGTAATACGCGTTATTGCACAGTAGCACACCGGTATTGCATAGTATTTTTGAAATTATTGATTCTTACGTAAGAAGGCACTACTCAATAATTGTTACAGTAATTACTGTTCAATATTTTATTTTATTGATTCAATAAATTGCTGCGTTGATATTTTATATTATTGTTGTTTCAATAATTGTTGCTGCCCCACTTATTTTCTATTATCAGATCAATAATTCATATTATTTGAATAATATTATTAGTATAACATTATTGTCAAATGTCTAGAAAGTTCTGTCTAAGGAGAGGTTGGGTCATCTAATTGCGCGCCAGTAAGGAGAAATTCTTATTGGAAAGCCCCCTCTTTCCTGGGAACGACCTGGTTGTCATAAATGTGATTCTGTAATATTATTTGTGAATAATTAATTATTGATTCATATGATAAAGAAATATTTATATTATGTGGATATAAATGAGGGATATATTTTTGTGGTTAAAAATGAAGGAGTAATGTTGAGGTTTTTATCAGTATTTTTGTCGGAATGGAGGTATTAAAAATCAGGGTTTTTGAGATATTTTGCGGGGGTTATAATTTTTAATCCGACCGTTGGATCGTGGTAATTTTTTGGATATGTTATAACATATATAAGTTGAGTATATGCCCACAAATTTTGAACCGTTAAAAATGAACGTATGATTTGTTATGAATTTAAGAGGTGGCTGATTCGGAAATCAGGTTATAAATCATTTTGGTGAAAAATTCTAGAATTGGTGGGCCCCACTTGTGGTTGGTGAAAAAATGTGCTGAATTATATTTCAAATGTGGTGGGTGGGAATATAGCAGTAGCAGGTAAAGCCATCAGGTTGCAGGTAAAACCTACCAAAATTTTCCTATAAAAGAGGGCTAAGTTAGAATTGAAAATCACACCAGAAACATAAGCTTTCTCTCTTTCTCTCTCTAGATTATTGAGTGTATTTTGTGAGTATTTAGATACTTGGTGAGTTGCTATTCATCAGTGCGAGTTTCCTTCAGCGTCATATCCGATATCCAATTGAAGTGTGCTCTTTGAGGTAAGGGATTAGTAAGGGATATTAAGGGATTTTAAGGGTTGTTATGATTTTCAGTTTCGTAATTTTTCTGATCTTCAAAATTCTGGAAAAATTTGAAATGATTATTTTGATGAGTTTTCTTGATTGTGTCCAAAAATGGTGATTTTTGGATGTTAGGATTGAGAGTTATGAATTTTATGAGAAAAGACTATTTTAGAAGTAACAGCTTATAATTCCTTGTGGTGGTTAACTCCAAAATTGATGAAATTTTTATTGGGAGTACATGTATATGATAGAAGTATACTCTGTAAATTTCAGAATTTTTAGACAAAAGTACAATTTTTGATAAATGTCTAAATATTCGGCTATTTTGGCTATATGAAAAA
>CM029022.1:165252812-165350610 GCA_016801055.1 Panax notoginseng
AGTTAGTTACAATGCAGTCCATTTTACTATAAATAGAAGCTCAAACCTTCATTATTTTCTTACGAATTCACTACAACACAAGAGAGAGAACTAATAGAGAAAAAAGAAAAGTATTCTGCTATATTATACTACTCCGAATTAAGTTTCTTTTACGATAAGGGATATATATTGTTAGTACTTCTTAAAGGGTATTCTGTGACGCCCCCAAAATTAGGTATACATCACCCATCTTGGGTCGTCAGATACATAGTACAGAATACAAATACAACTTACTAATACAACTGTCGTGTACAATACGACAAAACATAAACTGTGAGTTTGAATACAAATATTATCTTCTAGAGAGTATTCATACTCAAAAGGAGTCCTCATTACATTTATTAACACACCATTACATAGAATAGTGAGGACTACTAACTAATACTATCATTCGGACCATCACTCCGTTCCCCGACTTGCCCCAGCTACGTTCTCATTTCCTGAAGAGAACAGTGAAAGAAAGGGTGAGCTCAACTAGCCCAGTAAGAAATATTATGACTAAGATAATGCAGATAAATTTTCATTAGCCTTCAAACAATGTTAAACTGATAAAATATAATAGACATCAAGTTTAACTGCAGCGGAACAAGCAATCCATTAAAAGAGTCAAGTAGAAAATAAACTCTACTATCTTTTATGATTTAAAAGGTTTTTCAACACTGTGATCGCTGGGACTCAGCTTAATAAAATAATCCACATCATCGAATCACCCCTGCACTACGGCCAAGGATATTCGTGTATTCATTAATGGTCATGATCATGCCAACAACTGTCCATCAATGCACTACGGGCCAATGAGGACTTTTACCACATCATTTGTAACATTACGGTCATGATTATACCGAATAATCCCTGGTCATAATCATACCAAGTCCATCTATGCACTACAGGCCACAGATGACTTTTAACATTTTATAAACATGAGGATGATGACAATGATATAAGAATTCAATAAAACAAGTTCAAGAATTAATTTATCCAAGAATTAACAACGTCCAAATTGTCAACATGATACTGCTTTGTGGAGTAAAATTCAAGAATGCTTAGAAGAATATTTTCATGAAAAGATACTGGATGAAACGCAATTATCAAGGATATTCCACAAATTTCATGGAGTATAGAAGTCAAAACTTAACCAACTGAGTATAATAAAGAATGGAATAACAAAAGAAATCACCATGCATGCGATAGACCGCACAGACAGGTTATTCCAACAGAATAATAAATAATGGAACCAGGTCCGGCGTAAACGCACAGACAGGATATTCCAACAGAATAATAATAAAGACGGAACCAGGTCCGGTGTAAAACACACAGACAGGATGTTCCAACAGAATAATAATAAAGACGGAACCAGGTCCGGTGTAAAACACACAGACAGGATGTTCCAACAGAATAATAATAAAAACGGAACCAGGTCCGGTGTAAAACACACAGACAGGATGTTCCAACAGAATAATAGAAGAATGTCACCAAGTATAGGGTAGACCGCGTATACAGGTTATTCCAACAGAATAATAAGAAATGGAATAACAACAGTTCTCTTCATGAATAAGAAAGAATAACACCCCTTACCGTTTTAAAGAAGAGCTGAAATAAGGAAGTAGTTAAGTAGCAGAATACTCTTCTTCTCTCTCTCTATAGTTTCTCTCTATAGTTTCTCTCTCTAGAGTTCAGTGAATTCGTAAGAAATAATGAAGGAATGAGCTGCTATTTATAGAAAAATAGAATGCATAGTAACTAATCCATGAACGGTCCAGATTGATTACTTTAATCTGACGGTCCATATTTAAAGAAAAATCTTTTAAATAAAATATAATATATTCTATTTATAGAATAACTTTAATAAAGTATTCTGTTTTATATAAAAAGATGTTTCTGTTTTATTACGTTAATAATACGAATAAAACAAAACGTCATTATCGCTAAATAATTCATATTATTAACTGACAATAATTGAATCAAACTGAGTGACTTCTCACATAAGCATTAATAATCAATACCGTGTGCTACTATGCAACCACACGTATTACTGTACTTTTACTACCGAGTAGTTCAACAGTATCAATGGTAAAACTTCCGCCGTTATTTTTAATAAAATATTTTTGTCGTTTTCTCAATCCGACAATAATTCCGTTGTGGGGTCCACCAATGATTGTGCCGTTGTACGAATATTCCCTGTTAAAACGAATATTCCCCGACCAATCGAATATTATATAACAACTTGCGTACTTTGCAAAATTTATAAATATTACCCACAACTATTTATATCAAATTAACTCCATAATATTCAAAAATGATATTTATAGAAAATTCATCTTTATTTATAAAAGTTGGGGTCTTACAACCTCCCCTTCTTATGAAATTTCGCCCTCGAAATTAGGGTACGTACCTGGTATGTCGAAGAGGTAAGGATACCTTGATTTCATTTCAGATTCTAACTCCCAAGTCATTTCCTCAACATCGTGGTTTTTCCACAAAACTTTGACTTGAGGTATAACCTTGGAGCGTAGAATATGTTCCTTCTTATCCAAGATTTGAACAGGAACTTCTTCATACGTCAAATCCTCCGCTATTTCGTCGGTTCTAACTCAATAATGTGGTTCGGGTCTTCCACATATTTGCGTAACATGGATATGTGAAAAACGTTATGAACACGAGACATACTTGGCGGTAAAGCGAGTCTATAAGCCACAGTTCCTACTCGATCGAGGATTAAAAATGGACCGATGAATCGAGGATTGAGCTTTCCTCTCTTTCCAAATCTCGTAACTCCTTTCCATGGAGCAACACGTAAGAACACATGATCTCCTACATCAAATTCCACGTCCTTTCGATGAAGATCAGCATAACTCTTTTGTCGATCTTGTGAGGTTTTTATACGTTGTCGGATCGTTTGAATCTTTTCTGTAGTCATACGTACCAACTCCGGTCCCAACAACGTTGCTTCACCCACCTCATCCCAGCATACTGGAGAACGACATTTTCTTCCATACAATGCTTCGAATGGAGCCATGCCAATACTTGCTTGATAACTGTTGTTGTAGGAAAACTCCACCAATGGTAAGAACTTGTCCCAACTTTCCTTGAAGTCAAAGACACAGAGTCTTAATAATCTTCAAGAGTTTGAATAGTCCTCTCTGATTGTCCGTCCGTCTGAGGATGATATGCGAACTAAATCGTAAATCTGTGCCCATAGCTTTTTGTAAACTAACCCAAAATCGTGAAGTGAATCTTGGGTCTCGATCAGAAACTATGGATACTGGCATACCATGCAGTCTTACAATCTCGTTTATGTACATACGAGCAAGACGTTCAAGTGTATAAGTTTCTCGTATCGGTAAGAAATGAGCAGACTTGGTCAATCTATCAACAATGACCCAAATCGCATCAATACCTTGAGAAACCTTAGGAAGACCGGTAACGAAATCCATGGTAATGTGCTCCCACTTCCATTCTGGAATTTCAAGTGGTTGCAATGGACCTTTTGGTACTTGATGCTCCGCTTTGACTCGTTGACAAGTTAGACACCTTGAGATAAACAACGCTATCTCTCTCTTCATATTGCTCCACCAAAATGTATGACGAAGATCATGATACATTTTGGTACTTCCAGGATGGATTGCAAACGGTGTGTTGTGCGCCTCCATCATGATTTCATACTTTAAATCAGGGTTGTTAGGAACACAAAGTCTGGAGTTGACTCGAAGTATTCCTTCTTCATCGATTCTTGCTTCCGGCATAGCACCTTCTTGCACTTTCTTCCTCATACGCATCAGCTCCAGGTCTGTAGCTTGAGCAGCTTTAACTTTATCGATTAAAGTTGGTTCTACTCGTATATTCGCCATCATCACATGGGTCCCTGGAGTCTTTAACTCTATCTCCATCCTTTGCAAGTCACACAAAATGGGCCTTTGTGTTGACAATATTGCACTCGTACTTGCATATGATCTTCTACTCAATGCGTCAGCTACCACGTTCGCTTTTCCAGGATGGTATTGAATGGTATGATCATAATCTTTCAACAGTTCAAGCCAACGTCGTTGTCGCATGTTGAGTTCCTTTTGAGTGAAGAAATATTTGAGGCTTTTATGATCCGTAAAGATCTCCACCTTCTCCCCATACAAGTAATGCCTCCAAATTTTAAGTGCAAAGACAACAGCTGCCAACTCTAGATCATGAGTAGGATAATTCCTCTCATATTCCTTGAGTTGTCTTGATGCATAGGCTATGACTTTTCCATGTTGCATGAGAACGCATCCCAACCCTTTGCTCGAAGCATCACTGTAGATGACAAATCCCTCCGAGCCAGATGGTATTGTTAGAACAGGTGCTGAAATGAGTCTCCTCTTGAGTTCTTGAAAACTCTGCTCACATTCTTCGCTCCAACCGAACTTTGTATCTTTCCGAGTCAGCTGAGTTAATGGAGTAGCGATTCGAGAAAATCCTTCCACGAATCTCCGATAATAACCAGCTAAACCAAGAAAGCTACGTACTTCGGTCACTGATTTAGGTTGCTCCCAGCTTTGAATAGCTTCAATCTTTGCCGGGTCAACCGATATTCCACGACTTGATACTACGTGCCCAAGGAATGCTACCTCCTCCAGCCAGAACTCGCATTTCTTCAACTTGGCATAAAGCTTGTATTCACGAAGCTTTTGGAGTACCAGCCTCAAGTGTTGCTCATGATCTTCACGGCTTTTGGAATAAATAAGGATGTCATCAATAAAGACGACCACAAAGTGATCAAATATTCCTTGAATACCCGGTTCATCATATCCATGAAGGCAGCAGGAGCATTAGTCAATCCAAAGGACATGACTAGGAATTCATAATGCCCGTACCGAGTTCTAAAAGCCGTCTTTGGAATATCCTCAGTTCTAACCTTCAGCTGATGATATCCAGAACGAAGATCGATCTTTGAAAAGAATTGTGCTCCTTGCAACTGGTCAAACAGGTCATCAATACGTGGCAATGGGTACCTGTTTTTGATGGTGACATGATTCAACTCCCGATAATCAATACAAAGTCGCATACTTCCATCTTTCTTCTTCACGAATAGCACAGGAGCACCCCAAGGAGAAGTACTAGGACGAATAAAGCCAATGTCTAACAATTCCTGCAGTTGGATCTTTAACTCCTGAAGTTCAATAGGAGCCATTCGATATGGGGCTTTGGAAATGGGTTTTGTACCGGGTTCAAGGTCGATACAAAATTCAATTTCACGCTCTGGGGGTAGGCCAGGAAGTTCTTCAGGGAATACGTCAGGGAATTTATTAACAATAGAAATATCATTCAAAACTGACGTATTTTTGTTTAGATCCGTGACATGAGCTAAGAAAGCTTGACATCCGTTTTTCAATAAACGAATAGCTTTATGGCTTGAGATGACAGCGATTGATTTTAATGGTTTGGTTGCTTGAATTCGCATAATAGGTCGATTAGGAATATGAAAGCTAACAACCTTACGAAAACAATCAATTTTTGCATGATGAGTAGTTAACCAATCAATCCCTAGAATCACGTCAAATGCAAGTATTTTTAATGAAATCAGATCGACAGGTAATGTGTGGGTACCAACTTGAACCAAACAAGACTTATAAACCGTGGATGTAATGAAGGTTTCTCCCAATGGAGTTTCAACAGATAAGTCAAAGTCTAATTTCTCCGAAGTCAAATTTAATCGATGAGCGCAAGTAGGAGAAATAAAAGAATGGGTAGAACCGGTATCAAATAAAGTATAGACTTCGTTAGAGTTTATGATAAGCTTACCCGTGATGACCTCATTCGGGTTCCTTGCTTTCTGGGAGGTCACAACAAACGCTCTCCCTTGCACTACCGGTTTTGACTTTTCTGGGACGGCCTTTGGTGTCTCCATCTTGGCTGAACTTTTTTTTGGTAAACGACAAAATCGAGCTAAATGACCTTCTCTTCCACAATTATAACATGCTTTAGACGGCATCGCGCAGTTTGGACTGATGTGCCCCTCCCCTCCGCATTTGAAACATATGATAGGTGGTCGTTCTCCTTCCTTAACAACGGGTGCTGGTGCTGACGTCTTTCCATCATTGTTGAATCTCCTCTTCTTGAAATGACCATTCTTATTGTTTTGGCCCTGATTACCACCGAAGTGGTTACCATTTCTGGCCTGTTGATTCCCTCCACGCTTGTTGTCACCGCTTCGATGACTGCTCTCACTGGTATTATCATTTTGCCGACTGCTCTCTTTTGGTTGCGTTGACTCGTTATCGCGCTCCACTAACTGAGCCCTATTCACAACATCTGAATACAAACACAGTTTATGAGAAATAAGATGTTGACGTATCTCAGGTTTCAAACCTCGCAAAAACATTCGCGTCATTCGCTCTTCATTATCCACCAAGTGGGACGCAAACCGGGACAACTCAGCAAATTTAGCCTCATACTGCGACACGGTCATATTATTCTGCTCCAATTTGATGAACTCCACCTCCTTCATGTGACGAACACTTTCGGGAAAGTATTTGTCATTGAACAGCTCTTGGAACTTCTCCCAAGACATCTTCAGTGCGGCAGGTTGAGTACGCTTAATCGATTCCCACCAGTAATCTGCCTCTCCTCGCAACATAAAGGCGGCAAAGGGAACTTTTTGCTCCTCGGAGCATCCCAAGACATCAAATATCTTGGTAATCTGCTTTATCCATGTTTCTGCTATAAGTGGTTTTGGCTCTCCCTTAAACTCTGGTGGTCCCAGCTCCTTGAACTATTTAGCGGTGACCGTCCGAGAGTTTTCAGTGTTTCCACCTATATTTTGGACAGGAGCCGCTCTCGCCTGCTGTTGCATGAACTGCATAAAGTTTCTGAACATTCCATCATTTCATCTGGTCAGTGTTGTTGTTTGCATGAGGATTGTCACCTTCCTGATGCACATTATCCTGATTATTGATATGTGGTGAATCAACAGTCGCCTGTGCTCCATTGCTATTCTCAACATTCTCAGATGCCATTTTCAGATACTGCTACAAAATAAAAGTTAATTGATATGTCATATATTATCCTTATATTATGACCGACCAATTAAATACCATGCAAATAAACTTAGGTAGGTCATACTAGCGAAGGAATTCCCCGTCTCTCCCCTCCTAGTTCTATTCTCACATCTTAGCCAGGGATCATATTCCTAAGCTCTGATACCAACTGTGACGCCCCCAAAATTAGGTATACATCACCCATCTTGGGTCGTCAGATACATAGTACAGAATACAAATACAACTTACTAATACAACTGTCGTGTACAATACGACAAAACATAAACTGTGAGTTTGGATACAAATATTATCTTCTAGAGAGTATTCATACTCAAAAGGAGTCCTCATTACATTTATTAACACACCATTACATAGAATAGTGAGGACTACTAACTAATACTATCATTCGGACCATCACTCCGTTCCCCGACTTGCCCCAGCTACGTTCTCATTTCCTGAAGAGAACAGTGAAAGAAAGGGTGAGCTCAACTAGCCCAGTAAGAAATATTATGACTAAGATAACGCAAAATAAATTATCATTAGCCTTCAACAATGTTAAACTGATAAAATATAATAGACATCAAGTTTAACTGCAGCGGAATAAACAATCCATTAAAAGAGTCAAGTAGAAAATAAACTCTACTATCTTTTATGATTTAAAAGATTTTTCAACACTGTAATCGCTGGGACTCAGCTTAATAAAATAATCCACCTCATCGAATCACCCCTGCACTACGGCCAAGGATATTCGTGTATTCATTAATGGTCATGATCATGCCAACAACTGTCCATCAACGCACTACGGGCCAATGAGGACTTTTACCACATCATTTGTAACATTACGGTCATGATTATACCGAATAATCCCTAGTCATAATCATACCAAGTCCATCTATGCACTACAGGCCACAGATGACTTTTAACATTTTATAAACATGAGGATGATGACAATGATATAAGAATTCAATAAAACAAGTTCAAGAATTAATTTATCCAAGAATTAACAACGTCCAAATTGTCAACATGATACTGCTTTGTGGAGTAAAATTCAAGAATGCTTAGAAGAATATTTTCATGAAAAGATACTGGATGAAACGCAATTATCAAGGATATTCCATAAATTTCATGGAGTATAGAAGTCAAAACTTAACCAACTGAGTATAATAAAGAATGGAATAACAAAAAAATCACCATGCATGCGATAGACCGCACAGACAGGTTATTCCAACAGAATAATAAATAATAGAACCAGGTCCGGCGTAAACGCACAGACAGGATAATCCAACAGAATAATAATAAAGACGGAACCAGGTCCGGTGTAAAACACACAGACAGGATGTTCCAACAGAATAATAATAAAGACGGAACCAGGTCCGGTGTAAAACACACAGACAGGATGTTCCAACAGAATAATAACAAAGACGGAACCAGGTCCGGTGTAAAACACACAGACAGGATGTTCCAACAGAATAATAGAAGAATGTCACCAAGTATAGGGTAGACCGCGTATACAGGTTATTCCAACAGAATAATAAGAAATAGAATAACAACAGTTCTCTTCATGAATAAGAAAGAATAACACCCCTTACCGTTTTAAAGAAGAGCTGAAATAAGGAAGTAGTTAAGTAGCAGAATACTCTTCTTCTCTCTCTCTATAGTTTCTCTCTCTAGTGTTCAGTGAATTCGTAAGAAATAATGAAGGAATGAGCTGCTATTTATAGAAAAATAGAATGCATAGTAACTAATCCATGAACGGTCCAGATTGATTACTTTAATCTGACGGTCCATATTTAAAGAAAAATCTTTTAAATAAAATATAATATATTATATTTATAGAATAACTTTAATAAAGTATTCTGTTTTATATAAAAAGATGTTTCTGTTTTATTACGTTAATAATACGAATAAAACAAAACGTCATTATCGCTAAATAATTCATATTATTAACTGACAATAATTGAATCAAACTGAGTGACTTCTCACATAAGCATTAATAATCAATACCGTGTGCTACTATGCAACCACACGTATTACTGTACTTTTACTACCGAGTAGTTCAACAGTATCAATGGTAAAACTTCCGCCGTTATTTTTAATAAAATATTTTATCGTTTTCTCAATCTGACAATAATTCTGGTGTGGGGTCCACCAATAATTTTGCCGTTGTACGAATATTTCCTGTTAAAACGAATATTCTCCGACCAATCGAATATTATATAACAACTTGCATATTTTGAAAAATTTATAAATATTACCCACAACTATTATATCAAATTAACTCCATAATATTCGAAAATGATATTTATAGAAAATTTATCTTTATTTATAAAAGTTGGGGTCTTACATATTCTTTCTTTCTTATTCATGAAGAGAACTTCTGTTATTCCATTCTTTATTATTCTATTAGAATAACCTGTATACGCGGGCTACCCTATACTTGGTGAAATTCTTCTGTTATTCTTTTCTTTATTATTCTGTTGGAATATCCTGTCTGTGCGTTTTACGTCGAACTTGGTTCTACTATTTATTATTCTGTCAGAATATCCTGTCTGTGCATTTTACGCCGGACCTGGTTTCATTATTTATTATTCTGTCGGAATATCATGTCTGTGCGTTTACGCCGGACCTGGTTTCATTATTTATTATTCTGTCGGAATATCCTGTCGGTGCGTTTACGCATGACCTGGTTCCATTATTTATTTTCCTGTTGGAATAACCTGTCTGTGCGGTCTATCGCATGCATGGTGATTTCTTTTGTTATTCCATTCTTTATTATATTTAGTTGGTTAAAGTTTTGACTTTTATACTCCATGAAATTAGTGGAATATCCTTGATATTTGCGCTTCATCTAATATCTTTTAATAGAAATATTCTATTGAGCGTTATTAAAATTTACTCCACAAAGCAGTATCATGTTGACAATTTGGACGTTATTGGTTCCTGAATAAATTAATTCTTGAACTTGTTTTATTGAATTCTTATATCATTGTCATCATCCTCATGTTTATATTCTGTTGAAAGTCATCTGTGGCCTGCAGTGCATAGATGGACTTGGTATGATTATGACCAGGGATTATTCGGTATAATCATGACCGTAATGTTACAAATGATGTGATAAAAGTTCTCATTGGCCCGTAGTGCATTGATGGACAGTGGTTGGCATGATCATGACCATTAATGAATACACAAATATTCTTGGCCTGTAGTGCATGGATAATTGTGGTCGTGATACTAAAGAATATCCTTGGCCGTAGTGCTGGGATGATGTGAATTATTTATTAAGCTGAGTCCCAGCGATAAAAGTCATGAAAAACCTTTTAAATCATAGAAGATAGTAGATTTTATTCTCTACTTGACTCTTCTAATGGGTTGCTTGTTCCGTTGCAGTTAAACTTGATGTTTGTTATATTTTATCAGTTTAACACTATTGAAGGCTAATGATAATTTATTCTGCATTATCTTAGTCATAATATTTCTTACTGGGCTAGTTGAGCTCACCCTTTTGTTTTCATTGTTCTCTTCAGGAAATGAGAACGTAGCGGAGACTAGTCAGGGAACGGAGTGACGGTTCAGATGATAGTATTAGTAGTCCTCACTATTCTATGAAATAGTGTGAGAATAAATGTACTGAGGACTTATTTTGAGTTTGAATCCTGTTTAAAAGAAAGTGTTGTATTTAAACTCACAACTTATGTTTTGTCGTATTTTATACGACATTTGTATAATTAAGTTGTATTTAAAATTTATACCATATTTTTGGCGACTCAAAATAGGTGATGTATACCTATTTTGGGGGCGTCACATATATATTTAATAGCACAATCCTTTACATTAAATAAGCCAACATGAAACAAAATATATTGGAATATATTAGCATAAAAGAAACACACTGAAAATGATTAACATAATTCTAAACTAATTATTTTCATTACAAAAAATATCAACTTGCTCATTATTTTGCTCAAAAATTCTGCAATGTCAAGCTGCGTCATATCCAAAGGATTAAAATAAATATCTTCATTATTTTGATGTGGATGAGAAAAGTTTATTTCTATGTTCTTCTCATTTCCTTTCAATGAGGACTGATATAAATCAACAAGATGTTTGGTCGTACGACCAGTACAAGACCAATGTCCTTTTCATTCCACACTGATAACATATATTTTCTTCCTTTTTGGTATTTCTGTTATTTATATTCTTCCCCTTTTCTTGTTTCTCTTCTTTGAAGGTTTGTTATAATTTGACAAATTACAACCATCATAGTTGCGGTAACTAAACCGTCCTCTCCCACGACCATGACCTCGACCTCTATTACGACCACGACTATAATTATTATTATATCTCGTAACATTCACTTCAGGGAATGAAGCTGAACCAGTTGGTCGTGATTTATGATGTTTCATTAAAAATTCATTATTTTGTTCAGCCACAAGGAGACATGAAATTGGATCAGAGTATTTCTTCAAACTTCGTTCTCTATATTGCTGCTGCAGGAGCACATTCGATGCATGAAAAGCACAGAATGCTTTTTCTAACATATCTTCATCAGTGATATTATCTCCATAGAATTTCAATTTAGAACTTATTTTAAGTATTGCAAAATTATATTGACTTACTGATTTAAATCTTGCAATCGTAAATGTATCCAATCATAACGAGCTTTTGGGAGAATAACTGTCTTTTGATGGTCATATCTTTCATTCTAAATTTTTCAAAGAATTAGAGAATTTTTTATTGTGAGATACTCTAACTTCAACTCCTCATGGAGATGATGGCATAAGAAAATTATGGTCTTTGCCTTGTTTTGGCTAGATGTTTCAGTACCATCTTTAATAGTGTCTCTAAGACCCAGCATCAAGGAGCCATGACAAATAATTTTTACCCGTAATATTAAGTATCACGAACTCAAGTTTGGAAAGATTTGCCATTGTAACTTCATAAAAAAATATCAAAAATTATTAGAAATAAATATTGAATAAACATTAAGTTGAATGTTGACTATAACATTGTTATACTCTATGCAAATAACAAACGGTTTTTTTTTTTAACCAAACTCATATGGTTTTACTGATAACGTATTTATATATATATATATAAATATATATTATATATATATATATATATATATATATATATATATATATATATATATATAAAGAGTTATACCTTCTTATGCTTCAAATCAAATATGATTATCTTCAAGACGAAAGTGAGAAACAATTCGTATTGATAACGTTTTATAAGAGTATACTAAAATTAAGAACAATGATGATTAGAAAAAAAGAGAGAGCATTCTTATTTCATATAAATTGTAGTATATTTGTATGTATCTACCATTCTCATTACAATGCTTCTATTTATAAGCACATGTACAAAAATACTTAGAAGTTTCAAAACTCATAATTCATAGGAGTCAAAGCTTAAAGGTCATTACAATAAAGAGGGGTAGAAATGAATCTAGACATCCACATACTATGTTATAATTTTATAACATATATATATAGGGAAATAATTCATAGCAAGTATTTGCTATGGATCAAAATTAGACAAATAATATCTCTATCACACATTATATAAATCAAGCACTGGGATTAAAAATGGGATAGTGACGTCCGCCAGACGAAGTAGCAGACTATGGAAACAAAATTTTAAGTCTAATTTGCCCTCCTCAAATCCGCTAGTTGAAGTAGCGGATCTCTACCTAATATCAGATCCAAGTGCCCCCTGCGACTTCGCATAAACCCTCCCTGCCTGCGAGCGACTGTTGAAGAGCCTAAACCCTCCCTGCGACTGTTGCGAACCTCTGCGACTGCTACGATTTCTGCTGCAAAGCCCTGCGACTGATGCAATATGTAATGCGATTTCAGTTCCTAAACCGATTTCTGCTGCGATTTCGATTCCTAAACCCTGCTGCGATTTCGATTTCAAGCAAATCCTCTAAACCAAACCCTTCTCTGTGTGATTCCATCATCTGCTGCGATTTCGAGTAAACCCTCTCTCCTGCTGTGATAATCTGACCCTACTGCAATTTTTGACCGATTACAAGCCTCTCTCCTTTTTTGTGCGATTCATTTGTCAAATCGTCAAAACCCTTAAGCGATTGACCGGGTATTTTTGCTTTTGTATTTGTCTTGAACAAATGAATATATATTAAAATGTCCATCTTTGTACGTGCTTGCATATAACCTAGTTCTTTGATGTTACAGACTTTGATCAACAGATTGCCCTAACGCAATTTCTTCATTTTGTTTCTTCATTTTGTGTTGTTTTGATCTTTGTTACTAGGGGCATCACTTCATTGTTGTGATTCCATTTTTACTTTTCATTTATAAACTGAAGGCTTACTTTGAAAGTTTAATGGTGTTGGAGTTCGGTTGGATGAAAATTAAGTTAGAAATCACTAGTTTGTTTTGTATTTTTTGGCTGATCATGTATTAGTAGGATGATACATTTCTGAAGTTCCTAGTTTTGAATTGTGTCTATTTATGGGAGCTGCACCAGGAGTTTTTTTTTGTACATGTACTCCTTATGTACTCCTTATGCTGATTCTCACTGCTTGGAGGCTCAAACCCTAGACTGTGAAATTGATTCAGCCACTTTAATGCCATTGTCTTCCTAACTTGAAATAATGAAAAACTCCCTAGCACCTGGTGAAGGATAAATAATATTATAAAAATTAGTATTTAGAACACGTGCTTGGTTATATTTTTCATTTTGCTTATATCCATTTTTGGTGGGAATTTTTATAGATTATTTAATACTTGACATTTTGATGAATGTTTAGGAAACATATGGATATTAATCCCGGACCTGCTAATCCTATTGTGTTATGGGACCACGAAAATCACGTATCATCAGACTTACAGCAAAATATTGTAAGTTTATTAATGTATAACAACTTTCATTTTGTTAAACATTTGTTAGAAACATTCATGTTATGACTATTTATGTTTTTATGTTGTTGGACGTGTAGGATAGGGGTGTGTTAGAAATTTGTCAAATGTCTGCAAAATTAACTGAATGAAACTTAACTGAACAACAAGAATATCTGCTGGAGCAATTAGGTTTTGGTATATTTTGTCATCAAGCTATAGTGTCAAAGATTGATGCATCTCTTGTATCTGCTCTAGTTGAACGTTGGAGAAGTGAAACAAATACGTTTCACTTAAATTATGGAGAGATTAGCATTTCTTTAGAGGATGTGGAATTTTTATTTGGGTTACCCGTATTAGGAAAACCTTTGACTTGCGGAGAATTAGAAAATCCCAAAAGCTATTTTATAAGGGTTTTTGGGAAACAAGTTGTAGTAGATGAGTGGGAACAATGCTATAAAAGGGAGGGCATAAGTTTGCCCTGGTTAAGACAGAGATATGGTCAAGTACCTGGTGATGCTACTCCAGATGATGTCGTAAAACACACTAAGGCATATCTGTTGTACTTGTGTGGCGCTATTTTGTTTCCAACCAAGAGTAAAAATGTTGTGCATCCTAGATATTTGTTGTTATTGGAAAGATTAGAAGACGTAGTTACATATGCTTAAGGGGCGGCAGTTTTAGGGCATTTGTATAGGGGTTTTCATGAGGCTACTCGCAAAACAACGAAAAAATTCGCAGGTTGTGCAACCCTTCTTATGATGTGGGCTCATGAACGGTTCAACATTGGTCGTCCTACCCCTAAGCCTATGTCCCAGAAGTTTATACCTAGGGCATTATCCTGGGCATACTCCTCTTTTGATCCTAATTCAAAACAATATCAGCGCCTTAAAAATCCACATCACCATCATCTGTTTTACCGAGGACAGTTTGATAATATGTTGGAAACAGATGGGTTGTGCGCGTCCATATTAGTTATTTAATAGACATTTGTCTTGGGATTATTTTGAGGCAAGGTTAGGTGGAGCCGCTCGTATACCATTGATACATTACGACATTGTTGAGTTCCAAATGCCTGATAGATTTATGAGACAATTTGGATATTTGCAGTCGTATCCATCCAATGCTGAAAATATGGTGGAATTGCGGAAGGTACATAAATTATTTGAGAATAAATTTTGAAAACCATAGGGCCAACTATATTCGATTGTGGGATGCATACATGGAGAGTTCAGAAGGACAAGTGTTAGAGGCTTTGCAGCATATATCTACCGAGGATTATATGATATGGTACAGAGAAATTACTCAGAGACAGATACACCATCCTCGACCCTTTTGGTGTCAAGGGGACAATTATGAGCCACGGGTATTCATTGATCAATATGTGGCTGTGAACACTGTAAGTTATTCAATTTATAATATTTATTAATGTTTTTGTGTTTTTAACTGATTATCTTGTTTTATTAATATAATTTTTTTATTCAATTGTAGATTGAGATTGCAAAATCTATATTTGAAAAGTTGTTATCAATTGGACATCCATCTGAGTTAAGAACCATGTATGACACATGGTTCAATACATTATACCAGCCGTTCATGAATGACTATAGAGGGGTTCCAATTAATCCAAATCCAACGCAACCTCAAGTTGGGCAGATGGAGATTGACGTGACAGGATCCTAACCTACAGTTCAAGAGACTCAGCCTAGCGTTAGCCCTTCTACTCGACATAATAAGAAAGTGTCAGCTAGAAGGATAGAGGGAACAAAGCACACTCACTTTTTCAAGTACTTAAAGATGGAAAAAATCAATTGGCTAAATCATCATTGGTTTAGTCCAACTCACGACCCATCAGATTTTCCTCATAGCCATCCAGAAGGTCTATACAAGTTTGAATTTAAAGATGTTAACTGTTTGAGACCCAATGGTTGGTTATGGGAACATGTATTAGATGCTTATTTGTTGTTGTTGCGGGACAGAGAAGCTAAAATGTGTAAAGAAGGTATCCAAAGATGGGCTCGATTTTATTTCATGCCAACGTACTTTGCTTTGTTAGGTACCCAAAACTTACCAAGTGCCGGAGTAGACATGCTAACCATACGAAAATTTCTAAGAAGTTACATCAATCCTACAGTTGGTGCCCCAGTACATGAGTGTGATTACATATTTGTTCCAGTCTTCAACGAAACCAACAGTCATTTTTGCTTATTTATTTGAAGTGTCAACAAGTGGAAAGTAATGCTACTTGACTCACTTTATGATGACAAACCATTAATGCCATTGTCACAATTATACCAAAACTTCTTTGCGGTTGTGGTGAGTTCATTAATATATTTCTTATTTTTCATGTCATTACACAGACATGTAATTCCTTCTACTTTGGACTTATAAGTAATGGGTTTCTGGTTTATAGGTGGAGTTAATTCCTTTGTTGCTTCGTCAGGAAAATCCTACAGCAAAGTGGCCAATTATAATTTTAGATTTAGAATAGTACATGAGCTTAGGATGTGCAAAGCTAGGGACATTCTTGAAAAATATATTTATAACGAACAAATTTTAGATTTGGATTCAAATGAAAATTAGTGAATGTATATTTGACTACCTTTTATAATACATTGATTTAGTAACTCGGTTACCAGTTTCAAAATGAGCATGAGATTCATTTTCTCTTATTTGCCACTGTTTTCCCAGGCTTCCAGCTTTGGGTTATTCTGGTCTGGCTTTCTGTCAAATTGGGTACTTGGTGGCATTTGTCTTGCATTTGTCAAATTGGGTACTTCATGCAAATTTCTGATTTGCAGGTTATCTTCTACTCCTTTTTCAAGCACACCGTGTTTGTAGCATTATTGTTTTTGTTTTAGTAAGTGATTATAGTTACAGTTTATTGACGTTGTGTCGTTAGGATAAAACTTATCTTCCACTGCAAGGTTAAAGAAAAAGTTGTGTTCTACAGTTGACTGCATTTGGTGAAATATTGAATGCATTTATCAGTTCCCTTGTGAAAACTAAGATTTACATACATCATTCTTCTGTTTTTCTGCAATATAGCTCTAAATTTCGCTTGATTGAAAATGAGAGGAATCAAGTAGAGTTGGGTACCTTGAAACGCAAGTGTTTAGTTTTTAGATGTACAGTCAGAAACCACATGGTAACTGCTTTTTGTTTCTGGGTAATAATTGAAGTCATAAATTAATGATGTAATGACTGTTGCGAATTAATGATGTACAATCAAAGAGATACATGCATTAGCAGCAGGTCAGAGAGACATCTTCTCTTAGTTAGTTGACTAAGCTAAGATTTGAGTTTCCTTTGTCATAAATGAATGACTTTCAAAAGTTAGAAGCTCGACAGGGATTGGCTTTCTGTTTAAGAGACATGAGTATATTGCATAATCTGCTTCAGACTTGTTAACATTATTTGTGGTGATGTTTATTTAACATAGATGCATTAATGATGTGATGAAGAAATCTGTGTGAATGACCATTGAGTTAGGCAGGTTTTAACATTGTGTCTTTAAATGATACTTCAACACATTACCTACTACAAAAGTTCTTCCTAACTGATAATCATGGAGGTTGTTGGCACGCCTATATTTGCTGAATATTGGGTTCCTGTCCGACTTCCCAATGTGCAAATTAAGCAGTATTGTGATCGAGTCAGCTAATGATCTTTTATTATATGCTCTGTCATTTACTTGACTTGGTTGCTATGTTTTGAAGATATATTTACCTTTTTAACTTGTGCTTATTAAGTGTTTGTTTTCAGTGCTCCGACCAGCCTTATCTTGTGGATCATTCTGTGCAAAGCTTTCTCACAACTGGTCTTCTCGAGGCTGACAATTTGGATGTCGGAATAAAGCTTTTTTCACACACCATTCATCAAGACCAGAAAAGTACACAAATTCTTTTTGTAATATTACATATTAATATATTCGATTTAAAAAAAAAAAAATCTTTTTGTAGTATTATTTTCTCCATGCGATTGATATTTGGAAATACAAGCTCTAAATCATTCACTAATTGTGAGTAATTTATTTAATGTAACTTTTGAAAAATAATAAATCATGCTGATAAATCAAAATATATAAACAAAAGTAAATAGTTTTGCCATTACATAATCATAAAATCACATATTAAGATAACTTCAAACACCCGACTTTTCTTGACCCGTAATTTTGTAGTGGTTCCGCTTATCATGATTGGTCATCATATTACATATTGCACACTTTTTCAATCGTTTACGACGTGCAGCCTCTTCGATCCCACTCTTTATTCTTGTCGCTTTTTTTTGCCCCTTTATTTGCGAACAAATATGATCCAATAACGGCTCATCTACAACGGGTTGATCATCATCTTCTCGAATATCAGGAACCTCTTTTACACTAATTTCATCAGGGTCAAATTTCTCAACGATGGGTTGATTGTCAATGCACAATTGTACAACATGCTTAAAATCAGTAATTGAGCATGATCTTATAGAAGTTAATTGCAAGAGCAACGTCACCAAATAATTGTAACGCATCGTCTGAGATTCCTCGTAGTTGGACATTTTAGTCAAAATCTTTGGTAATTCAGCGTTCACTTTATTACCATCTCTACACCACCGCCTTAAAACGTATTTATCAGGTATCTTTTTTGTACTTTTGGCAATCATATGCCTTATAATGTGTTTACAAAGCATACCAGAATGTTCAAATTTTATACAATTACAATTTATATCTCCAGTTTGAACATTACTCACAACAGTAACGTACCTATTTGATTCTTCGTTGTCGCTTGCCTTGCACAATGCATACGACTTTGTATCTGATGTTGTTAGATGTTGAAGCTTCTGCATTACGTACTTATGAGATTTTATTATCTCAATCTGAAAGCATCTGAACATCTTCTTTGTATAAATATTTGCTCCATGTGTTTCCAATGGTGATTCAAGAGTCATATTTTGGGTCCGATGACAAGTTACGTAGTCAGCTTTTCTCTCTCTCATAACCTGCTTCTCAAGTGCTTTTTCTGTATTTACGATAAATTCCTTGATACTCGTTGTCGCATTCACATATTCATCGAACAAACTGTTCATTCCCTCATTCCTGGATGTAGTCGTCATTCCTGCTGCAAAAAAATTCTTTGTGTACGCCTTGATCCATTTGTGCTTAACCTCATAAAGTGATTGAAGCCAATCATGGTCATGCAGTTCATAATCTATCATCACCTTTTTCCATTGCTCCTCAAAATTCACAACCGTCAAAGATTTAAACACACAACAGTTAAAATCATGTTTAAATGTTGGGTACTGTTCATACAATGTATGTAATTTCTCTGGAAATTTGTTGCTAATATGCCATGTGCAAAGAGCATGGTGTGTTTCTGGAAGAACCTTAGCAATCGCATTGCTCATAGCTTTGTCCTGATCAGTGATAATGGTAACCAGTACCTTGTTGTTATCGCTTGAAGCCAACTTTCAAAAACTCATACAAAAGTATCCTATGTTTCGTCCTGAATCAGTGCAAAACCAAACAAGATGGAATGATAATGATGATTTACCCTCGTGAACGGAATAAACGGCATAGAATACTTATTCGTTCGATAAGTTGTATCAAATGTCACTGCATCCCCAAAATTTTTGTAAGCTATCATTGATCGATAATCTATCCACAAGATACATTCGATGCGATTATCTTCATCTTGTTTGATATCGTAAAAAAATAGAGGATTTTCTGTCGAGAGTTTTTTCAAGTACTGCAATGCTGCTTGGGCATCGTTTGAATCTATTGTGTCACGTCATATATCTCATACAACACTCTGAATATCCTTATCACTGAAACCGACATTTTTCACCCCTCCTCCTATTTCACTAAATACATTCATCATTTTACTTGACCCAACTCCAGCCCTTGTGAAAGTTCCGATTAAACTTCGGGCAACAGGAGTTATATTTTTCTATGTTTGAATGAAAATTTTCTTGCTAGGAGTCACCAAATCATGATTGTGAGACTAGGGGTGAAAATGATCCCGAGTCGATCCAAACACCCTAATGCTCAAGCTCGACTCGGACCAAAAAATTTGTGTTCAGGTTCGACTCGAATTCAAATAATTTCCAAAACTGCTCAAGTTCGACTCGATAAATTACTCGATACTACTCGGCTCGGAATTACTCGACTCGTTTTCACAACGAGTAATTCGCGAGCCTTTCTATTCGAGCTCGAGTCTCAGACGGATCACACCAAAATGAGACATAAAATGAAAACTTAAAAAAACCTTCAATTTCATTTATATATAAAAATACATATGTAATGTATTACAAATATTCTTGATTTTCTATTTTTCTCACCACCAACCGCATGATAGCATTTTATCGCTAATGTGTTCAAACAATGGCAAAATCTACATTTGTTTCTAAACATAATTACAAATGCTCACTGCTCACAGAATAGGATATCACAAGTCACCATTTAACTTTATAGTATTATATCATTCACGATTCTAGACCACTTGCTTTCTTCCATTTTACCAGAGACTTGAGGAATTCCATTACCTACACATATATCATAACAGAAAAATAATACCCAAAAAAATTAATACAAAACTCAAATGAAGGCTATTGTTTTTTATTATTTAATTAAAGAATGACACTTCTACCAACCTCTGATGGGTCCCTGGGAGAGTATAAGCTGCGTTCACAGTAGCTTTTACTTTAACATCCATTCCCCCTGGGCCCATCCTCGATTTATCACTAAATGCAATTACTCCTTGATGTTTTTCTTTTACATATGTATGGAGCAGCTTTGAACGTGGATCACAAGGAGGGCCACTATAAAGGCCATCTACATCACTCAAACAACACGAGAAGATCAGCTTTTAGCTCCATAGCCAGTAGTGCTGCCAAACTGTCATTATCCCAAAAGATGCTAGAAGAATCCTGCAAATGGTATCATAATCAGTATTAACAGATTTATTGGAGATGAAAAATACAATAATTCTATTTCTATATAATTTTTGTAAGTGTTTGCAACATGTGTCATGGGCATGGCATTCATTTTAACTGGTATATTGATCAAGTTTCCAAATTCATATGATAAGAAAACCAACAATGTGGTAGATTTGAAAAAATAAAAATAAAAATGTTTTAACCGACTCTTTTTTGATAATTAAATCAGGATAGGCAAAGAAAAAGAGATAGTAAGATACTTAAGGAGCTTAAAATATGAAAAGCATAGATTCAGTGGTTTCTATCAGAAGAAATATTGTTATGTCTTGCTAGAAAAATGCACGAAACAAAAAGAAACAACAAAAAAATGAAACAGAAAACCATATATGCAGTAAAGCCATTAACGGGCAGAGGTGAATACAGTTAAGTTACATACCTCATATGGAGCATATGTTGCAGAAAAAATATTTGGAAATTAAAAATCCAGCAAAATGACAATGCATAACAATTTTAATGTTGTTCAAAACTGCAGAGCAATGAATATATATAGTATATATTTACCTGGCTGAACAAGGTATCATAAAGCGCCATGAAGCCATTCTGTCCAACAGCTGCACATGCCTTTCCATCGAGTTCAACTTGAGCCTTTTGGAGATTAGCAAAACTGCAAGAGAAGTATACGAACTCCTTATTAGACAATTGATAAAAGTTTTAAAGCAATCTTGAAAGATCGAAAGACTCGTACGATGGTTGTCGATTACTAATCATCATGCCACAAGGTAGAAATTAATAACTATAAACTTTAAATGATGTAAAAACTACCAAAAGCAATTTATAGGAGAGGTTCCAACAGTATGTGTAAAACCTGATGGCCTTCTTTGACTAGAAGCCTGGACAGAAAGACACCATTGAATTGGGTGCCTCCCATTATAAGAATTTTCTTGGCACTTGATGCTGTAACATGCAATGCTCCTTTCGGCTGCCATACTTTCCTTTTATACTGCAACCATACATTAAAGAAATACATTATTCATATCCAGGAGAACAAAGAGTGTTGTTTGTGTACGAAATATGTGATCTCAAGTTCTCAACATATTGAGAGCATAAAGGGCTTGCTGTAGCATTGACTTGACATTTTGCAAGTACAATTTTCATGCCCAAAGAAAAAGGCAAAGCAAAAAAAAAAATTGTCCAAGAAATGTACTTTTAAATATGCCAAGTACATATTTAAATGCATCATCAGCACATAGAAAGCTGACTGAGTGAATGGCAATCTGAATTCTGTCTCTATCATAATCTTATAGCATGGCTACATAATATTCGAAAAATAAATAGAACTCTCATTTTTCCATACGGAGAAAGTATCATAAATCTTATTAAACAATTGTAAAATGGATTTGAAACTTCAATCTGGTGGACACACTAATGACTTGAATCCTCAAGTCATGTTTGGCAACTCAATTCCAATTCCAATTCCAACTTCATGGAATTAATTTTCAATCTAGTGAACACACTAATGACTAGAATACTCAAGTCATGTTTGGCAAGACAATTCCAATTTCATGGAATTGCAAATGTGCTTTCAATTACAATTCCGGAGCTTAGTATTGAGTGCCAATTGCCAAACATACAGTTAAGCCTGTGTGTTTCCAAATACTAGCATATGGGTTTGGTACTTCTATTTGCAATAAATCAGATTATAAAACCCTCAATTTCCAATCAAAGACTTCACCTTTATGGTTTATAGATACAAAAATATGGAGGGAGAAAAAAATCGTACCTGAATTGAGGAGCTCAATCTGATGCCATTGAAGTCAGAGAGTGATGAAGTGAGGAGAGAAAGAAGGATTTACTTTATGGTGCACCACTGCCAAACTTGCCATGGTGCCTTTGAAGTAGTGATATGATGAATTTTGTTGGAACTGAAAATTTAAATGGGTTTTGAAGCAGCTGCCCCATCATCATCATCATCTCTTCTTCTTGTCATTGATTCTTTCTCATTCTTACAATTGGGATAATGCTCAAATTGATTGAAACAAGTCATACCATTCTGAAAACATCAACTGAGGATCCCATTCCTGCAAGCATCAGTATCAACTGAGGATGTAGGTAAGAATTTTATGAACTAGCTTATAATACGATCAAGTTAACTATGAAATCATTTTCTGAAACCATTTCCACCCAATATCAATGACTCAGAGTCTAACCATGAAATCAAAATCCCACATCTGTATAAATTTTATCAACATTGCCCACCTACCAATCCATACAACTTACAAGATCAACTACCCTTTTAGATTGAAATAGTCATTTACCTTCCTAATTCCCATGTCATTATAAAGTTAGTTACTTTGACTAAAAAAAAACCTACTTCACATTATTTGCAATTCCTCAACGATCATATAAAGATTCAACATTGCAGATCTCAAATTGGGTATAAAAGCCAAGTTTCTAAATACAATCCACCATTTTTAAAATTAAGAAAAAAAATAACAGCAAATTCTTGCATATATAAAAAAGATCGCTGTAAGACCCCAACTTTTATAAATGAAGATGAATTTTTTATAAATATCATTTTTGAATATTATGGAGTTAATTTGATATAATGTTATAGTTGTGGGTAATATTTATAAATTTTGCAAAGTACGCAAGTTGTTATATAATATTCGATTGGTCGGAGAATATTCGTTTTAACAGGGAATATTCGTACAACGGCACAATCATTGGTGGACCCCACAACAGAATTATTGTCGGATTGAGAAAACGACAAAAATATTTTATTAAAAATAACGGCGGAAGTTTTACCATTGATACTGTTGAACTACTCGGTAGTAAAAGTACAGTAATACGTATGGTTGCATAGTAGCACACGGTATTGATTATTAATGCTTATGTGAGAAGTCACTCAGTTTGATTCAATTATTGTCAGTTAATAATATGAATTATTTAGCGATAATGAAGTTTTGTTTTATTCGTATTATTAACGTAATAAAACAGAAACATCTTTTTATATAAAACAGAATACTTTATTAAAGTTATTCTATAAATAGAATATATTATATTTTATTTAAAAGATTTTTCTTTAAATATGGACCGTCAGATTAAAGTAATCAATCTGGACCGTTCATGGATTAGTTACTATGCATTCTATTTTTCTATAAATAGCAGCTCATTCATTCATTATTTCTTACGAATTCACTGAACTCTAGAGAGAGAAACTATAGAGAGAAACTATAAAGAAAGAAGAAAAATATTCTGCTACTTAACTACTTCCTTATTTCAGTTCTTCTTCAAAACGGTAAGGGGTGTTATTCTTTCTTATTCATGAAGAGAACTGTTGTTATTCTATTTCTTATTATTCTGTTGGAATAACCTGTATACGCGGTCTACCCTATACTTGGTGACATTCTTTTGTTATTCTGTTGGAACATCTTGTCTGTGTGTTTTACACCGGACCTGGTTCCGTCTTGTTATTATTCTGTTGGAACATCATGTCTGTGTGTTTTACACTGGACTTGATTCTGTTTTTATTATTATTCTGTTCGAACATCATGTCTGTGTGTTTTACACCGGACCTAGTTCCGTCTTGTTATTATTTTGTCGGAACATCATGTCTGTGCGTTTACGCCGGACCTGGTTCCATTATTTATTATTCTGTCGGAATATCCTGTCTATGCGTTTACGCCGGACCTGGTTCCATTATTTATTATTCTGTTAGAATAACCTGTCTGTGCGGTCTATCGCATGCCGAGTGAATTCTTTTGTTATTCCATTCTTTATTATACTCAGTTGGTTAAGTTTTAACTTCTATACTCCATGAAATTAGTGGCATGTCCTTGATAATTGCGGTTCATCCAGTATCTTTTCATGAAAATATTCTTCTAAGCATTCTTGAATTTTACTCCGCAAAGCAGTATCATGTTGACAATTTGGACATTGTTAATTCTTGAATAAATTAATTCTTGAACTTGTTTTATTGAATTCTTATATCATTGTCATCATCCTCATATTTATAAAATGTTGAAAGTCATCTATGGCAAGTAATGCATAGATGGACTTGGTATGATTATAACCAGGGATTATTCGGTGTAATCATGACCGTAATGTTACAAATGAAGTGGTAAAAGTCCTCATTGGCCCGTAGTGCATTGATGGACAGTTGTTGGCATGATCATGACCATTAATGAATACATGAATATCCTTGGCCGTAGTGCAAGGGTGATTCGATGATGTGGATTATTTTATTAAGCTGAGTCCCAGCAATAACAGTGTTGAAAAACCTTTTAAATCATAGAAGATAGTAGATTTTATTCTCTACTTGACTCTTTTAATGGATTGCTTGTCCCGCTGCAGTTAAACTTGATGTTCGTTATATTTTATCAGTTTAACACTGTTGAAGGCTAATGATAATTTATTCTGCATTATCTTAATCATAATATTTTTTACTGGGCTAGTTGAGCTCACCCTTTCTTTCACTGTTCTCTTCAGGAAGTGAGAATATAGCTGGGACGAGTCGGGGAACGGAGTGATGGACCAGATGATAGTATTAGTAGTCCTCACTATTCTATTAAATAGTGTGACAATAATTGTAATGAGGATTCCTTTTGAGTTTGTATAATCTCTAGTAGACAATAATTGTATTCAAACTCACAGTTATGTTTTGTCGTATTGTACACGACAGTTGTATTAGTAAGTTATATTTGTATTCTGTACCATGTATCTGACGACCCAAGATAGGTGATGTATACCTAATTTTGGGGGTGTCACAGTTGGTATCAGAGCTATAAGTAAAGAGCCCCGAGCCTCTCGCTGGTGACTTCCTGTTGATGGGGGATGCACCGAAGCCAGACTCTCCGTAGGGGACGCCGTTCTGCGGTGGCAAACTGATAGGTACCAATGTGAGGTGCTGTCCACTGATGGGACATTTGTCACAGTTGGTATCAGAGGTTAGGGATATGATCTCTGGCTAAGATGTGAGAATAGAACTATGAGGGGAGAGACGGGGAATTCCGTCGCTAGTATGACCTACCTAAGTTTATTTGCATGGTATTTAATTGGTCGGTCATAATAAAAGGATAATATATGACATATCAATTAACTTTTGTTTTATGACAGTATCTGAAAATGGCATCTGAGAATGTTGAGAATAGCAATGGAGCACAGGCGACTGTTGATTCACCACATATCAATAATCAGGATAATGTGCATCAGGAAGGTGACAATCCGCATGCAAACAACAACACTGACCAGATGATGAATGATGGAATGTTCAGAAGCTTTATGCAGTTCATGCAATAGCAGGCGAGAGCGGCTCCTGTCCAAAATATAGGTGGAAATACTGAAAACTCTCGGACGGTCACCGCTAAACAGTTCAAGGAGCTGGGACCACCGGAGTTTAAGGGAGAGCCAAAATCACTTATAGCGGAAACATGGATAAAGCAGATCACCAAGATATTTGATGTCTTGGGATGCTCCGAGGAGCAAAAGGTTCCCTTTGCCGCCTTTATATTGCGAGAAGAGGCAGATTACTGGTGGGAATCGATTAAGCGTACTCAACCTGCCGCACTGAAGATGTCTTGGGAGAAGTTCCAAGAGCTGTTCAATGACAAATACTTTCCCGAAAGTGTTCGTCACATGAAGGAGGTGGAGTTCATCAAATTGGAGCAGAATAATATGACCGTGTCGCAGTATGAGGCTAAATTTGCTGAGTTGTCCCGGTTTGCGTCCCACTTGGTGGATAATAAAGAGCGAATGACGCGAATATTTTTGCGAGGTTTCAAACCTGAGATACGTCAACATCTTATTTCTCATAAATTGTGTCTGTATTCAGATGTTGTGAATAGGGCTCAGTTAGTGGAGCGCGATAATGAGTCAACGCAACCAAAAGAGAGCAGTCAGAAAAATGATAATACCAGTGAGAGCAGTCATCGACGCGGTGACAACAAGCGTGGAGGGAATCAACAGGCCAGAAATGCTAACCACTTCGGTGGTAATCAGGGCCAAAATAATAAGAATGGTCATTTCAAGAAGAGGAGATTCAACAATGATGGAAAGAAGTCAGCACCAACACCCGTTGTTAAGGAAGGAGAACGACCACCTATCATATGTTTCAAATGCGGAGGGGAGGGGCACATCAGTCCAAACTGCGCGATGCCGTCTAAAGCATGTTATAATTGTGGAAGAGAAGGTCATTTAGCTCGATTTTGTCGTTTACCAAAAACAAGTTCATCCAAGATGGAGACACCAAAGGCCGTCCCAGAAAAGTCAAAACCGGTAGTGCAAGGGAGAGCGTTTGTTGTGACCTCCCAGAAAGCAAGGAACCCGAATGAGGTCATCACGGATAAGCTTATCATAAACTCTAACGAAGTCTATACTTTATTTGATACCGGCTCTACCCATTCTTTTATTTCTCCTACTTGCGCTCATCGATTAAATTTGACTCCGGAGAAATTAGACTTTGACTTATCTGTTGAAACTCTATTGGGAGAAACCTTCATTACATCCACGGTTTATAAGTCTTGTTTGGTTCAAGTTGGTACCCACACATTACCTGTCGATCTTATTTCATTAAAAATACTTGCATTTGACGTGATTCTAGGGATTGATTGGTTAACTACTCATCATGCAAAAATTTATTGTTTTCGTAAGGTTGTTAGCTTTCATATTCCTAATCAACCTATTATGCGAATTCAAGCAACCAAATCATTAAAATCAATCGCTGTCATCTCAAGCCATAAAGTTATTCGTTTATTGAAAAACGGATGTCAAGCTTTCTTAGCTCATGTCACGGATCTAAACAAAAATACGTCAGTTTTGAATGATATTTCTATTGTTAATAAATTTCCTGATGTATTCCCTGAAGAACTTCCTGGCCTACCCCCAGAGCGTGAAATTGAATTTTGTATCGACCTTGAACCCAGTACAAAACCCATTTCCAAAGCCCCATATCGAATGGCTCCTATTGAACTTCAGGAGTTAAAGATCCAACTGCAGGAATTGTTAGACATTGGCTTTATTCGTCCTAGTACTTCTCCTTGGGGTGCTCATGTTCTATTCGTGAAGAAGAAAGATGGAAGTATGCGACTTTGTATTGATTATCGGGAGTTGAATCATGTCACCATCAAAAACAGGTACACATTGCCACGTATTGATGACCTGTTTGACCAGTTGCAAGGAGCACAATTCTTTTCAAAGATCGATCTTCGTTCTGGATATCATCAGCTGAAGGTTAGAACTGAAGATATTCCAAAGACGGCTTTCAGAACTCGGTACGGGCATTATGAATTCCTAGTCATGTCCTTTGGATTGACTAATGCTCCTGCTGCCTTCATGGATATGATGAACAGGGTATTCAAGGAATATTTGGATCACTTTGTGGTTGTCTTTATTGATGATATCCTTATTTTTTCCAAAAGCCGTGAAGATCATGAGCAACATTTGAGGCTGGTACTCCAAAAGCTTCGTGAATACAAGCTTTATGCCAAGTTGAAGAAATGTGAGTTCTGGCTGGAGGAGGTAGCATTCCTTGGGCACGAAGTATCAAGTCGTGAAATATCGGTTGACCCGGCAAAGATTGAAGCTATTCAAAGCTGGGAGCAACCTAAATCAGTGACCGAAGTACGTAGATTTCTTGGTTTAGCTGGTTATTATCGGAGATTCGTGGAAGGATTTTCTCGAATCGCTACTCCATTAACTCAGCTGACTCGGAAAGATACAAAGTTCGGTTGGAGCGAAGAATGTGAAAAGAATTTTCAAGAACTCAAGAGGAGACTCATTTCAGCACCTATTCTAACAATACCATCTGGCTCGGAGGGATTTGTCATCTACAGTGATGTTTCGAGCAAAGGGTTGGGATGTGTTCTCATGCAATATGAAAAAGTCATAGCCTATGCATCAAGACAACTCAAGGAATATGAGAGGAATTATCCTACTCATGATCTAGAGTTGGCAGCTGTTGTCTTTGCACTTAAAATTTGGAGGCATTACTTGTATGGGAAGAAGGTGGAGATCTTTACGGATCATAAAAGCCTCAAATATTTCTTCACTCAAAAGGAACTCAACATGCGACAACGACGTTGGCTTGAACTGTTGAAAGATTATGATCATACCATTCAATACCATCCTGGAAAAGCGAACGTGGTAGCTGACGCATTGAGTAGAAGATCATATGCAAGTACGAGTGCGATATTGTCAACACAAAGGCCCATTTTGTGTGACTTGCAAAGGATAAGATAGAGTTAAAGACTCTAGGGACCCATGTGATGATGACGAATATACGAGTAGAACCAACTTTAATCGATAAAGTTAAAGCTGCTCAAGCTACAGACCTGGAGCTGATGCGTATGAGGAAGAAAGTGCAAGAAGGTGCTATGCCGGAAGCAAGAATCGATGAGAAAGGAATACTTCGAGTCAACTCCAGACTTTGTGTTCCTAACAACCCTGATTTAAAGTATGAAATCATGATGGAGGCGCACAACACACCGTTTGTAATCCATCCTGGAAGTACCAAAATGTATCATGATCTTCATCATACATTTTGGTGGAGCAATATGAAGAGAGAGATAGCGCTGTTTATCTCAAGGTGTCTAACTTGTCAACGAGTCAAAGCGGAGCATCAAGTACCAAAAGGTCCATTGCAACCACTTGAAATTCCAGAATGGAAGTGGGAGCACATTACCATGTAATTAGTTACCGGTCTTCCTAAGGTTTCTCAAGGTATAGATGCGATTTGGGTCATTGTTGATAGATTGACCAAGTCTGCTCATTTCTTACCGATACGAGAAACTTATACACTTGAACGTCTTGCTCGTATGTACATAAACGAGATTGTAAGACTGTATGGTATGCCAGTATCCATAGTTTCTAATCGAGACCCAAGATTCACTTCACGATTTTGGGTTAGTTTACAAAAAGCTATGGGCACGGATTTACGATATAGTTCGGCATATCATCCTCAGACGGACGGACAATCAGAGAGGACTATTCAAACTCTAGAAGATTTATTAAGACTCTGTGTCCTTGACTTCAAGGGAAGTTGGGACAAGTTCTTACCATTGGTGGAGTTTTTCTACAACAACAGTTATTAAGCAAGTATTGGCATGGCTCCATTCGAAGCATTGTATGGAAGAAAATGTCGTTCTCCAGTATGCTGGGATGAGGTGGGTGAAGCAACGTTGTTGGGACCGGAGTTGGTACGTATAACTACAGAAAAGATTCAAACGATCCGACAACGTATAAAAACCTCACAAGATCGACAAAAGAGTTATGCTGATCTTCATCGAAAGGACGTGAAATTTGATATAGGAGATCATGTGTTCTTACGTGTTGCTCCATGGAAAGGAGTTACGAGATTTGGAAAGAGAGAAAAGCTCAATTCTCGATTTATCGGTCCATTTTTAATCCTCGATCGAGTAGGAACTGTGGCTTATAGACTCGCTTTACCGCCAAGTATGTCTCGTGTTCATAACATTTTTCACATATCCATGTTACGTAAATATGTGGAAGACCCGAACCACATTATTGAGTTAGAACCGGACGAAATAGCAGAAGATTTGACGTATGATGAAGTTCCTGTTCAAATCTTGGATAAGAAGGATGTGACAACTCCAAAATAGGTCCATTCCACCCAACCCATTCTGAGTCGTCAAATACATGGTACAGAAAACAACTACAACTTTATTACAACAATTGTCGTGCAAAATACAACAACACATATGCTGTGAGTTTGGATACAAATATATACCAAATGTGACTAATGTTCCAACCGTGGACATCACCTCACAATAACACCTTACATAAAGGTATAGTCAAAAACTGTTTTAGAAATTATAATCTTTAGGAAGTGCTCAAGGAAACCTTCGTACATGGGAGGTCACGCGTCTAGGTTATGATAGATATCATATGGCCACAGAATTATCCTTGGTTGACCTAATAGACCCCAAAGAAAAACGAGAAGATTACTATCATATTCTTCCCAATGGTGAGTCTTCTCTTGACTTATCATTATCTCCACTGTCTCTAATTGAGAATTATACTTCAAACAAACACCAAGATTATATAGGTAGTGCCCATAGATATACTCAGCAAATGGATGAGCACAACCATGTCCTATGATGACACGAGGTTGTATGTCATTAGACATCTTGTATGATAGTGACAAAACACCCTTCCAACGTTGGGTTCGCCTCACCCTATTTTCTTCACCAAATATAACTACTAAATGATGACCACCGTTCTATTCCCTTGTTACCCTCGCTCGACCCAGCTACACTCTTATTACCTGAAAGGAATTGTGAAGTAAAAGGGTGAGCACAACTAGCTCAGTAAAGAATGTCATGACTAAAGATAAATAAATTATCAATAGTCTTCATCAATAATAAATCAGAGATTTAGAACATATGGTAGATGATAAAAATTTCAACCATAGTTGCAGCGGAACATGCAATCCATTAGAAGAGTCAAATAGACTATAAAGTCTATTATCTCTTCCATGTTAAAAATCCACCAACAATGTTTTATCCATGTAACATCACTCAACAGTTCCTTTCCACAATCATATGAATAACTCATAATCATAATTGTGACTCTAAATTTTTCTTCGCACCCAGGACGAAGAATATTTTCATCACCTGTCTTTACCTGAAACATCAAAGATCATGGTTATACCAAATCACATTTCCTGTTCATAATCATACTAATAAATCCATCTTTGCACTACGGCCAAAGATATTCATTTGTATCACCAGTTGGTCATGTTTATCTCAACATCTGTTCATCTTTGCACTACTGGCCAAAGATATTCAACAACATGTCATCTTTGCACTACGGGCCAAAGATATTCATCAACAATTCATCTTTGCACTACAGGCCAAAGATATTCCTCAACAGTTCATATTTGCACTACGGCCAAATATATTCATCAACAGTTCATATTTGCACTACAGGCCAAATATATTAATATCTCAAAGAAATATATAATCATTTCAGAATTTATATAAACAATAATTATAACCATGTTGATCAATTCACCTTTGCACTTAAGTTAAAGATATTCACTTATAAATTCAATGGTCATGATCATACCAGTCAACAATTCAACTTTGCACTACTGGCCAAAGAGAAACCATAGTCATGATCATACCAGAAATCTACCCATCTTTACACTCAAGCGAAAGAGAATTTTAACATCAAGGTTATAAAAATGTTATATATGATAATAAAAACAATATGATCAAAACATGGATTTAATTTCAAGAGCAATATTCATAAATCAACTATAATTTGGTTAGAAAAAGAAACCAATTTTGTCGTGAATAGTAACTCGTGAATAGTAACTCATGAATAGTAACTCGTGAATAGTAACTCATGAATAGTAACTCATGAATAGTAATCCTGACATGAAAAAGGTAAAAATTCCACAATAATATACATACCAATATTTCGGTATAATGATATTGAAAGAATAATATTCTTAAGCTTATAAACAATTTATTTAAATTGTTTACACTTTACTAATTAATGCATTTAATCATCATAAAATGCCAACTCTTAAGATTTCATCATCAATAACCAAAACCCTCATCAAAAATCTGCATATACCTCATATAGGATTCTCAAGCCATAAAATCCTATTTTCCAATTTTCTTACTTCACATAACATATTTAATTCATTTACTCATAACTAGACTATTTTCATGAAAAATACCAAATCAGTTCCAAAAATATTTCTTTTCTGGAATTTAGCATAATATAGTCCCATAGTGAACATATATTTTTCTCAGAATTTTTAAAAGTCATTTACTATTTTTCATATGGCCAAAATAGCCGAATATTTAGACATTTATCAAAAATTGTACTTTTATCCAAAAATTCTGAAATTCACAGAGTATACTTCTATCATATACATGTACTTCAATAAAAATTTTATCAATTTTGGAGTTAACCACAAGGAATTATAAGCGTTACTTTTAAAATAGTCTTTTCTCATAAAATTCATAACTCTTAATCTATACATCCAAAAATCACCATTTTTGGACACAATCAATAAAACTCATCAAAATATCATTTCAAATTTTTCCAGAATTTTTGAAGGTCAGAAAAATTACGAAACTGAAAATATAACAACCCTTAAAATCCCTTACTATCCCTTACTATCCCTTACCTCAAAAGAGCAGTACTTCTGACTGGATATCGGATATGATGCTGAAGGAAACTTGCACTGATGAATAGAAACTCACCAAGTATCTAAAACTCACAAAATATGCTTCATAATATAGAGAGAGAAAGAGAGAAAGCTTATGTTTCTGGTGTGATTTTCAATTCTAACTTAGCCCTCTATTTATAGGAAAATTTTGGTAGGTTTGACCTGCAACCTGATGGCTTTACCTGCTACTATTCCCACCCACCACATTTGAAATATAATTCAGCACATTTCTTCACCAACCACAAGTGGGGCCCACCAATTCTAGAATTTTCCACCAAAATGATAAACTCCGAAAATTCAACAATTTCTGAACCAGTCATCTCGTAAAATTCATAACAAATCATACGTTCATTTTTAACGGTTCAAAATTTGTGGGCATATACTCAACTTATATATGTATAACATATCCAAAAATTACCACGATCCAACGGTCGGATTAAAAATTATAACCCCCGCAAAATATCTCAAAAACCCTGATTTTTAATACCTCCATTCCGACAAAAATACGGATAAAAATCTCAACATTAACTCCTTCATTTTTTAACCACAAAAATATATCCCTCATTTATATCCACATAAAATAAATATTTTCTTATCATATGAATCAATAATTAATTATTCACAAATAATATTACAGAATCACATTTATGACAACCAGGCCGTTCCCAGGAAAGAGGGGGCTTTCCAATAAGGATTTCTCCTTACTGGCGCGCAATTAGATGACCAAACCTCTCCTTAGACAGAACTTTCTAGACATTGCCAATAATGCTATCTAATAATATTATTCAAATAATATGAATTATTGATCTGATAATGGGAAATACTGTGCAGCAACAATTATTGAAACAACAATAATATAAAATATCAACGCAGCAATTATTGAATCAATAAAATAAAATATTGAACAGTAATTACTGTAACAATTATTGAGTAGTGCCTTCTTACGTAAGAATCAATAATTTTAAAAATACTGTGCAATACCGTGTGCTACTGTGCAATAACGCGTATTACTGTATTTTAACCACGGGTATTCCAACAGTGTTAACGGTAACAACTACGCCGTTATTTGTAAAAACTCAAATTTGTCGTTTTCTTCACCCGACAGTTATTCGTTATGGGGCCCACAAATAGCTGCGCCGTCGTACGAATATTCCCCGACAGAAAGAATATTCCACGACCAAACGAATATTCCCCGACAACAATGATTATTTTATAACCACTTGCTTATTTTGAAAAAAAAATTCATATTTCACCCATAACTTTAAACTTTTATCAATTTAACCATTTACTGAATAGAAAAATTGAATACTTTTATTTCATAAAATTCGGGGTCTTACAATCTCCCCTCCTTATGAAATTTCGTCCCCGAAATTTACGTACCTGGTATTTCAAAGAGTTGAGAATACCTTGCTTTCATTTCAGATTCCATCTTCCTTATCATCATGATTTCTCCATTGCTCATCTCCTGTATTTCAGATATCATTCTAGAATACAGCTTCAAAACAAGGGTTAATTTAACAAATTAACATATCACATAATATCTCGATATTATGACTGACCAACAAATAAGCTTAGGTAGGACACACTAGCGAAGGATTTACTCATCTCTCCCCTCCTAGTTATATTCCCCGATCTCCGCCAAAGATCATATCCCTAAGCTCTGATACCACCTGTGACAACCCCAAAATAGGTCCATTCCATCCAACCCATTCTGAGTCGTCAAATACATGGTACAGAAAACAACTACAACTTTATTACAACAATTGTCGTGCAAAATACAACAACACATATGCTGTGAGTTTGGATACAAATATATACCAAATGTGACTCATGTTCCAACCGTGGACATCACCTCACAATAACACCTTACATAAAGGTATAGTCAAAAACTGTTTTAGAAATTAGAATCTTTGGGAAGTGCTCAAGGAAACCTTCGTACATGGGAGGCCACGCGTCTAGGTTATGATAGATATCATATGGCCACAGAATTATCCTTGGTTGACCCAATAGACCCCAAAGAAAAACGAGAAGATTACTATCATATTCTTCCCAATGGTGAGTCTTCTCTTGACTTATCATTATCTCCACTGTCTCTAATTGAGAATTATACTTCAAACAAACACCAAGATTATATAGGTAGTGCCCATAGATATACTCAGCAAGTGGATGAGCACAACCCTGTCCTATGATGACACGAGGTTGTATGTCATTAGACATCTTGTATGATAGTGACAAAACACCCTTCCAACGTTGGGTTCGCCTCACCCTATTTTCTTCACCAAATATAACTACTAAATGATGACCACCGTTCTATTCCCTTGTTACCCTCGCTCGACCCAGCTACACTCTTATTACCTGAAAGGAATTGTGAAGCAAAAGGGTGAGCACAACTAGCTCAGTAAAGAATATCATGACTAAAGATAAATAAATTATCAATAGCCTTCATCAATAATAAATCAGAGATTTAGAACATATGGTAAATGATAAAAATTTCAACCATAGTTGCAGCGGAACGAGCAATCCATTAGAAGAGTCAAATAGACTATAAAGTCTATTATCTTCTCCATGTTAAAAATCCACCAACAATGTTTTATCCATGTAACATCACTCAACAGTTCCTTTCCACAATCATATGAATAACTCATAATCATAATTGTGACTCTAAATTTTTCTTCGCACCCAGGACGAAGAATATTTTCATCACCTGTCTTTACCTGAAACATCAAAGATCATGGTTATACCAAATCACATTTCCTGTTCATAATCATACTAATAAATCCATCTTTGCACTACGGCCAAAGATATTCATTTGTATCACCAGTTGGTCATGTTTATCTCAACATCTGTTCATCTTTGCACTACTGGCCAAAGATATTCAACAACATGTCATCTTTGCACTACGGGCCAAAGATATTCATCAACAATTCATCTTTGCACTACAGGCCAAAGATATTCCTCAACAGTTCATATTTGCACTACGGCCAAATATATTCATCAACAGTTCATATTTGCACTACAGGCCAAATATATTAATATCTCAAAGAAATATATAATCATTTCAGAATTTATATAAACAATAATTATAACCATGTTGATCAATTCACCTTTGCACTTAAGTTAAAGATATTCAATTATAAATTCAATGGTCATGATCATACCAGTCAACAATTCAACTTTGCACTACTGGCCAAAGAGAACCCTAGTCATGATCATACCAAAATCTACCCATCTTTACACTCAAGTGAAAGAGAATTTCAACATCAAGGTTATAAAAATGTTATATATGATAATAAAAACAATATGATCAAAACATGGATTTAATTTCAAGAGCAATATTCATAAATCAACTATAATTTGGTTAGAAAAAGAAATCAATTTTGTCGTGAATAGTAACTCGTGAATAGTAACTCATGAATAGTAACTCGTGAATAGTAACTCATGAATAGTAACTCATGAATAGTAACCCTGACATGAAAAAGGTAGAAATTCCACAATAAAATACATACCAATATTTCGGTATAATGATATTGAAAGAATAATATTCTTAAGCTTATAAACAATTTATTTAAATTGTTTACACTTTACTAATTAATGCATTTAATCATCATAAAATGCCAACTCTTAAGATTTCATCATCAATAACCAAAACCCTCATCAAAAATCTGCATATACCTCATATAGGATTCTCAAGCCATAAAATCCTATTTTCCAATTTTCTTACTTCACATAACATATTTAATTCATTTTCTCATAACTAGACTATTTTCATGAAAAATACCAAATCAGTTCCAAAAATATTTCTTTTCTGGAATTTAGCATAATATAGTCCCATAGTGAACATATATTTTTCTCAGAATTTTTAAAAGTCATTTACTATTTTTCATATGGCCAAAATAGCCGAATATTTAGACATTTATCAAAAATTGTACTTTTATCCAAAAATTCTAAATTCACAGAGTATACTTCTATTATATACATGTACTCCCAATAAAAATTTCATCAATTTTGGAGTTAACCACAAGGAATTATAAGCGGTTACTTTTAAAATAGTCTTTTCTCATAAAATTCATAACTCTTAATCTATACATCCAAAAATCACCATTTTTGGACACAATCAATAAAACTCATCAAAATATCATTTCAAATTTTTCCAGAATTTTTGAAGGTCAGAAAAATTACGAAACTGAAAATATAACAACCCTTAAAATCCCTTACTATCCCTTACTATCCCTTACCTCAAAAGAGCAGTACTTCTGACTGGATATCGGATATGATGCTGAAGGAAACTTGCACTGATGAATAGAAACTCACCAAGTATCTAAAAACTCACAAAATATGCTTCATAATATAGAGAGAGAAAGAGAGAAAGCTTATGTTTCTGGTGTGATTTTCAATTCTAACTTAGCCCTCTATTTATAGGAAAATTTTGGTAGGTTTGACCTGCAACCTGATGGCTTTACCTGCTACTATTCCCACCCACCACATTTGAAATATAATTCAGCACATTTCTTCACCAACCACAAGTGGGGCCCACCAATTCTAGAATTTTCTACCAAAATGATAAACTCCAAAAATTCAACAATTTCTGAACCAGTCATCTCGTAAAATTCATAACAAATCATACGTTCATTTTTAACGGTTCAAAATTTGTGGGCATATACTCAACTTATATATGTATAACATATCCAAAAATTACCACGATCCAACGGTCGGATTAAAAATTATAACCCCCGCAAAATATCTCAAAAACTCTGATTTTTAATACCTCCATTCCGACAAAAATACGGATAAAAATCTCAACATTAACTCCTTCATTTTTTAACCACAAAAATATATCCCTCATTTATATCCACATAAAATAAATATTTTCTTATCATATGAATCAATAATTAATTATTCACAAATAATATTACAGAATCACATTTATGACAACCAGGCCGTTCCCAGGAAAGAGGGGGCTTTCCAATAAGGATTTCTCCTTACTGGCGCGCAATTAGATGACCAAACCTCTCCTTAGACAGAACTTTCTAGACATTGCCAATAATGCTATCTAATAATACTATTCAAATAATATGAATTATTGATCTGATAATGGGAAATACTGTGCAGCAACAATTATTGAAACAAAAATAATATAAAATATCAACGCAGCAATTATTGAATCAATAAAATAAAAAATTGAACAGTAATTACTGTAACAATTATTGAGTAGTGCCTTCTTACGTAAGAATCAATAATTTTAAAAATACTGTGCAATACCGTGTGCTACTGTGCAATAACGCGTATTACTGTATTTTAACCAACGGGTATTCCAACAGTGTTAACGGTAACAACTACGCCGTTATTTGTAAAAACTCAAATTTGTCGTTTTCTTCACCCGACAGTTATTCGTTATGGGGCCCACAAATAGCTGCGCCGTCGTACGAATATTCCCCGACAGAAAGAATATTCCACGACCAAACGAATATTCCCCGACAACAATGATTATTTTATAACCACTTGCTTATTTTGAAAAAAAAATTCATATTTCACCCATAACTTTAAACTTTTATCAATTTAACCATTTACTGAATAGAAAAATTGAATACTTTTATTTCATAAAATTCGGGGTCTTACAATCTCCCCTCCTTATGAAATTTCGTCCCCGAAATTTACGTACCTGGTATTTCAAAGAGTTGAGAATACCTTGCTTTCATTTCAGATTCTATCTTCCTTATCATCATGATTTCTCCATTGCTCATCTCCTGTATTTCAGATATCTTTCTAGAATACAGCTTCAAAACAAGGGTTAATTTAACAAATTAACATATCACATAATATCTCGATATTATGACTGACCAACAAATAAGCTTAGGTAGGACACACTAGCGAAAGATTTACTCATCTCTCCCCTCCTAGTTATATTCCCCGATCTCCGCCAAATATCATATCCCTAAGCTCTGATACCACCTGTGACAACCCCAAAATAGGTCCATTCCATCCAACCCATTCTGAGTAGTCAAATACATGGTACAGAAAACAACTACAACTTTATTACAACAATTGTCGTGTAAAATATAACAACACATATGCTGTGAGTTTGGATACAAATATATACCAAATGTGACTCATGTTCCAACCGTGGACATCACCTCACAATAACACCTTACATAAAGGTATAGTCAAAAACTGTTTTAGAAATTATAATCTTTAGGAAGTGCTCAAGGAAACCTTCGTACATGGGAGGCCACACGTCTAGGTTATGATAGATATCATATGGCCACAGAATTATCCTTGGTTGACCCAATAGACCCCAAAGAAAAACGAGAAGATTACTATCATATTCTTCCCAATGGTGAGTCTTCTCTTGACTTATCATTATCTCCACTGTCTCTAATTGAGAATTATACTTCAAACAAACACCAAGATTATATAGGTAGTGCCCATAGATATACTCAGCAAATGGATGAGCACAACCCTGTCCTATGATGACACGAGGTTGTATGTCATTAGACATCTTGTATGATAGTGACAAAACACCCTTCCAACGTTGGGTTCGCCTCACCCTATTTTCTTCACCAAATATAACTACTAAATGATGACCACCGTTCTATTCCCTTGTTACCCTCGCTCGACCCAGCTACACTCTTATTACCTGAAAGGAATTGTGAAGCAAAAGGGTGAGCACAACTAGCTCAGTAAAGAATGTCATGACTAAAGATAAATAAATTATCAATAGTCTTCATCAATAATAAATCAGAGATTTAGAACATATGGTAGATGATAAAAAATTTCAACCATAGTTGCAGCGGAACATGCAATCCATTAGAAGAGTCAAATAGACCATAAAGTCCATTATCTCTTCCATGTTAAAAATCCACCAACAATGTTTCATCCATGTAACATCACTCAATAGTTCCTTTCCACAATCATATGAATAACTCATAATCATAATTGTGACTCTAAATTTTTCTTCGCACCCAGGACGAAGAATATTTTCATCACCTGTCTTTACCTGAAACATCAAAGATCATGGTTATACCAAATCACATTTCCTGTTCATAATCATACTAATAAATCCATCTTTGCACTACGGCCAAAGATATTCATTTGTATCACCAGTTGGTCATGTTTATCTCAACATCTGTTCATCTTTACACTACTGGCCAAAGATATTCAACAACATGTCATCTTTGCACTACGGGCCAAAGATATTCATCAACAATTCATCTTTGCACTACAGGCCAAAGATATTCCTCAACAGTTCATATTTGCGCTACGGCCAAATATATTCATCAACAGTTCATATTTGCACTACAGGCCAAATATATTAATATCTCAAAGAAATATATAATCATTTCAGAATTTATATAAACAATAATTATAACCATGTTGATCAATTCACCTTTGCACTTAAGTTAAAGATATTCACTTATAAATTCAATGGTCATGATCATACCAGTCAACAATTCAACTTTGCACTACTGGCCAAAGAGAACCCATAGTCATGATCATACCAGAAATCTACCCATCTTTACACTCAAGCGAAAGAGAATTTCAACATCAAGGTTATAAAAATGTTATATATGATAATAAAAACAATATGATCAAAACATGGATTTAATTTCAAGAGCAATATTCATAAATCAACTATAATTTGGTTAGAAAAAGAAACCAATTTTGTCGTGAATAGTAACTCGTGAATAGTAACTCATGAATAGTAACTCGTGAATAGTAACTCATGAATAGTAACTCATGAATAGTAACCCTGACATGAAAAAGGTAGAAATTCCACAATAATATACATACCAATATTTCGGTATAATGATATTGAAAGAATAATATTCTTAAGCTTATAAACAATTTATTTAAATTGTTTACACTTTACTAATTAATGCATTTAATCATCATAAAATGCCAACTCTTAATATTTCATCATCAATAACCAAAACCCTCACCAAAAATCTGCATATACCTCATATATAGGATTCTCAAGCCATAAAATCCTATTTTCCAATTTTCTTACTTCACATAACATATTTAATTCATTTTCTCATAACTAGACTATTTTCATGAAAAATACCAAATCCGTTCCAAAAATATTTCTTTTCTGGAATTTAGCATAATATAGTCCCATAGTGAACATATATTTTTCTCAGAATTTTTAAAAGTCATTTACTATTTTTTATATGGCCAAAATAGCCGAATATTTAGATATTTATCAAAAATTGTACTTTTATCCAAAAATTCCTAAATTCACAGAGTACACTGATATTATATAGATATACTTTCAATAAAAATTTTATCAATTTTGGAGTTAACCACAAGGAGTTATAAGCGGTTACTTTGAAAATAGTCATTCCTCGTAAAATTCATAACTCTTAATCTATACATCCAAAAATCACCATTTTTGGACACAACCAATAAAACTCATCAAAATATCATTTCAAATTTTTCCAGAATTTTTAAAGGTCAGAAAAATTATGAAACTGAAAAATATAACAACCCTTAAAATCCCTTACTATCCCTTACTATCCCTTACCTCAAAAGAGCAGTACTTCTGACTGGATATCGGATATGATGCTGAAGGAAACTTGCACTGATGAATAGAAACTCACCAAGTATCTAAAAACTCACAAAATATGCTTCATAATATAGAGAGAGAAAGAGAGAAAGCTTATGTTTCTGGTGTGATTTTCAATTCTAACTTAGCCCTCTATTTATAGGAAAATTTTGGTAGGTTTGACCTGCAACCTGATGGCTTTACCTGCTACTATTCCCACCCACCACATTTGAAATATAATTCAGCACATTTCTTCACCAACCACAAGTGGGGCCCACCAATTCTAGAATTTTCTACCAAAATGATAAACTCCAAAAATTCAACAATTTCTGAACCAGTCATCTCGTAAAATTCATAACAAATCATACGTTCATTTTTAACGGTTCAAAATTTGTGGGCATATACTCAACTTATATATGTATAACATATCCAAAAATTACCACGATCCAACGGTCGGATTAAAAATTATAACCCCCGCAAAATATCTCAAAAACTCTGATTTTTAATACCTCCATTCCGACAAAAATACGGATAAAAATCTCAACATTAACTCCTTCATTTTTTAACCACAAAAATATATCCCTCATTTATATCCACATAAAATAAATATTTTCTTATCATATGAATCAATAATTAATTATTCACAAATAATATTACAGAATCACATTTATGACAACCAGGCCGTTCCCAGGAAAGAGGGGGCTTTCCAATAAGGATTTCTCCTTACTGGCGCGCAATTAGATGACCAAACCTCTCCTTAGACAGAACTTTCTAGACATTGCCAATAATGCTATCTAATAATACTATTCAAATAATATGAATTATTGATCTGATAATGGGAAATACTGTGCAGCAACAATTATTGAAACAAAAATAATATAAAATATCAACGCAGCAATTATTGAATCAATAAAGTAAAATATTGAATAGTAATTACTGTAACAATTATTGAGTAGTGCCTTCTTACGTAAGAATCAATAATTTTAAAAATACTGTGCAATACCGTGTGCTACTGTGCAATAACGCGTATTACTGTATTTTAACCAACGGGTATTCCAACAGTGTTAACGGTAACAACTACGCCGTTATTTGTAAAAACTCAAATTTGTCGTTTTCTTCACCCGACAGTTATTCGTTATGGGGCCCACAAATAGCTGCGCCGTCGTACGAATATTCTCCGACAGAAAGAATATTCCACGACCAAACGAATATTCCCCGACAACAATGATTATTTTATAACCACTTGCTTATTTTGAAAAAAAAATTCATATTTCACCCATAACTTTAAACTTTTATCAATTTAACCATTTACTGAATAGAAAAATTGAATACTTTTATTTCATAAAATTCGGGGTCTTACAAAGGAACATATTCCACGCTCCAATGTTATACCTCAAGTCAAAGTTTTGTGGAGAAACCACGATGTTGAGGAAATGACTTGGGAGTTAGAATCTGAAATGAAATCAAGGTATCCTTACCTCTTCGACATACTAGGTACGTACCCTAATTTCGAGGGCGAAATTTCATAAGAAGAGGAGGTTATAAGATCCCAACTTTTATAAATAAAGATGAATTTTCTATAAATATCATTTTTAAATATTATGGAGTTAATTTGATATAATGTTATAGTTGTGGGTAATATTTATAAATTTTTGTGGGTAATATTTATAAATTTTGTAAAGTACGCAAGTTGTTATATAATATTCGATTGGTCAGGAAATATTCGTTTTAACAGGAAATATTCGTACAACGACACAATCATTGGTGGACCCCACAATGGAATTATTGTCGGATTGAGAAAACGACAAAAATATTTTATTAAAAATAACGACAGAAGTTTTACCATTGATACTGTTGAACTACTCGGTAGTAAAAGTACAGTAATACGTGTGGTTGCATTGTACCACACGGTATTGATTATTAATGCTTATGTGAGAAGTCACTCAGTTTGATTCAATTATTGTCAGTTAATAATATGAATTATTTAGCGATAATGAAGTTTTGTTTTATTCGTATTATTAACGTAATAAAACAGAAACATCTTTTGATATAAAATAGAATACTTTATTAACGTTATTCTATAAATAGAATATATTATATTTTATTTAAAAGATTTTTCTTTAAATATGGACCGTCAGATTAAAGTAATCAATCTGGACCGTTCATGGATTAGTTACTATGCATTCTATTTTTCTATAAATAGCAGCTCATTCCTTCATTATTTCTTACGAATTCACTGAACTCTAGAGAGAGAAACTATAGAGAGAAACTATAAAGAGAGAGAAGAAAAATATTCTGCTACTTAACTACTTCCTTATTTCAGTTCTTCTTTAAAATGGTAAGGTGTGTTATTCTTTCTTATTCATGAAGAGAACTGTTGTTATTCCATTTCTTATTATTCTGTTGGAATAACCTGCATACGCGGTCTACCCTATACTTGGTGACATTCTTTTATTATTCTGTTGGAACATCCTGTTTGTGTGTTTTACACCGGACCTGGTTCCGTCTTGTTATTATTCTGTTGGAACATCCTGTCTGTGTGTTTTACACCGGACCTGGTTCCGTTTTTATTATTATTCTGTTGGAACATCCTGTCTGTGTGTTTTACACTGGACCTGGTTCCGTCTTGTTATTATTCTGTCGGAACATCATGTCTGTGCGTTTACGTCGGACCTGGTTCCATTATTTATTGTTCTATCGGAATATCTTGTCTGTGCGTTTACGCCGGAGCTGGTTCCATTATTTATTATTCTGTTAGAATAACCTGTCTGTGCGGTCTATCGCATGCCGGGTGATTTCTTTTGTTATTCCATTCTGTATTATACTCAGTTGTTTAAGTTTTAACTTTTATACTCCATAAAATTAGTGGAATGTCCTTGATAATTGCGGTTCATCCAGTATCTTTTCATGAAAATATTCTTCTAAGCATTCTTGAATTTTACTCCACAAAGCAGTATCATGTTGACAATTTGGACATTGTTAATTCTTGGATAAATTAATTCTTGAACTTGTTTTATTGAATTCTTATATCATTGTCATCATCCTCATATTTATAAAATATTGAAAGTCATCTATGACAAGTAATGCATATATGGACTTGGTATGATTATAACCAGAGATTATTCGGTGTAATCATGACCGTAATGTTACAAATGAAGTGGTAAAAGTCCTCATTGGCCCGTAGTGCATTGATGGACAGTTGTTGGCATGATCATGACCATTAATGAATATACGAATATCCTTGCCCGTAGTGCAGGGGTGATTCGATGATGTGGATTATTTTATTAAGCTGAGTCACAGCGATAACAGTGTTGAAAAACCTTTTAAATCATAGAAGATAGTAGATTTTATTATCTACTTGACTCTTTTAATGGATTGCTTGTCCCGCTGCAGTTAAACTTGATGTTCGTTATATTTTATCAGTTTAACATTGTTGAAGGCTAATGATAATTTATTCTGCATTATCTTAGTCATAATATTTCTTACTGGGCTAGTTGAGCTCACCCTTTCTTTCACTGTTCTCTTCAGGAAGTGAGAATATAGCTGGGACGAGTCGGGGAACGGAGTGATGGACCAGATGATAGTATTAGTAGTCTTCACTATTCTATTAAATAGTGTGACAATAATTGTAATGAGGACTCCTTTTGAGTTTGTATAGTCTCTAGTAGACAATAATTGTATTCAAACTCACAGTTATGTTTTGTCGTATTGTACACGACAGTTGTATTAGTAAGTTGTATTTGTATTCTGTACCATGTATCTGACGACCCAAGATGGGTGATGTATACCTAATTTTGGGGGCGTCACAATCACTTACTGAATCAAATTTTAAAATTAATGAATTCCAGGAAACTAATTTTCTATCAAACATTTTGTCAAACATATAGCAAAACGCAAATCACTATATATGGTATACACATTAATATATGAATTAAGGCATTACAAACATATAGATATGATTCAAAACCAAGTTTCAGAACATGCTCTGTAGCATATGCAATTCAAAATCAAATCCAAATGGTGTTAAGAAACCAAAATTACATAGAAATCTATATACCTGAAGCCCCAAAGTGTTCCATTGAATAAGATCAAAAATTGAAACTTGAAAGCTATAAATTAGGGTTCAAATTTTATTGATTGGGAATTTTTGGTATAACAGAATTAATCAGAAATTGAGTCTGATTTTTGGATCGGAGGAGACGAGAAGTAGATGTTGATTTACCTAGCTGGATAAGAAATATTAAAGCTATACATATATAAAGATTACTTAAGTGAAAGAGAAGATTAGAAGAAGAAAATATGAAAGAAAGAACTGACTTATGCACATCAATCTTCTTTTATGGGACGATTCAATTTTCAGCCTTAAATCTCACCCCCTCGAGATTAGAAACTTTAAATTTCTCTGTAAACGAAGCGACTGAAGAATGTAGTCTGAAGTTTGAACTCTGAAGAGATGAAAGGGTAGACAACCAAACACGTAACGGCTAAACCTTTCCAGTTTCCAAGTACGAACCTGAAACGAGTAGGGTTCATCGAGTAAGGATCGAGTATGGATCAGACGAAAGAGGAAAGCTCGAACCCTAAAATGAGCGAACAGTATTGTGCTCATATTCGAGTTCAGTATTATAACCCCAAAAATGAGCTTGGCCCATATTCGGCTCGGATACCTACCGAATCCGAGTCTCGGATCATATTTTCGGGTCGAATCTGAATCGGGTACCGAACTACTCGAACCGATTTTCACCCCTATGTTAGACAACTCAATTTTTGAAACTTTTCAGATATCTTCTTTCTTTAGATGAACAACAAACATTCTAGCTTTGTACATCGTCCGACCTATAGAATCCCTTTTTCTTTTGACCTTACTACCATTAACTTCATCAACATCTTGTTTCTTTCTTTCAATTGGTTTTCTAGCTTTCTTACATGTAAAAAGTCGGTTGAAAAAATTGTTGGAGTGAGCATATTTATGAGTTGTCCCAATTTTTATTTCAAATCCACAACTACGTGCATATGTTCTATAAAATTCTTCCACATCTTGGATAGTAGAAAAAATCTGACCCTCATACGGACTTTTTGAAACGTTAATATGCGATTGGTTCGTGTTATGAACACAAATATTATCCATGTCAATATTATCATGAGAATAATTTGAAGAACTTGAATTAAACATGTCTTCGGCCATAATTGAAAACTTACCTGGATGATTTTGACTTGCAAAGCCTTGCTTGATTTATTGCGCAGTTTTCTTCTTTAATATTTTTTTAGGAGGATATTTAAAAGAAATTATCAGGAATAATTATGATAATAATATAAGGTTTGTATTTTTTTACTACTGGAATTTTGTGTGAGCTTTTTTATTTTAGCATGAAGGCTATCCCATATTTTGTTTCCTTCTTTGATTTGGATTTGATTCCTTCTGTGATTTGGACTTGATTGCATATTAGATTGCATGGCTAATTGACAGTTTCAGTGATTTATATTTTATTCCTTCTGTAATTTTATAATTTTATTTCGAAATTATATTGGTCTGATTGCCGTTTCTGTGATATGACTTATACGCCGTTTCTGTGATATGCATTATTTGGTGCGTATATTGGATTGATTGACATTTCTATGATATGGCTTACACGGTTGGCTGGCTTATAGGCTTATACATCTGCTGTGATATGGCTGGCTTATAGGCTTATACATCCGCTGTGATATGGCTTTGGGGGTAGTTTGGGGATTGAAATTTTTTTTTATAATCCGCTTGTTCGTCTAGCGGACGGGGCCTTACTAATTTCTCATAGTCCGCTACTTCGTCTGGCGGACGACACTATCCCATTTTTAATCCCAGCGCTTGATTTATATAATGTGTGGTAGAGATGCTATTTGCCCAATTTTGATCCATAACAAATACTTGTTATGGATCATTTCCCATATATATATATATATATATATATATATATATATATATATATTTATTAATTGCATATAACACCCTTTATTTTGCTTGTCTACTTTTAATTCATTTGAGACCATTTGAAACTAACATTCTAGGGACCTTGAGAATGAAAAGAATGGAAAAGTACAAACAAATTACCTTCAAAATGAGAGAAATTATAACTTAATAATATAGCCTTAGCCCAAACATTGGTTCTAACTGGGCTTTTAGTACTACATCATTGAAATCCTGTTCATTTGTATTGCTTTGAAGTTTGAATGCCTTGAAGTACTTGTAAAACATGGCCACAACCTTTCTTTTAAGATTAAATTCACAAATCATATAATTTTAATTTCTGTTTATCATGGGAAAAGAGAATATAAGCATGGATGTGGATTGGGCAAAAAAAATAATAATGTGGTTTTATTTAGTAGAAAGGAGAATGGACAAAATTATTGTTAAGGAAAATATTGAACTGATAAAATTGCCATAAAAAGATATTGAAATAGATATGGCTTCAACTAAACTTTATTGCATTCCCACGTATTCTTTGACCCTAATTATCATATTCATTTATGTAATATATTTAATTATTATTTTTATTTAAAATAATATTATGTAATAATTTGCATAAATGATTGTCCAAACAAAAAATAATTTCAACAAAAACGTTGTCCGAAAGAGAGTTTAAGTATCTGACCCGTAATATCTTACTTTAAAATAACTTATAAATTAAAATTTAATACTTTCATAAGTTATTTTAAACTATTATTTATAAATTATAATATTTAATATTAGTGTGACTTATAAATTAAAAATTAAGATAAAATAAATATCGATAATAATTTATAAGTTAAAATAAATTATAAATAATATTACTAAAAAAGCATATTTATAGTATTTGAAGGAACTTGACATTTTAAAGATAGTAGTCAACTAGTATTTCCCTTTCTTATCATGCGCACCCCATTTTTTGTCCATCTCCGCCGCTTAAATCATCATCAACCTCCGTGTCCTTAACCTACACCCCCTCCTCTTTCCCTTTTTGCCGTTTTCTGTCGAATTGAAAGCAGCAATTCATCTTTCACACTAATTTTGCTTCCCCCTTTGTCCGTTACAAAATCATCTTCTTCACCGTTCTGGATAGAGAAATTTGGGAGGGGCATGCATTTCCAGTGAGGGAATGGAGATTTTAGTGAGAGAACATTTGTTTTCTCCATTTCTATTGGGTTTTTAGAGAGAGAAAGTAAAGCGAAAATGGAGTTTGTGGGGAAAAGAGTGAGGAAAGAGTTTCTAGGGTTTGGGGTTTATACGGGAATAGTGAAATCATACAATTCAGGAAGTGGGTTATTCGAGATCGTGTATGAAGATGGGGACTCGGAGGAACTGAAATTCTCTCAGGTAGCTTCAATTTTGGAGGAGCAACCTGCTGCTGCCGTTTCTGCTGCCGAGCTCACTGATAGGATTGGTCGGAAGCGGAAAAAGCGGCGGAAGTCGGCGATTATCGGTGATTCAGGTAATGATTCTGCTAATTTGGTTTGTGCTAGTGCTAGTGCTACAGGCCTAGGAGAGGAATTTGGGGGTGTAAATGCAAAAAATTGTGAAGGTATTGGGGTTGATTTGAATTTGGATTGTAGGAGTAATGTGAATAATGGTTTAGATTTGAATGTTCCTTTTGATGATTCTGAGAATTTGGAAGTACCTAATACGGGAGGTTTGAGGACGGGTGGGCTTATTGATTTGAATGTGTATGTAAGTGAAGATGATGACGGAGAATTGAAGCTGGCAAGGGGGAATATGGATATTCCAAAGAAAGAACATTGCTTTGATTTGAATTTTGGTGTAGATGATGAAATGAAGAATTCAAATGCTGATGAAGATTCAGTAAAGGGGTTCAATGGTTGTACTGAAAATTTGGGAGTTATTGTACCTCCAAGTGATCTAGCTGGTGATTCCAGCGGAAGAATTGCAAATTTCGGAGTTTTGGATGCTAACTGTGTGAATGAGAGTGGTTCTTCAGAAAATTTATTGACGGGTCCTTCTAATGGAAGTACTACGGAAGCTAATGCATATGAAGGGAATGTGGGAATGACATATAAAGGAAACTGTAAAAAGAGAAGAAGAATTTCGGAATCTGTAGACTCTGCAACAAAAACAGTATTGAGAAGAAGTGCTCGGACAGGAAGAACTGGTATTTATATTCAAGAAAATGTTCCTGGTGCTATTGATTTGGATGCAATGAAAGATGAGTTGTTGTCTCCTGGGGTTAGTGCAGTTTTGGAGGAGAAAAATTCAGCCTTGGATTGTGAAGAATCAGAAGAACATCATATTCTTCCTACGAAGCCACAATTACCCCCATCTTCAGAAAATTTGAATCTAGATGGCATTCCAATATTTGATCTTTTCTCTGTTTATTCTTTTCTGAGGTCATTTAGTACTTTACTTTTTTTGAGTCCATTCGAATTGGGTGATTTTGTGGCGGTCCTGAGATACAAGTCCCCTTCTTTATTATTTGATTATATTCATCTCTCTCTTTTACAAACTTTGAGGAGGCATTTGGAGTCTCTTTCTGATGAAAGTTCTGAATCTGCTTCTGTTTGCCTGAGGTATTCTGCTCTTTTCTCTCCCTTAAAGGTTAATGCATTTGGTTGATTGAACTTTTTTAATTTGTTCTTTTTGTCTTCATATGTATCTTTTGAAATGTAGGAGTCTTAACTGGAATTATTTGGACCTGGTCACCTGGCCCATCTTTATGGTTGAGTACCTACTGATACATAGTTCTCCTTCGAGTCTTGGTTTTGATATTTGTTGCTTGAAGCTATTTGAGAGTGATTACTACATGCAACCAGCATCTGTAAAGATCGAGATGCTTCGGTGCCTTTGTGATGATGTGAATGAAGTGGAAATGATAAGGTCAGAGCTTAATATAAGAACACTGGCAACTGATCCAAGTATGGAATTTGATCGAAAGATGGTGTTTGAGACTCCCAAAAAAAGGAAGGCGGCAATAGATGTTTCAGGCACTTCTTGCTTGACCTCGGAGGTTGTTAATGAAACCACAGACTGGAATAGTGATGAATGCTGCCTTTGTAAAATGGATGGAAACTTAATATGTTGTGATGGTTGCCCTGCTGCATTTCATTCGAGGTGTGTTGGAGTTGCCAGTAATCTCTTGCCAGAGGGTGATTGGTATTGTCCTGAGTGCATCATTGACAAAGATAACCCCTGGATGAGAGTAGTAAAGTCAATTCGTGGAGCGGAGCTATTGGGAATTGATCCTTACGGCCGGCTATATTATAATAGCTGTGGTTTCCTGTTGGTGTAAGTATTTTAATTTTTTGATTTTTAATGTAAGAGGTTAACTTAATAACTGTTTTTGTATTTATTATTATTGAAATTTGTCAATTTGATAAATAAGCTGGCAATGTGTTACTTACGAGTGTATTGTCAGATGTATCACATCACAATGGTAAATTGCTTTTAACTCATTGAAAGTCCATGGAATCATGGAGTGAATTGCGTCTATCAAACATATCTCGCCTTCAAAATTTGGGAAGTTAGAAGCTGCTAATTAGAAATTTATAAGTCTAGACCTAGATTTAACCTTTCTTAATGGATGGTTATTACTGTCATTTTCATTATTGCTATTGATCAGTAACAATGACTGTTATAAAAATTGCATAATGTGTTGGGAAAGATGTTGTTTCATTAGTGAAAAAGGAATGAGAAAATTATATATATTTCCCCTGAATTGCTCAATGTCTTGTGTGGTTGTAATTAAGCTTTTCAGTCTTTTAAAATCTTTTATTATTATTACTCATCTCTTTGACTTGCTTTTGATGAGCATCTTTCTATGCTTTTTCAGGCCTTTGAATAATTTAACTAGAGTTTAGATAGAGAATGAAACATGGTGTGAAAAATATGAGTGAATTTAGAAACCTTTTCCACTAGTAGGTTGGATTTGTGGTTGAATAGATTATTCTTGTAAGAGTTATCTAAGGAAGCTAAGAATTGGGTCATGCTTATACTATATATCCCAGGCTGACTCCTTAGTTTCATGAATGTTGTTACTTTTTACTGCCTTAGTCTCAGTTAGCTGACGATTGACGTAGAGTCTAGCATAGGTGTTATTTGTTTTTCAGGTTAAGCAATTTCCCTTTCTGGCCAAACAGTACCTGTCTCATATTTGAAACAGTACTTAACTAGACTAGTCTAACTCTTTCTCTTATCTTCTGGATGTCAATATAACACTAAAGACCAAATACCTTCTTGTGCACTTGCCACTATGTAAACAAGTCAAATTTAATCCTTCTCAGTTTGGGAAACTCTTTTGACTTTCCTTCTACTTGGAAACATAAAGAGCTACAGGTTTTTATAATCTGAATGAATGCAACCTTTTATGTTTAATATTGAAATGTAAACTTTGATATATTAATATATTGGAATTAACAAATTAGTGATCAAAGCTTATTTTATATCATATATATATATATATATATATATATATATATATATATAGTGTTGTGGTCAAATTAACATGTTAGGATAAACTAGTAGGTGACGTAATTAGACTTTTGGGCAATGTGGTGGAATTCATTAGCAATTTTTTTTATCATGATAAGTCCAATGTGTTGGTAAATGGTAACATGATCTGAAGTTTCCTAAAGCTACATTAGAGATCTACTAGATAACCCTGTCTTCCACCTTGAAACTCTGCTGGTTCCCATCCTCTTGTCGACTCTTCTAAGTCAGAAGAGTTTGTGCGAACTAAAATGCTCAGCTGTCAACTCATTCACGTCTCTTCTCCAGCTTCATAGGCAAATTAAAAAAACTAAACATTGTTTTCAATTCACTTAATTATGTATTTGAAATTGTGCTTTAGGTTTTGGTGATTTGGTCTTCCACATCTTGCCACTTGAGGTATCATTTATATCAGTCTGATATACATTTGATTATTAGTAATCCTTTCTTTTTCTTGTCTCAGCCTCTTGTACCAAATTGCCAGAAGCATTGTTGGGTCTTTATCGCCTCTTCCAGTTGATTTACTTATGTTAAGTTCCTTGCTTTGGAAGAGTGAAAAGTATTCTTTGGTTACTATAGATCGTCAGAATTTAATGCTTTAGTAGCAAAAGAATACTTTTCATTCTTGATACACCTATCATGAGTTTAAGGATATCAGTTTAACGATAGAAGGCAAAAAGGTTTACCAATTGGCTCAACAAACTTCTTTTTGCACTTTTATTGGACTCTGATGGAGCTTTGCAATGGGCTGTTTACTAGTTCAAGGGGAGAGTGTAGCTAGTTTTGGAGGAATACCAGTATATGACTTCCTTAATTTATTTTTCTTAGTGATAAAATTAACTTAAAAAATTTAATGAATACAAGATGAACATCCTGGTTTATAGTAGCTTAAAGTAGCCTAGCGGCTAAGTTTTTAAAAAGACAAGTTACGAGCCTCCCGTTATTTAGGACTTGTTTTGTAGATTAACTAGTGGGTTCTACTTTATTGATTATAAGCTATCTTTCTTATTACTAGTTAGCAACTTTTATATGATCCTCCTCCTTATAGATCCAATTCAAGCACCATCACTCCCCATCTCCATTATGGTCGATTGATTTTTGTGCAGGAAAAATATAGGACTACTTTCTTGTTTCTTCAAAATTTTGTGGATGAGGTGTAGAATCTTGATATGGATTGACGTTACTATTTTGAGTGTTTCCTTAAATTCATAAGTTCTTTTTGGAATCATATGACTCATTCCTCCTTATCTGTTTATTAAGCTTAAGTTCTAGGCTTTGCCACCTACATTGATTGCTTTCAGACTTTATTTTTCTGACATTGCGCACCCCAAAAATGATTAGTCATTCTGATATTTCTAATAGTACGATTATTCATTTGGGTTCGCCATACAAGCATTTGGCAGTTTGACAAATCTCAAAAGATGGGAATTCTGAGATAAGGCACATATTTATATATTAATTTTTATACACACATGTACGTTATAATTTCAGTACAAATAAATATTAATTCATCATAAAATGCAAAAAATTGAAGAAATGAAAAAAAACATATCGTAGTACTATCTAGGAATTTAGAAAATTAATTCTAATTAATTCTTATACTAATTTTGTAGATAATATTAGTGTCTAAAACATTAAATTAATTAGTATATTTTATAGTATTCGTAACGTTTAAATTTTTTTTGACAGAAGAATCCTCTAGAAGAATCCACGTCACGAATTCGCCGGGATTCGGGGATTCACCGACCTACAGAAAATCCTTGCTCCATAGTTTATTTCTCTTTCCAACTATGTTTGGAATTCCATGTCTTTGACCACTAGTTGAATTTATTTGAGCTGCAAGCGTGCAACTTTTCCTTTTTGCCAAATATACTGGTTTTGGCTAGGATAATTGTCCGATTATGGTTTAAACTATTAAAGTTTTTGCTTATACTAAGTTATTCAATATTGGTTGGGTTTGATTTGGAATCAAAGCTAGATAGTAGGCAATAAATTATTGATTATTATCTTTTCTCTAAAGAAGTTATAAACTAATCACTTGAATGATTTTCTTGATAATCAGACATTGCTCTAGATCGAGTGATGTTGCTCTATTTTATTTATTTATTATTATGGCATACACTTTGTAGACAATAACACGGGCGTATTATGACAAATAAATTTGAAGCAACATCCTCTTGCTTAGCGCAAAATTCTCAAATGACACTGCGGGATCTCTTACATTTAAGATCTTAATTATTTAATTCCATTCGGGAGAAAAGATTGTCCATTTTATTACAATTATAAATATATTTTCTAACTTTAATTCTCATTAATTTGAAGTATTTTAATATACGTATATGTGTTGCATAAACATGTTTAGTTTAGATGGTTAATGTAAGAACGAGTAAAATAGATTATAGCTTAATATCATCATCGTGTCTAATTTTGATACATCGCATAAAGTTACAAACTCTTGCATTGGTTGGTGGAGCACTTGCTGATGATTTCAACTTATAAGCATAGGATGTTTAGGGTTAACTTTTATTTATTTATTTATTTCTTTAATTTATTAATAATAATTGAGTTGTAAATATAATGATGCTATAAGTTTTTAATTTTTTCCACTTATAGTAGTAATCGTACTATAAATTAAGATCACAATTCTAGTAATAGAATAATTAATGATTACCAAGACAATTTATTAATTACCAAGACAATTTTTTTATGTTTAGAATTACTAGAATTTTATAAGTAAAAAACTTTAAACATTTTATGTTTGAATAAATATTAGAAGTCTAGATTCTGTAGGTTAAACTAAAGGGTCAGATAACTCTACATGAAAGAACTATAGTCTTAATTTGGAGATCAGAGTCTCTAATTTCAGGTGATAGCCAGGGAACAGGATATGGATATGGGACATATATTTGATGCGATACTGACACGACCTTTTTCCCAGAAAGCAGGATACAATAATTTTGGGGATCTGTTGAGTTTTATATATTCAATAACTATAATGTAGAAATAAATTTAATTGGTAATAAAGTATAATAAGAATCAAGAAAAATAGTGAGTAGCATTACCATAAACATCCCCACGTTTAATAACATACAATAAGAGATACCCGAAAGACACATAACCAGAAGACCGCAAGACAAATAACTGCAAGACATATATATGCATATCTTTAGAGAATTTGGTCTCTTGTTTTTTTATCCTTCTAATCATATAGGCGCACAAAAAACTAAGGAAATTAGTGAATATGCATATATTAGGAAATCACTATGTTATCAACAAACCCACATAGAAGTTCACCATGTAAATAAAATGAAATTTTATATATTTTTTATCTATGAAGCATGAACACCTTCCACTCGGACACGCCTTGGACACGTCTCTGACAAGCACCCATAATTATTTATATATATTTCTGACTTTTTTAGACGTCGGACACTGCTAGGACACGTTATGGACAAGCCAAGGACAGTAGTAGGACACACGTAGGGTCATATTGGTCAATTGATTTTTTATTTTTATTTTTTTACTTTATTGTAACAATTTATAACCTAAATGTAATAAAACCCTTATAACAATATCATACTATGTTATTGATTGTAATTTGTAAATGAACAACCCATATTTATTTGTTGTAGAAATACTATTATATATACTAAATATATATAAAAAGTTAATTGTATCCCCAAGTCCAACGCATTTTATCCTGTTTTTTTACCCATATTTATTTTTTTGGGGGAAAATGTCGTGTCTCGTGTTGTGTCGCATATGTGTCCCTTGTCCCTATCGGTGTTTCATAGATTTTTATAGATATACATAATTACATATATAATAAGTAAATCATATAGAATTAATCATAAGCAAGTGGTTAACTTCAAAGTCTAAGTTCAATTAATATACTAGCATCATAACGTATCCCTAGAGTATCTGGAAGCTTCTGAAATTTAAATACCAATAAAGTTGAAGTATCCATAAGTGTCCATGGAGTGTTGGTGTCCGACAAGGTTACGTCAACTTCCGAGAAGTATCCCTGCTTCCTTGGGTAGAAGTTTAAAATGAGAAACCAACAGAAAAGAATAATACTTGCTCTAATTAGAAGTTTGAACCCTTGGCTGGTAAAACGAAAAGTCTGGAATGTGGGAACTATACGGAAGGACTCCTGAAGTATCTGACCTGAATTTAATTGATCAAAGATTTTGGATATGAAGAATCTAGTTCATATCTAGGAAAAAGTTGGAAATATTTTATTTCCACTTATATAATTTTAAAATTCTAGAGTGTCTATATATATGTGCGAGTCATGGAGATTATGTTGCAAGCTTTGTATTTTGTCACTGGGCTCAAATGTGGAATGCTTATTGCTGAATCTAATTAAAAAGGGAGGAGGAAAGGATGCGTTCAGGGAGGAGAAAGCATATCTGCATTGGTAGGTTGCTCATGGCTGGTGGAAATATGTTCCAGATTTATAATTGGCTGTTAATGCTTCGTTTTGGTTGTTACTCCTTTAAAATTTTTAAGTTTAATATCATTGATCCCAATGGTTACACGGTTACTAATGAACTTCGTAACAGTTGTGACCCTTCTTTAAAAGCATCTTTGAATTTTATTTTAATTTTCTGACAGGTATATAGGAGTTCTCTCTAAGTCAAATGGCAATCTATATAACTTTCATATGCATTACCTTTTATGTTTTTATCATTATGATTATTTTCACTTGATATATGTTTGATTATGAATTGAATCAATGCCTACTGGTTTCGTTAACAAAATTAATTTCTCCAACCATGGCCCTAATTATTTTTAAGATTATCATTCTGATGTGTTTCTTTACTAGTCTTGATCTCCCAATCTTGTAATATCTATGTAGTTGCTTCAACATGTCCTAAGGTTTGTTGCCTTTGAATTTGTAGGTCCGATTCAGGCGACATGGAATCCCCCTTCAGATACTACCACAGAAATGATTTAACCGATGTTATTGAAGCAGTAAAGTCATCACATATATTTTATAGCACATTACTGAGTGCAATCAGGAAATTTTGGAATGTATCTGCTAAAGTAAAAAATGACATGGGTTTGCAGACTGTTACTGTTTCCATAGACTATACAAGGAAAGGGCATGTCCCTACTATACCTTTGCAGCCACTGCTTTCGGCACCTTTAGAAACTATTCAGGATGAGATTCCCGTTGAAGGGAGAACTGAAGAAAAATCTATGATATCTACATGTTCTGGTAATGTAGAGTGCGAGGTTTCAGAGCCAGTGACTCTGGATAAGTCCACAAAGATGGACAATCCAATAGCAAGTTCTGAAGGATCAGCTGAAATTTCTCAAGCTATCACAAGCGTCCATAATTTACAAAATACTAGGACCTCAGAAAGATCGTCTGAAATTTCTAATGATTCTAAGATTCCAGAAAAGCCTGTTTGTGATGAAGACTGTCCTTTGTCATCTAACAATCTGGAGTCTGAAGTTGGAAAGAACATTCAGTTGACAGACTATGGTAGTATACCATTTAATGTAAGAGCGGACATGCCACAGAATCAGCGTGGAACTAATTATGTGAACTTTTACAGTTTTGCTCGTACTGCCTCATCAGCTGCGGAGGCATTATTGCGCAAATCATCAGATAAAATCTTGGAAGATTCTAGAAGATCAGTTGAGGAAATGATATCAGCACAGCTGAAGGTATTTTCAAATATATCTACCGAGTTTTGTTGGTCAAATATTCGTAACATAGATGTTGATGCTAGGAAAGAAAGATGTGGGTGGTGCTTCTCATGCAAAGCTCCCGAAGATGGTGGGGATTGCTTATTCATTATTAAGGATACTGGTTCCTTTCTTAAAAATTTTACAAGTGAGTTGCTAGGTCTTCATCCTAAAAAGAATTGGAAAGGTCATCTTATTGATGTCATGTGCCATATCCTAAGCATTGAAGATCGCTTGCATGGCCTTCTGTTGGGTCCATGGCTGAATCCACATTATTCCAAGATTTGGCGTAAAGCTGTTTACAAGGCATCCGATGTTGGATCTCTGAAACACTTGCTGATCATGGTAAGAATATTCCTTTCCTCACTCGAGTTAATCTGAGAATTGTACTTTGAAAACTTGGGGGTGTAATGAAGCTATGGGCATAGTGCTATGGGATAGTTTGGGTGTTATCCTAAGATATATATAGTCTATTGTGAACTTATAACTTATTTACTTCACTTTATGCTGGATATTTTTGGTGTATTTAATTCAATTCTATTACTAAACATTCTGATATAGCATGTAAGTCGTAAAAAGGTTATATTCAAATTTTAGCTATAGAGATTGTTTAAGCAGGGCTTTACAATGTTTTAGTTAGTATTTTATTTTTAAATTTATTTAATTATTATTATTTTTAAAGGGCTCCAGATTGGAGCTCAAGCTCAACTCATATTTATGATGAACAGACTTGAGTCAGGCCCTTACCGAACTGAAGCCGGAGTATTATGAGCTGCTTGGTTTATTTGCTGCTCTATGGTTATGGTTTAGATATTTTGGCTGGTAATCTGAGGATTTTTTTTTAATATATTTTAAATAAGGAAAGGTTGAACGCAAGAAACTGAAGCATGTTGCAAAGTATTATAATATACTGGTCGTGCTACGGGAGTCTAGGCCTGTACTATGTATTACTTCTAGGAACTTTTGACATTAAAGTTATAGCATATTAACCTTAAGGAGACAAAGCAAGAATCAATCTGGGTTGCTTTAACTTGAGTTTTTAAATCATTGCATCAATTTAGCTATTAAAATAATCCAACTAATTATCCGTTGACTTTCTACATTTCTTGTTTCCAGATAGAATCAAATCTGCACACTCGTGCACTTTCAGCAGAGTGGCATAGGCAGGTGGATAATGCTACTAAAGTTGGCTCCGCTTCTCATATCGTGACCCGCTCCCTTCGCGTGTCTTCAAAGCATGGGGTCAGTCGAAAAAGGTCCAGGTGTCCTGATTCAGAGCAAAATCCTTCTTCAAATGCTGCTACTGGATTGGGTCTATTATGGTGGAGGGGTGGTAGGATTTCACGTGAGCTGTTTAAGTGGAAGGTTTTGCCTCATTCCTTGGCTTCCAAAGCTGCACGACAAGGTTGTTTTTTATTTTTTTAGTTTGGGATAAAAGGCCAAGTTGAGTTGTGTAATTTCTCACTTTTTTTTACAGTTCTCATTTGGTAATAATTCTGAACATAGTTGAAGGTTAAATTTTGCAGCTGGAAGTAAGAAGATACCTGGCATAATTTATTCTGAAAGTTCAGAATTTGCAAAGAGAAGTAAATGTGTAGCTTGGCGAGCTTCTGTTGAGGCATCATCAAGCGTGGACCAGCTTGCTCTGCAGGTATGGTATTCTGGAATTTGCTACCGTGACCACAATATTAAACCAATTAAATGGTCCAATAATATCTAAATTACTCTAGAGAGTCTAATTTTATATCGTGGTTGAATTTTGAAACCTCAGTGAGAAGGCCAACCGGAGGTGGTGCTCCCACATCAGCTATGATGCATGCATTTCCCCAAATAGTTAATGTGATTTGTTGTGTGCATTTACTTTGTAATTTTATTTTCTGTATCTCTAATACAATTTTCTTCTTCAGGAAATAAATAAAATTTAAATAGCCAAAGTCTGGCCCCAGTAAAGTTGGTATTTAGAGAGCATAATGTGGCATTTACACACTACGGTTTATGTTTTCTGAGTGCTTGCAAATCCTAAAGATTTAGGATATAGTGTTATTCTAGAGGTACCAATGAAACTTTTGGTCCACTAATTTTTTTTTGTCTTCTCAGATCAGAGAGCTTGATGCCAACATTAAATGGGACGTCATCGAAAATACTCAATTTCTTTCAAAGATGGACAAAGAATTTAGAAAATCAGTCAGGTCTTTCAAAAAGGTTATCATCCGCCGAAAGTGCTCGGAGGGAACGGTGGGGAAGTATCTTCTCGATTTTGGCAACAGACGATTTATTCCTGATATTGTTGTGAAAAATGGATCCATGCTTGAAGAATCCTCAAGTTTAAGGAAGAAATATTGGCTGGAAGAATGTTTTGTTCCCTTGCATCTCCTTAAAGCTTTTGAAGAGAAAAGAATTTCCAGGAAGATCAATAAGACGAGTTCCACAAAACTTCAAGACAGTGGCAGTGTGTTTAAGAAGTTCTCCAAGAACACAGGCTTTTCATACCTTTTCACAAAGGCTGAACGATCAGAATATTATCAGTGTGGACACTGTAAGAAAGATGTTCTGATCAGGTATCTCATTTTCAACTATTCAGTTATAATATGGCACTATCTCATGCTATAAATTATCTTTTTCACACAACTGAACTGCGACTATCCCCTTTTATTGTATCATTTCTTTTCTATTGATAAAATTTTTTCTTTTATCCAAAAAAAAAACTGAACTGTTACTACCTGTACTACTATATGTATGTTAAGTATTTACTTGGACTGTTTTTCTTGGTGCTTTATTTTCACTGAGTGGCAAAAATATATCCATCTAGCATTTGAAGCGAACCGAACCTAACCAAACTTTGTCGAACTCTAACACTTTTAGTCTAACTCGAACATGTTCGAGTAACTTGATCGAACCAACAACTATATACGAGTTCGGATTGTTTGGTGTTCGCGAACATGATCGAGTTCGCTAATAGTTCGCGAACTAGTCGAACACAAGCTTATTCCCGAACATGAACAGTTCGCGAACACGAACTTGTTCACGAACACCAAACTTGTTCACGAACACCAAACTTGTTCACGGACAAAAACTTAGAACTTTGAGGCAAAAAACAGTTAAATAAATACTAAAAATATCTTCTCTAATAGTAAGTAATTCAATCAAAAATTAAATCAAATATTGTAATCATCATTCTTAGAATAGGATATAATCATATAAATATAGTATATATGATATTATATTATTATCATATTATGATTGATATATAAGTCTTATATCACACTATATAAGACTTATTTAGGAATAAGATATAATATATATCATATTATCATATATATATATAATATATTAAATTAGCAGTCCATTTCTTAAGCTCACCCTTATTGAGCTCACCCCGAGCTCACCCTGCCTTTTTTTTTTAAAAAAAACATAACTAATAAAAAATGTATAATAATTTTTGGAATTGAAAGTTTTTTTAAAAAAAGTGTACCCAAATCACACCCAAAACACTTTTTTTTAATGTACAACATTGTTTTGCTATATGTACCCAAATCACACCCAAAACACTTTTTTTTTAAAAACTTTCAATTCCAAAAATTATTATACATTTTTTATTAGTTATGTTTTTTTTTTTTAAAAAAAAGGCAGGGTGAGTTCAATAAGGGTGAGCTTAAGATCCTTGCTCATTAAATTAGTAGTAGTGGATTAGTGGTCAATATTAGTTTTTATTACATAATTATTCTAGAATAAATGAATAATACTCCATCTATTTCATAAAAGTATTATTTAAGATTTTTTATAATGAAAAATATGAAATTGTAAAATTTTAAGATTTAAAATAATGTGAATTTAGTTGATTTAGATTAATTCAATATCTAATAGATTAATATTGTTAACTTTGAAAATTTGGAATGTATTAATACCAAATACTTCCTCCGTTCATCCGTTCTGAAATATAAGTAATAAACTGATCAAGTATGAATTTTCAAAGTCGATAGGAAATATTTTTAATTCAAAAGGAATGTGATAATTAACTTTTGAATACAATAAATTTTGAGAATTATTTTATAAGAAGGTTTTAGTTTTCATAATTTTATTGTTTAAAACTAAATAAATTAACTACGATTCTATGATCAAAGACTTAAAAGTCAAAGCTATTTAGAAATTTTGTTTCATTTTTTTAAAACATTTTTGCTTATTCTAATTTAAATTAATGACTCATTTAAATTTCATGCAAACGGTACTGTAACATATTGTTTAATTGGATTATTAAACATTAGTTTTTACCTTAAATATGATTACTTAATTGCATAATTAATAAATCAAAGTTAGTCAATCATTCTCTCACAGTCTCACACATACACTGCAAGTCTGTAACACTAAAAAAAATTCAAAAATTGGTTAAATCAAGTTTGCACTTTTAATTACATAATTGATAGTTGATGTATGTAATATACAATATTATTTGTGCAATGATTATTACTCTTATCTTGATACATCGATGACTTAATTTCTCTAATCTCTATATCGGTTTGACAATTTCAATAACTCATGTAAATGTAAGCAACTTTATTGTATCATTCTTTAATTAATGTCAAATTGTCATTGCATGATGATTAATAACTTTATTTATGTGCTTTATGACATGGTTATAATTTATTAAATTATTAGAGAGGTAAATTATAATAATCGAACAATCATTGTTAAAAATTTAATGAAAATATTAAAATTATTTTAATTAAATAAGAATTTAGTGGTGAAGAAGTACACATTATTATTTAATAAAAATGTTTACTTATAATCAATTATTAAAAAAAACAAAAAGATGTTTCGGTAATAAAAAAATTGTTACAAATTTATCAATTATTGATACGACAAACTTTAGAATTTAATATGAAATAACCAATTATTTATATTCAAAACTTTAGAAACAATTTAAACATGTAAGAAATCGAACTACTCGAACAGATCTCGAACTTATTGAACTTATCGAACCGAACTCGAACTGTTCGCGAACATATTCGATCGAGCAATCGAACATAACACTATGTGCGAACTTGACTCGACTAGGCGAGCAACTCGAACTCGAACCGAACCGATTCGCGAACAGTTCGGTTCGTTTGCAGCATAGATAAAATTAAATGAAGACCTTAAGGAGTAGTGTACTGTAAAAATGTTTTTTTATGCAAACTTTGATGCATCTGTGAATAATGAGTTCTGCATGTTGTTTTTTATTTTTCCTTATTACTTTTATTTTTATTTTTTGATAAGTAATTGTTTAGTTGTTATTAAAGTAGTTCTCTATCTCACATTGCACAAAAAGGAAAAAAAATATTTTATTTCAGGGCAAACTAGTGTTTTTATCCTTTTGATATTCAACATAACAATTCATGGTAATGTTGGTTTCGTCCAAAAGGTGGTCTAGCTTATATTAACATCATCTGGAGAGATTTTGGATAGTGATGACTCTCGGAAGTCGGAACATAAAAACCCCTCTGAAAGGGACGAGTGGGGTTGCCTGACCCCTCTGAAAAATTTTCAATTAATAAAATATAGATGTGAAATAGAGAATGTATTAAAATGAATAAAGGTAATATATAATTAAACAAATGCATAGAACACATAATTTTGTTTTATTATTTTAATAGAAACCCTATTGAAGGGGGCATATGGACTGAGAAGAATTTTAGGGCGTTTGATGAGAGTTATCTTTCTCTGTCTTTGCTTTGGGAGAAAGTTTATTTTCTGGCTTCGCTTTGGGCTACGCCAATGGTAGCTTTTAGAGGGATGTCATTTTCGGATATCCATGGAGTTTGGAAGGCTGTTCTTTGCTAGCCTTATAGTGTTGTTACCCTTTGTTTATCTTGGAGACCTCCTTGTGGCCCCTCTCTGTACTAATAATTCTATCAAATAAAATTTCTTCTTATATCCAAATAAGTAAATTTGAGGAAATATTAGTTAGTTTACTAAACTTTTACCGATACATGTTATAGACGCATGATATTTAGTGTTCTATTTTTTTCTTAATAAGTTAGTCAAATATTTGATTGGAAATTAGAAATAACTAATGTATTTCAGCTTCCAAAGTTTTAAGGGGAAATTTGAGGTTTAAAATATAATATGAATACTTGAAAAAGTTATTTTGGTATTTAAACCTAAAATTTTATTCTTCTTTTACATTTTGGTTTGAAGAAATCGATAATATTAACATATTATATTTGTACTCTTATTTATTTTCTTCCAAAAATTACAATTACAACTATGTTTCTGTTCCTAATGCCCCCAATGAAGAAAAAAACTGTCTACAACATCGCGTTTTGCGTTTCTAATACTTTTTTAATATTTGCAACTTACTTAAATTAGTTCTGCAGTCTTACTGAATGTTGAATTTTCATTTTATTTGCAGGGAGGCTGTGAGTTGCCAGTATTGCGAAGGTAAAAAGTTTGTTCAGATATTACTCTTTTTTGAGTACTTTATGCTTTTAAAGCTGATACTGATTGTTGTCCCTGTTTTACTTATTAATTAACGCTTGTCAACGATCTTGACCAGCTGGATTGTTTTGCCTTCAGAAAGTTGCTCTGACTTAAGTTTAACTATAGCAGGTTTTTTCTTCAAGTTTTCAAGGTTTTTTTTCTTCCTTTTTTTTTTTTTTTTTTTTTATGGAGCAAGTGTGCAACAGTTCAATGCATTTACTTGATACACCTGAATTAATTTCACCCCACTGGGAAAATATGAAACCCAATTTATATGGAGTTTTTGTGTGCATGCAATTTTAACTTTGATGAAAAAGGTGAAACAATTACCTGAAGAGATTTTTGGTGTCTACTTTTCATTTCCTTCAGTCGCCTTCTTTATATTCTTTAGAATTTAGTATTTCCGTTTAGTTGTATTTCTGTGTTTCTAACTACTACTCTAGTTCTTTGAAGTTTTTTGGTTATTTTTCATCTCTTTTGGTGCTTTCTTCTTAATTGATAAAGCTGACGATGATTAGAATTCAAGCCTGTTTTCATTTTTTGTTCCGTATCTTTGTTTCTGATTTTCCCAATGGTAGAGAAACCATGGGTCATTTTGTAAACTCTTGTACATTGGTAATATTGATTCATACGTTACAAGTTTTGTATAACTGTCGTATAAGATTGATAAATAATTCTTTTTTATTATTCTCTTCAATTTTATAAATGGGTAATATTCTTCTTATTTATGAGTCCTTAACATGTTTATGTCGAAGTTTCCCTAGCGTCATATCCATGTCCCATCCCGTATCCATTCCTCATTGTGGCCTATTCTAGAAGTGTTAGTTTAGACTGATGCATATGAGTCTGTTTCATGCATCTGAACCTACTGATCTTTTGAATCATCACAAACCTGATTTTTAATGGTTTGCTATAAATTCTTCTTAACGTGTGAAGACCGTGAAATCACTGGCGAGTTGACCTCTTTCTTTTCTGTTTTTGTTATGTTGGATTCATTTTCAAAGCCATAGCAATATACAAATTTTTTTTCGTTTTCTTTTTCAATTATTTTTGAATTTGTTTTGTGAATGTGTGCATTCTTCTTTTTTACGGATATATCCTGTTTGTCTCATGCTGGTTTCAATATCTTTCAATTTACGAAAGTACGTATAGAGTCGACCTTTTGACCTTTTTGAACTGTTGAATGTTATACTTTCAAATCTTTTCTGGTTTGCTTATTATTTGTTTTTTGGTAAGACAGGATTTTTCCATAAAAGACATGTCAGGAAGTCTGCTGGGGCAATAACTGCTGAATGTACTTATACATGTCATAAATGCCGGGAATGGACCTGCGTCAAAATTGATACCACTAAAGGGAAACCGGCATTGCAGAAAGGTAAGAAAACGTCCAAGGTCAAGAGGTCAGTGCATTCAAAAATCATTACACCCGCTGGCAAAGACGAGCAACTAAAACAATCTCAAAGCAATAAAGAAAGTTCTGGTGTTCCTTTGCGGCGTTCTGCAAGGAAAGTTAAATTGATTTCACGACAAAGTGAAATTAATGGAGGCCTAAAGAAAGGGAAACAAGCCATATACAAGAAGAGGAAATCAAAGAAGCCAAATAAATCAAAGAACCCAAAGAGACCAAAGAACGCGAAGAAACCAAAGAACTCAGAACATGCTACTTGGCAGAAGAAGAGGACATTAGTTTGTTATCCTTACTGGTTGAATGGTCTTCGGTTGTCTATGAAGCCAAATGAGGAAAAACTCATGCAGTTTCGGAGTGAAAACCTTTTTATGGCTTCTGAAGGGTTGAATTCCATCCTTGATAAGCCTAAATGCAGTCTCTGCTGTGAAGCAGAATTTTCAGCGGCATTAAATTATATTGGTTGTGAAATCTGTGGAGGTAAGTGGGCAACTTGTAAGAGTAAATCCCATATCTATTTACAATTTCAGTTATTTTTTGGTATGCGAATGCTTGTTGGCTACAGACGCATCCTTATTTCCTCAACCTTCTAGTATTTGTTTTCTTAATATTTGGTAAGATGCCTTCATCTTTTGCAGACTGGTTCCATGGGGATGCATTTGGACTTGGTACTGAAAAAGTTGGATATCTTATTGGATTTAAGTGCCACAAGTGCCGAAATAAGGCTCCTCCAGTCTGCCCCCAAATGGATGCCATAAGAAATGATGAAAGCAAATTAGAGAGGTCAAGTGCAGCTGGGGTTGGATACAATGAGGAGGTTTCTAATAGTCTTGCACTATCAAATGAGGTACTTTCAAATCCTAAATCCTATTTAGGTAAAGATTCTAATCATTTTATTTTCACTGATGAGTCTTGCCATAAGGAACAGCATACAGGAAATGGTCCTGGTTTCAGTCAGACTCTTACCTGGGATACAGATGCTGAGCACATACCAGTTAGTTTGGAGCAAAGAGAAGTAAGTCATGATTTTAAGGAGAAAAATTGGAGAACACCAGACATATTAATGAAGTCCAAAGATAATATTTTGTTGGAAGATATTTCACTCGAAATTGGTGAAGGACGTTTTTTAAAGGTGACTACACCCGTTGAAATGGAATCCCCATTGCTCAAGTCTAATGTTGATCTTCCTGGCAAAGAATTGACATCACTAGGGTCTAACCATGTGAAGAATGGTTCGGCGGAAATTGCAGTCCTGCTGGGGTCAATGGTAAATCAAAATCCTGCTGACTCATCTGGGTTGCCTTCACATGCAATTGCAGATTCGGGTAATTTTCTAGATAGAAAAGATGGTGTCGAATAGATTTTCAAGTTATACTTTGACTAATGTAACTTGGGACCCATACCATGGAACTAAACCATTTGTGAATCTTTGTGCATTTTGATTTTCAGGTTAAATTATGACTTAAAAGGGTTGGTTCTTTCAAATTTAGAACTAAAGGTTTTATTTTGGCTCTTTGATTTACTTAAAAAAAATTAAGTAGCTGCATTGTGTTACATTCTTTTTGAGGTATGAATTTCCATCCTATGATGCTGCATGATCTTACTCTGGATGTCTGTTATGTTGTGCTTGGTGAGAATATTTGTAGGGGTATTTTGCTTCTATTCTGAACATGTTACTAACATTGTTCCCCTCAAGTAAAAGCTGTTAGCTCCATTTGCTTTTGAAATTCTTTTGAATAGTTCTTCTATTCTACTCTATGTTACATGGACTTCGCAACCCCTAGAAGGATTGTTTGCTTTTGAAATTCTTGTGAATAGTTTTTCTATTCAACTCTATGTTACATGGACTCAACAACACCTAAAAGGACATGACATGGACACACTTATTTTTAGAACATTTGGGTTCAGCTTCCACCGACTACCTTGTCCAATATCCGTACCCGTGTCGTGTTGACAAGGGTACTTTTGAATTTTAGAAGAGTCTGTGTAACATAGATTCAACTTGGTTGCTTAGAGGCTTGACCTGGATATTCAGTAAGAATGGTTTTACTATGGCTCACTGTATACTTTACAATTATGGTGATCGTATACTGGCCCTTAACAAATAACCTCTCCCTTGATTTTATGAAATTTATTTAAAGATATCATCTAGTTTCTTATATTGTTTATTCATAGTCTTCTTTTCACTTTTCCCCCTACCTGTACGCCGTACGGCTTGACAATGCTATCAGGAATTTCTTTTCCTTTCTAGACAATTAGTTTCCTTTTTTGGTCAAGGAGCATGGTAAATTGTTGTTTTACCTACTCACATGATAAAGAAAATTGTTGGAATAGTCGAATATGGAATTGAATTATTAGAACTCTTTCAGGTAAAAATGTGTATTTTTCTTTGTCAGTCACTTGAAGTGGCCTGTAATAGGTTTCTGCTTCTCAATTTGCATCATTTACCATCTCTTTCCTATAAATTTGTTGATATGTCAGATTTGGCAGTAGTATTATCCATATGTAGTGAGTGAATTTTTTGGCTTAACTTGAATTTTATGCATATTTTCCCTTTCTATTGCAATTCCATATCAATTCACCACAGATACGCGAAATATTTTTACTTACTAGAATGCAGAAGGTTTTCAATTCAATGTTGTCTGGTGTTCTATTCATTTTAGTCCTGGAGTATTTCCTTGTCAGGTTGTTGAGATTATATTCGAAACAATTCATTTACTAATGGAAAAGATATTATTACGACATATTTTTGAATAGCAACTTGGAAGAGGCAATTAGCTTGTCCCCCATCAATTGTAGGTTTCAATCTCACCAGTAATTATGGAGAGATGTTGTAGAGTGGATAAAATGTAGGAGACAATATAACGTTGTTTTATTTTTTTGCCTAAATACTTTTTATTGTTCTTTACTTTTTCATATTCCATGCACATCTTATTGGATATCCTTATAAGGCCAAGGGCCACTAGGAAAAATAAGCAGAAGTGTAGGACTTCTTTGTTAGGTAGGAGGATTAATAAAAATAGTAGTCAAAATGGTTAGTAATATTTTTAATTGTCCTCAAGTTATTTTTGTCCCCAAAATAGGTTCATACTATCTAAGTAAAGGTAGAATAGTGGTGCAACTTAGCTTGTAGTCTACTCTTGTATAAATATCCATACATGTATTATATGAATTCAGTAATGCATATTTGAAAAAAAAAATGCTTAATCCATATCGATCTTTCTCTCTAACTTTCTTTCTCTCCATTCTTTCCTAGTTCCTTGTAAATCTCGATTGTTACTTGAAATACCTAATGCAAGCTTACTCTAATTTTCTGCTGCACTTTATTTTCAAGATGCTGCATCGTACATTTGTACCATCTCAACAAGCTGCTGTTATATACCTAATTATCAAATAACATTGGGACCCCTCGTAACTAAGCACCATTGTTATTCGGTGAGAATCTCTCATTTGGTTTGTGTCCAGCTTAACTAATTAGGTTAAGCCTGACACTTGGTATAATGAAAGCTGATGCTTCTCTGAATCTCTTTTGCAATTCTTCTTCTCAGAATTTTGGTAAGATTTTAATCATTTCTCTCTCACTCATCATTCTCTTCTTAAATCTCAGATTTTTCTATTAATCCCTAAAATTCTCCTTTGAATTCTCATTTTTATCTTGTTATTCTTCTTGCACAGTAACTGTTTGGTGTAATGTCTGAATGAAAACTTTAATTTCTTCTTCCCCAGTTCTCTTACCCAGTCCGCTTTTGTCAATTAATCCAGATTTAGTTCTTTTACACAAGCCAGCCTTCTTTTTATTTTGAAGCCTAATTACTCTTGCTTCTAAATATGCTGAAGCGCATATTTAAATCTTCAACCCAACTAAATTATTTATAATAAATTTTCCACTGCCCATACTTGGTGTTTGATTACAAAAACCAACTTTTATTAATCAAAATTTGTTAAAAAAAATAATATCATCATGTATGAAACCAAGGGCCTTCTACAACATCCCCTTCCAAGTGAACTTGCTCGCTCCAAGCATTTGGATGAGCATGTTTTACCACCAAGTTTTGACAAATGCTTGGATTGCGAAATTTATGAGCTACAATCTATTTCAAATGCCATTGTTTCGATGTGTTCTATAACTATGAACAGCTTTTCAACTCAACCAAAGATCTAGGACATGTTTGTTGGGAAGATTAAAGTCCACCATCATTTTAAAGATATGTTTGAGTCAACTTGTTACTTCAGCCTGTAGTTGTGTTTTATTAAGTAATTATACTGTTTACTGCATTTTGTGTAAGGCTTAGATGAATATTGTAACACAAGTTGAAAAGTTCAAAGTTGATTGAAGAATCAAAAGCTAGAAGACTATAATAGGAGCGTCGTCAACCTCAATTGGAACAGTGGAGCTTGATGAAAAATAAAAATAAATAGAGTTATATTTAAATGTAATGTTAAGGAGATTGGGGGAAGAGGTGAGTTCTTTGCAGTCTACAAGGACATAAATCTTTTAATTTCTTAAGGGGAAGGCAATACACCAAGGGCCATTAGTAAAAATAAAGTAATTAACAAATGTTTTGGGACTTCTTTGTTAGTTAGGTGGCTTCTATAAGTAGTAGACAAAAGGGTTAATACTATTTATCTTTCTCCCCCAATTATCTTTGTCCCAGTTAGATGCATATTAGCTAAGGGTAGATAGTGGTGCAAGTTAGCTTGTAGTCTAAATTAGTATAATAGCCACGCATGCATGGTATGAAATCATCATGAAGAACATTACGTATGAAGACATGTCTTCGAATATTCTCTCTGTTCTTTCTATATCTTCATCTATCTTTTTCTCCAAGTTCTATCTATTTTTCGTCCTATTAGAGCTCCATTCTACTGTTTAATCTCTAAATCTATCAAGTAACTTCTATTGTTTGTAGAGCTTACTAATTTGGTTCTAAATCAAGTCTAGGATAAGGTTGATGCTGATAGTCTTACACCCAACAAAAGAAAGTGATGTAGGACAAGAATTGAAGAAGAAAAATTTCTTAAAACAATTATTAAAATAAGGGAAAATTAACTTGTGAGATTCCACGCGTCACTATCTTAAGGATCTTTTACTTGGGTGATACTCAGCTCACCTCTATCTTAAGGGTTTCTCAACTGTATAAGTGAAAACAATAATTCATAGTTTAATATCAATAATATGTATATTAATAATGTTATGGGGATTACATCACTATTTAAAGTGAAATAGCAAAAGCAAAAGTACTAAACTATTACAATACCCTAATGAAAGACTAAAATTTCTTATTAAACATAAATATCATAAATTCAACTAATAAGTAAATTACATCAATTACTCTCACATTAAACATAGTAAAAGATCCAACTAATTAGTTTAAAAACTCTCTTCTTTGCACTTGACTTGTGGTCCCCATCGAAAGCATAGTCGCTCGAGCAACTTAGTGTCGCTAATGTAATTTTTATGCCTTTGTACTCATGAAAACACAAGCTATTATCTTTTCTTAATTCCCATTGATTATTGCCTATAGAAATGATTCTACTCTTTTTTATTAGTTTTTCTTCCTTACTCCCAAAATTGCTTTGACCTTGATCTTTTTCCTTCAATTATTTATTTTTTCTAAAAGTTGTCCTTTGTATATGCATCTCCAATGATTTTCTTATACCTACTCAATTCATAAATAGCACACCCTTAGTCCCCCAAAGAATATTGAAAGTACACTTTCCACACAAATTAAGAAAACTAAAGTTGAGGAGAGAGTATAGAATAAGTTGTAATTAATAGCCTTAGTGGACCCCATGCAAGTATACTAACAAAATTTGTCTTTTAAAGCTAAGGGGTCCCACCTACATATACTTTTGATTTAAAATTACTTATGTATTTTTAGACAATTCTTCGGTAGACATTTTCTTTTGAAAATATCAACATCTTTTTGGGGACAGAGGGAGTATTATGATCAGAATTGGTTGGACATAGTTACACATAGTAAACCATTGACTACTTGACTCTATATTTATTATAAAATAAACAAAAAAACACTTGACGACATACTTGATCCATGCCATTTTTATAGTATCACTTGCTTTTTGGATATATGAAAATTAGTGTCCTCTTTTTAATCAATTTTGCTCTTGGTATTGTGAAGTTATGTGCAACAAATTTTTAGACTTTAGGTAGGCTATTTTGAAAGTATTAGCATTTCTTCTTCGGGTAACTGCATTAAATGATTTTTCTCATAAAAGATAGAATTCTTAAAAAGGGAATAAAATAATGGGACAGAAGGAGCATATTTATTACTATTGGTCAGCTTTGAGAAGCAAGATACCAAATTAATGACAAAGACAATAACATTAAATTAGTTTGTGATGCTGATATTTATGACTTGATAATCATGTTATCATTGAAGGTTACTGATTTGGAAATATTGGCAGGTTCTTGTTGTTTTGAGTTTGGCTGCATTTTTTTTTTGTAATGATTTAGTGTTTTGGTTGTAATGATGTTCATCAGTGTTGCCATTGTTTCGCGATATATGGTGATATATGTCTTGTGCAACTCTTTGCATGCGGCTTCTCTTTCGGGCTAATTTTACTTTTATTTTGATGTATCAAAGCTCAAAACATATTTTTTAGGAACTTTTTAGCTATAGGTTTTAGAAGTTGAATTTTGCTTTAGTATGTATCTGCTACAGTTTCAAAATTCATGTGTTTCATTTTACAACTTATTGATCTTTTTTTGGTATATGTGATCTTACATTTCAGATCTAGATGTTAGATGTTGGATTTTGGAGGAAAATTTTATGTCTTTTGTATCGTTCGTTTATTTTTGCTTAATTTATTTGGTTTTAATGAAACTCCTTTATAGACAGAATTTGAGAAAGATAAGCTGACAACATGTGGAAAGTCTATGGAATGAAAATAAAATTATGTTGATGATACATTTGTCTTTTTGTCAATTTATTCCTATCCATTAATCTCTCTCTCTCTTCCTAAAGAACATTTGGTGGTCCAATAATAGTTTGTTTGAAATCCACATGTTTTCATCACTCCAGTACTCTTGCACATAAAGCAATCACTTGTTAAGGTATGGTGTCTTCTAAACTGTCTTGTAAATCATAATGTTGCGTTGTATTTATGTACTTGATCCTCATATGGTTGCAATCAAAGAAAAGAAATAAATTACTATAAACATGTCACAGTGATAGCGTTTTTGGTCTGATAAAGTTAGTATGCAACACCCCAGTCTCAAATCAAAACATGTGAGAAGAATTGTCTATATATAAGGAACTTAGTTGCTAACATTAGTACCTTCAGTGTGACCTTTTTAGTGAATATATGTGGGTATGTGGGCTAAGATGACCCAAGAAGATACAATTGAGATGGTTGTTTAATGCCTTGTATGGATGGATTGGATTGTATTCGGACTTGAGATTTGACCCATTTTTCCCGGACTCTGGATTTGACGTGGGTTGTTACACAGTGACCAACAAATAGAAGTTGCACATAAAAGGAGTAATATTAATGTGGAAGCATAGGAGGAAAGAAATAAATCATCATTTTGATCGTTATATGGTCATTAGATTTTTGGAGGGTTTTGAGTTGACTAATGATTTATTTGACCTTTATTTTCTTTCTCTATTTTTCATTTCAGTATAAGATGTCAATTTTCACAGGCTCTGCGGGTTTGTTAGTGAAATGAAGGACCTATTTCTGGGGAAAATATAAAAAATACGGAAATTACTTCATATCTCTATTTATATCTCAATAGTAGGGGAATATTACTAACAACATTTCCATTGTTTAGGTTTGCTAGCTGTTTACTTTTTATGTACATTCTTAAGGATTCTGTAGTTTGCTTTAGGGCAGAGAAGTTCATGGATAAGGCGGTCTGTGCAGAATGTGACAAGTTATTTGTGATTTTAGTATTGCTGCTGTGATTACCTATACAACAAATAGAACATACCACAGTATATTATGAAGAATTTGCAGAAGGCATTAAATATTCAGTATAGAATAGGTAATTAGGTATGTGGCTGCTGCCAGAAGGTTAATGCTAGGGTCTTAATTTTTGGGTCTGTACACATGTCATCATTACATAGATTGTTTAGCATCATGGTGGGTCATGTGTGTTAGACCCCTATAACAGTTACCCCTGTTAATGACGTTTGTTTGGTGATGTGCTTTGACCTGCCATTTAACATATTTTCTAGTAAATGTTAGTAACTAATGATGCCAGCCAGTCCTGGTGATTTTAACATGCACTTCTGTGCTTACCACCAAATGTGTTCAATTATAATTGTGTTACATGAACCATAGTACATAAATTGTTGAAAACTGATGCAGTATTACTGCCTTGTTTCGTTAAGTTTATTGCAACCTTTAGCAGTATTTAGTGTTCCATATTTCTCCTTTTGGATGTCCATTTGAGATTTTATTCGCGAAAACCTCTGAAGAGGGTTACAGGTGTAATGACTTTCCTTTATTACCATTTTCTGGAAACCTTTTAGATCCTTCACTGCAATCTATTGTGAATTGTAGATTTACTTTTGGAAGTGTTTTGGGGTTTTTTTTTTTTTTTTTTTGGGGGGGGGGGGGGTGGGGGTTGGGGAGGTTTAAGTTATGAAATTTACACTTTCTTAACATGTGTGAACACATTAAATATTCTCTCTTAAAATAGAGATCATTTATGGTAGTTGATTTTTTCCAACATGATTTTTTGATGAAAGGACCCTCTCACATGAAACTGGTGTGGTACTCACATCCATGTAAGAGTGGGACTTGTGGGAAATATCAAAAACATTTATGGAAATAACATCTCTTTTGTTAAACTAGCTTGACAGATATGAGAGTATTAGTTGGTGTATTTATCAACTAGACTACTTGTACTGATTGGAGAACAAATTGTTAACATTACTCGATGCCTATCCTCTTGGCTATTTTTTTGCAGCAATGGCTGCATGAAGATTTTATTTGGCCGGGAATCGTTCCTTGAAGAGTAACAAAAGGGTGGAAATTTACGCCAACTCCTGCTGAAGCCAATCATTTCACAGTTCAATCTGGTGTTTGGGGGCTACTTCGGAGATAGAGTGCTATAACGTTATATGTCTAGGTGATTTAACTTTTGATGGAAACTTGGTGGATATCTGTTACCCCTTTGTTCAATCTTAATAGTGCCTTTCTTTGGCCTCAATCATTTGGAAGCTGATATACTATTGCTGATCCATTTGTGCAACTTCTCAAACATCTTATTTTGTGGCGTGGGTTTAAAGATTCAGGTTTGAATTTCTTTTTATGCTGTAAGATGGTTTGTGCGTCTCTGAACTGCAGTGTTTGATTTAAACATAGTATTCTATATATTTATTACTCCCTTCGTCCAAGCTTACTTATTCTAGTTTGAAAATACATGCCTATTAAAAAAAATTTATCTCCAAATTACCCATCTTAACTATTCTATTATCATCTTTTTTGTTTTAATTAATCTCCCAACTTTTCTTGGAATAATAAAAGAGGAGAGAGAGGAGAAAAATGGAATACGATTGTGCTTTCAATGTCAAAGTTAATTGTGCTACTTTTTCCAATGTATGTCATGTAGTTTTCAATGATTTTTTTTTTATAAAGTTAAATGATGTTAGTATTGGAAAAATAAGGTCAAAATAGTATTAAAATGGAAATAGGACAAATAGATTTGGACAAACTAAAAAAGGAAATTAGGACAAGTAAACTTGGACGGAGGGAGTAATTAATTTTGTAAGAGAGAGCTATATATAAAGTTAAATAGTTGAATACCATTCTCCAGAAAAGATGCTAACCTAGTTTTCAGCATGCTCCTTAATACTATTTTTTAGCTTAATGGCATACTGATGGTTTGCGCCCCAAATTTCCTTTTTCAAAACAAAAAATTAACTTTGAAATGTTAGAATAAGTTAAAAAATAGGTGACAAGGTTTGGGACAACAAAGAAGTTAAGGGGGATGTTTAGATTTGGATGGATGGAATACATATATTATTTTGTGTGGGCGTTGTGGCCTTTTTCCTTTTATAATTCCAAATATTCCTTCGGTTTTAAATTATATGATCATTATTGACTTTGAAAGTCCATTTGAGATATTTTCAAACATAAAATTGAGATGACTCATTAAAAATTATGAAACAATAAAACTTACAATGGTTAATACTTTTTGGATAGTTTACAATATTCATCATTGTATTGATTAAAATTAAAAGAATCTATATCAATTTTGAATTCAAAAATATCTTAAATTGACTTTAAAAAGTCAACAATTATCAAATAATATGGAATGGAGGGAGTATTATTTTTGTGTTCAGGATGATTTATTTCTTTGTTTAGAATTTAAGAGGAAATTATACTTGGAAGACCTAAGACGATACATCCATCGGTGGGTGTAATAAAATTATCAAGTTGATGCAATGGAATTACGTCCCTAATAGTCCAATACGCAAGCGACTAACCAATACACAGAAACATGTCACATCAACGTAATGAGCTATGTTACAGAGCTGTTGATGTGTCACAAACCACAAGCTACCTTAATGTTTCGAATGATTGTCGTTTCCTATTGCAAGGTTAGGACTTGAATACTCGAGGTCTTTGATGTTTTCTGTTAAGATTTTTCTGAATCATAAGCTGATATTTTTTATGTATCATCAATCATGTATCCTTATTTTTTAGTAATTTTTGTGTGTTATACTTGTGTTGAGATATGTTGTAACTGAGATACTTGTATTGAATTCCAAAGTTCTTCACAGCTAAGCTCATGATATAATTCTTTTCTTATGCAAGCTAAGCAATTTTATAACAAAATCAAATAGACACGTATAAAAGGGTATACAATATACCAAATGACCTACATTAGACAGCCACCAAGGCTAAACGAAAGAAATATAGAGAGAAACCTTCAGAGGCCTAAATATATGTAGCATTACCTACTAACCTTCTCAAACATAACATTTTTATTCTTTGGGAAGAATAAAGTGCATGGGCTTTTCAGCATTTATGTCTTTCTTAGCGTGTTTCATGAAGTTAGCATAAATTGAAGTAGGTTATATAAAAAACTCGAGTGAACGACTATGTGGGGTAAAACAAGAAAGTCCACAGGGTAATTACTTTTTTGGGACAGAAATAAGCATTTAGTTACCTTTCATGTTGAAATGCTTGTCAGGGTTCATTACTTTCCAATTAAATGCCAAGTATGATAAGCCCATTTTGATGCCGGATAACTTGGGCTTGTGGACATTATTTGCTATTTTGACGCTAACATTGTACTTCTGTAATATGTTGCGCAAGTATTCTTTGACGATACATGTTTAGATACAGTGCTTTTATTCTTTGTGATTGTTTACAGAACAAGATGATGAGGTCGAGGAAGCATATTGTTAATCAAAGATGAACAATTTGCAACCATGAAATCATAGGGGATTGAATTGTGAACTCAACTTTTGGCCGACAAGGAAGCAATTGGACTTGGTCATGCCTCAACTGGTATATGGGTATGTTTCTGATTTCTGTCTTCAAAATGCCATACACTTTTTTAGGTCTTGTAATATAATATATTAAATCTCCCCCGTTAGATTTCTTATTTGACTGTGAGAGATGCATTTGCTTGAATAGTGTCCATAACAACCATTTGGTATGGATCACCACCAATATATATATATATATATATATATATATATATATATATATATATATATATGTAGGGAATGGTCCCTGCCGACAGTTGTTGGGATAAATTATCTGGCCAACCCATTTCTTACCATCCACGTGACGATTGAACGGCTGCAATAAACAATCACTTCAGAGTTTGCACAACTCTTTGGCAGACATTGCAAACAGTTGGGCGAACGGTTGTAAAGACCAATTTGCCCCCATATTTTACAAACCCAATTCAGCAAACATAGGAGCAAAAATTGATCTTCACAGCAATCTGCCCAACTTTTTTTATCGTCCGCCAAACAGCTGGAAAGACTCGCGTGATTTGCTTAATCGCTGTCTTTTTGATTGTCACGTAGATGCTAGGAGGTTGGTTTGCTAGATAATTTCATCCTAACAAAACGTTGGCTGGGGATCGTTTGCGTATATATATATATATATATATATATATATATATATATATATAGGGCTATATGTATCTACACAACTGTGTAGTACACAGTCTTACTATGGCGACGGTTAGTCTTGCTATGGCGACGGTTGAACCGTCGCCATAACCCAAAAAAACCATTGCCATATGCGACTGTGTACAGCTGTGTATATACATTTTTCCCATATATATATAAGAATTGTCCAATATATAATGAATAATTCTGTTTGCACAAGCTATACACAAAAAGTTGTGCATCAATGATAGAAACCATTTATTGTATTTCTAATAAAGATGTGTAAAAAATACAATGGTAGGTCCCACTTCCTATTTTCTTTTTTTCATACTGTTTGTGCATAACTCTTTTTGTTTATAATTTGTACACACATAACTACTCATGTAATTCTTTATATTTTAAAGTGAAGAAAGACATTGTACTCTGCATTGTGCATCTTGATATGAGCCTAACAATTATTTATTGGTAAGTAAGAATTTTGGAGACTTACCTATCGAACAGAAAAATAGAATTGTGGATACTTCTAACTACTTATAATATGGGCCTAACAATTGTGGTGACTTCTTACAAAGATCCATAATTGTGTCTCATCATCACATATACTCAAAACATAACATATACTCAGTCTTAGTTGGTTTAACGATAAATAACATTCTATAGTTGGTTTATTCTAACAACACTCTTTCAAAATAAAATGTGGATTGTGTTTCAAACTTCTTGAACATTTATCTTTATGTGGAAGCTGAGGTGTGACAATTTGTTGTCTGGTTTACTTGTCCATAGCAAAGACAAAAATACGCTTAATTAAAAATTGCCCAATTGGTCTTTGAATTTATTACCCTTCTCTAATTTAGTGCCCCCACTCCTTTTCCTTAGCAGATTTTGTCCCTAGGGTTTCCTCCCATTAGTTCTGGTTAGCTCTTCGATGTTAAGGGGACATGTGGCTTGAACTTCTGTGTCAAGACATTCATCTCTCTCTATTTGAGGTTTTATGTAATATACCCTTCTTGTATCAGGTTTCGAGAAATTGGGGACCAATTCATGTCTAAAGATGATGTGGTCATTCGGAGAGAAAATACCTTGGTTTGAATGTGGGCATGCTAAATTCTTGGGTCTTGAATCCAGTTGGAGACGAGAAACCTATCAGGCTAGGGGCAAAAAGGTGAATGATGGAGAAGATAGTGGTGGTAATTTCAACTCTGGGAGAATGGGGCCATGAATTTGGGTCTGAGCAAGTGTTGTTCTTCATCAAGGAAGCTGCAATGTTTTAGAGAGAGTATCCTCTTTATTATGAGAGGTAGTTTTGTAATTTTAGTGGTTGAAACTAATTTTGGGTAAGGTGACTCGAGCATCCGGTCACTTTTGGCCGGTTGAGAGCACGATGGATGTATTTCCTTTTTGTGAACATTAGGTGCAAATTTAGCACGTTTAAAGTTTAGATAGCCAGACCAATCTCCATGTAACTGTTCACAATATATAATTACAAAAGCTTAAGGATGCAAAAATGCTTTGGAAGTGTGGTCTTTTTGTAGTTCTGTCGGGTATTTGGAACGAGCTGAACTCCAGTATCTTCAGGTAGCGGCAAATCCTCTTGCATCTTTTTTAGGGGGAGTTTTTTCCCTCTGACATGGAAGCCTAATGTGGTGTTTCTGTTTTGGAGTTGCATATTTTAAGGTTTTTTATTTTAATATTTTTTTTATAATTTTTCAAATAAGTAGCAATTTAACCATTAGTCTAATGCACCTTTTTTAGACTTGCATAACTGGGAGAAAAGGAGGAGTAGCGGCACTTGGAGAAAAAGGAGCAGCAGCTTTGATTTATTTTCCCTTTTAATGGTATACATTAGTTTAATGTTATTTTCTTTTCTTCTAGCAATTCATGACTTATTTGATTTCGGAGACTATTGTTGCTGATTTTGAGTTGTTTGGATATTGCGATTCAAAACTTTTTTATTTTTTCTCTTCTTAAATTAATTGGTACATTCAAGTGAGTAATCTGCTTAGTTAATTATGCATTATATTAGTATGTTTTGTGTTCTAATTTTAAGCATGCGAGGCGAGATTATTTTCTAAATATAATTGATTGATTTCATTGCACATATTCATGCTAATTGATTTTACCAATTTAGTGTTTTAATGTAAAAAAAAATAATTCTTTCTATTGGATGTCTATTTTTATTGATAAAAATTAAGGTTGGATTTTTATTATTATTTATTGGATTCAGTTTATGATTTGCTAAAAGTGGATATAAATTGTTTTTTGATGGAAATAATGAGTGTTTTGGTTTTATACATGTGTTTGGCTATTATGAAAGAATTAACAATTGAATTTTAAAGATTAATTGGATTTAATTGATTTTATTTTTTACATCTAATAAGGTCGAGAGAGCAAATTAGTGCGAGATAAAAAGTAATAATACATTGTTGAATTATTAAATTAATAAATGTTTAACTAATAAATTGTTGAATTATATGTTTTAGGTTTATTCAATCAATTCTAGAACTAAACATTTAAATGAGTGGATTTCTTTAGTTATGATTGTGAAAAAAATAATTATTTTAATTTTATTTAAGTTTGTAATGTAGTTTTATATAAGTTTGTAAAGCTGGAAATTCTAAGCTGAATATAACTATGAAACTTGAGGTTTAATAAATTTTAATTCAGTCATAGTAATTGGTTGGTAATGAATCCATTATAACTTTACATCTATTTTATAGTTGCTATGTTTTTTTTAAAAAAAAATCACAAATCTTATTCATATAATTATTGAATAAAAATTTAAATTAGTGAGGACATTAACTTAATAAAGAAATTTATAATTAATAAAATATAATAAATTTGCGTGATATGTTAAAAGAGAGATTTTGGTAAAAATTTTCTACATAAAATTTGTTAAGATATATTATTTTTCATAAATATTTGATAAAAATCTATTAATAAGTTTGATAGAACCAAAAATAAAAATTCTTTTCAAAGTTTCTTTACCTATTAGAGATATAAAAACAAAAAAAATACTATTTATAATTGTTGGGGTTTCTTTTGAATATGTTCCAGATTTGGATACTATTTATAATTGTTACACACTTGGATAGTAATTATAATAATCTAAATAAGAAATAAAAAGGTTGAATAAAAAATTTGTGAAATCAAGTTTGTGTTTAATTTTAATTATATAGTTGACTAGCTCACCAACCCATTGCGAAGCACACGGACAACACATGGATAATGATTTATTATGTTAACAATTATGATAATCAATTAAATGTGAGGTAAATTTTTAATTACGATTTTAAGAAGATAGTTGTAGCTATCAAATTAATAACTATAATAGAACACAAGGTTAATAAATTTTAATTTAGTTATGACAATTAATTACTAATGAATTCACTATAATATTTTAAACTAATTTTACAGTTAATGGTTTCAAAAACTTCACATATATTATTAATACAATTATTTGATAAATTTTCCAATTTTAATGACTTAAATTTATTTAGGTAGTTAATTTTATAATTGAATTTATGATTAATATTAATATAATTAAATCGCTTGCTATGTTAACAGATATTTTTGACATTTAATACATTAATAAAAATGTAATAATAAAATTATTCTAAATAAAATTTCGCACAACATATTGTCTTACATAAATTTGTGATAAAAAATATTGTAATAAATTTAGTAGACTCAAAAAATAAAATTCTTTTAGAAGTTCCTTTTCCTATTAGAGATAGAAAAACAAAAAACACATTGGCTTACAAATTTAAAAAGTACTTATACTAATTTGGATAGGAGAGTAAAAGGCTGCCTAAAAGCAGTTGTAAATAATCTATAATTTACTGACCAATTGAAGGGATTTATTATTAAAATTCTTATATATTTTAAATTGGGAGAAGTAATGAAATAAGATTACCAATATTTGTATGGTGGGCTGTAGCCCACCATAGTTCTTATATAAGTCTGATTTTCTTAGGGAAAAGGGTAACTTGTTTTTGGCAGATTGGCATACTCCGTCTATATGGTATGGTATGTTATGTTTTCTTATTACGTTGATCATCCTTTCTTCTTGATTATAACTTCTTTTTCTCAAGATATTCTTATGTTTGTTTTCTCTAATAATTTCCGACTAGGTTAATTACTTATCTTTTCAACTAACTGTAGTATTACAATTTTTCATTTTCAATATATATTTATATATATATATGTATATGTATGTATGTATCGAAAACTCTTTAAATTGGGATACCATCATATATTATACAAACAAAAGCCTATACTGGTAGACGTAAATTTTTTTCCTTCCAAAATTATATAAAGTGGAGTTTTAGACATAAAACGGGCATAAAAATATTGGTGTTTATATTTGTTATTGCGAATCGGTCAAGATCTGGTCCGGGAGCCCTGACATTAGTTAAAATACGAACTTTTGATACAAGCCATGGATATCATCCAACGATCGGGAAAGGAAAGTGTTGGGAAAAAAAAGACGCGGGGCTCCAATTCGAACGGGTTATTCTGATCTGACTCCATTTCACAAACCGCGTCTCTCTTTCCCACGAAGCCAAATCGCGTCTCTCTGGCCCCAATAGTTCCGGCCGAAAACTCCCAAGAACAACCGAGTCTCCCTGTCTCTGTCTCCTAATCTAGGGTAAGGCAGTAAATCTAGGGTTGATGTCTCTTCCGTGTATTATCAAGGTTTCATAAATTTATTGGTGAACCTTTTGAATTCAAATTGAATGTTTAAAAAGTTTCATATATATTCACTTATTGTAAGTATTGGATTTTTGGATTTGTTGACCTACAACATAGGTGAAGCAGAGGAAGAAGAGCAGCAACAAATGGAACTGTGTGGTTTGTAACTAGAAGCAATCAGTATTGAAGGTCTTTGCTCAGGCTTTCATGGCCAAGGACATTCGCAAATTCGTTCAGACCTTCAATATGTTGCGTCAATTTGCCGAACAGAATCAATCGCTCGAATTAGACCAACAAAATCTAGATTCGTCGTCAGACGAATCCCAAGCTGAGAATCGAAAAAAGAAAACGACCGATTGGACCGAGTACATCGATCCGAAAAAAGAAGACGAAGAAGATAAAGATAACTCAGGTGCTGAAAATTAATGAAATAATGAATTCCTCTTTGTTTAATTATGTTTTTTATCTGCTTAATTGCTACTTTTTGATATGCAGGGAATGTGTCTGAGCCAATGATTGTGACGAAAATGCCGAAAGTATTGTTCAAGAAACCAAAATTGAGGAACTATTCTGCCTCTTTTGGTGGTTTGGATTCTAGGAAGAGTAATGAAAAGCTTTTTAGACCAGTTTTTGGAGAAAGGAATTTTAATAAGGAACTCGGATCTTTAGGTAATGACACTTATATATCATGGAATTGAAGTAATTTTTCTTTTCAAAATTCTTAATACGAATGGCTTCAATATTTATGATTAAGTATTTCTATTTGCTTGGTTTCTATTGTTAATATTGTCATGCCTACATATACATGATTATTGGTTCAACTGTTTGATTTCGCTCGTCAAAATTCTTAATCCAAATGCATATATGTGTGTATAGTATATGATTTTTGAAGTGCCCACCATTTTGATGAACTTGAATTTTATTAGAAATAGCCTAAGAAGTTGGCAGTGGAATGTGTACTAGCCTACTAGGTGAGTTTTAAGCTTTTAGGCCCTCATTAGTATCTAGACTCTGTTGAGAACTCGAGATACTTTTCTTTTGCAGAGAAGCAGCCAAGCAAACCTGGAAGACCAATGGTGAATTCGAAACAGAGTGATTACGCAAGGCAAACTGTTGACATGGGGGCATCCAAATGGAGAGATTACATAACTCAAGAAGATAGTGATGAGTCTGATGAGAACGACAATCTTTTAGCAAAAGCGCCATCGCAGCGAGAGGCAACAGCAGTCAAAGTTGTAACTTCAAAATGGAATGAATACATAACAGAAGATGATAATGATGATGACTTGAAGCTTCCTATTAGAGCACTAGTTAGAATTGCTAATGTGTGTAAACCAGTTCTTTACTACTTCGATGTGCTAGAACTAGAAGGCGAAATGCAAACAGAATTGTGTCAATCACGTTTATTAGAAGTGGGTGTTCCAATTTTTATCTTTTCTTGATCTTGGTAATTTACATGATTGTTTCATGCTATAATACAAAGATGAAAGGATATTTTGTAAGCTTATTTCTTTGAAGATTATGCTAGAAGGCGAAATATGCAGAAGTTTTCTTGATTTGAGTCACTGAGCATTTCACATGTTTGTTATGCAATATAAAAAGATGAAAGGATACAAAACTAGAAAGCAATCAAAAAATATTTTGCTAGAAGGCAAAATACAACATTTTCCCTTTTTTGGTTAATTTTATTTTGGCATCTTTTCTTGATTTTGGTCACACAAAAATGTTTGTTTGATGCAATAATATATAGATGGAAGGCATTGAATGACAAAAATGAAACCTCTTCTTTTTTCTTCCTTTTGGATTCGTTTGATTAATTGACATAGAAAATGGTATAAAACAACCAAACACTTGCCAACAACGATACACAACATGCTGTAGTTAAAATAGAGTTTAGGCTAAATCAAAAGACATGCAGTAAAATAAAATTAAACGAATAGATAATAACCCTAGTAAATTTCAGGTCTTCGAAATCCTTCCACACTAAGTTAGAACCCTAAAAGAATTTCTATCTCAACTTCAGAGAAAACCCACTGCAAAATGAAACACAATCCAAGAAGGAAAACGCCATGTTCACAGCTCACCAACCCTACAAAAACTTGGGTCCTCAGGCAACAAATCTACCAACTGAAGTTCATTCACTCAGAGTTAAGAGAACCAAGCTGATCACCAAGATTAGAACCCGTTGTTGTTGCAAAACAAAGCACATCCAGGGCCTCAACAACTTTCTTTTTCAAGGCATCTGGGGATTCAATGAGATGGAGCACCTCTATTTGGTCCATCTTCAGTAACATACTAGTCACTTTTCCTGCATTCTCATGCTCAAGACGCTTCACAAGAGGAAATAACTGCTCCTCCAGCATCTATGAATTTAACACGATAAGTACATTAGTTCTAGAAAAAAGATCTAGCTAGTAAACGACAGCAGCAAATCCGTTTATTTTGACGACTTCGTAAACTTAAACCAAAAAATTTTAAAAATAAATTATAATAAGATGGACAGACAGGATAAAAGAGTACCATTCGCTGAGTTTCGGGGTTAGCAGAAGCCGAAGTAGAAGCAAGTGTTGACCTGGGCACTGGTCCAGAACGCTGGGCATCGGATGGAGATGCTGGTATTACCGACCCATCAAAAGGCAATGGTATCATTTGGCCCATAAGTGCTTGAGGAACCACAGATGGGTCACCATTTGGTCCATTTCTACCATTTGACATATATCTGCTGAAACCATTATTGGAGTTTTGAGGCATCCACTAATTTCAATCAAAAATAAAATTATCACCGTTAGAAGTCAACAGTTATACCAATAAAATAACTAAAACTTGCATTTGAAATGATCTGGCATTTATAAAAACACAATTAAAGAGATTTAATCAAATGCCTGACCCAAAAACAAAAGAGATCTAATCAAACAGTTGATCCCAAAATAATTTTTTCAGCCAAGTAATTGTCAAAACTTTAACAAGGCTTTATTGCTCCTGTAACTAGTTGAGTGTTTCCACCTTTTCTTAAATCCATTCTTTGACCAAAATAGAGATGTGGATGGGGTAACCTAGGTGTCACAGGGTGGAATCCGACAATTCCTGTAGGTAATGGTGCCAAACTTGGTGCTCGCGCTTGGGCAAATTGTGCCTGGAAAAAAAACAAACTACAGTAAATAAAAGTTGAATAGCATCAATTTTGATGGGGAAAAAAGAAAACTAAAATAAGTCTCTCAACACCAATAAAAGAAAATACAGAGTACACGGTAGAAAGGGCATCCCCGGGACAGCAAACATGCAGGATCTTAAACACATAAAGAAACCATATCCAAACGATAACAAAATAATTTGCACCGGTCTGTATTGTTTAAATAATATTTAAAAAACCACAACAATTTGCCAGAAAATCGTTTAATATTCTATTTATTATATATGATGGACTTCATTTTTATGCCTATAAGGGCCTAAAAGAGTAACAAATCCAGATGCCAACTTTAAGCCTTTTTCTAACACATCCAAACGAACTGTTGAATCAAAATCAAAAACCTAAACCTAAGCATTCAATTCTAAATGAAACTGAAAATTATCCTTAAAATTAGCTTATAAACTATGTGATGAAATAAACAAATACATTCTGCCATAACTGAAAATACAAAAGTTATTAAGATATGGATGAAAAAAATGAAAAATTCTGCTATTGGATGAGCTTAAAATTATTACCATAGTTCTATAGACTATAGCACATTCACACAATTTTCCTTGTATTTCTTTTAGCATACTAAATAGCTCATTAATCGAGTGCTCTTTCGCCCAAGATGTGGGATGCTGAAGATGTGGGATGTAAAAAATTTCTCATCAATAGAGTAAATCAATTCTGCAGGATACTACAACTATATTTCTTTACTGGTTCATGTTCAAATTATGAAACCTTGATAATACACATGAAAGGCAACCCATATATCCAAGAGGACATAATGCTTAAATTGAAACCAAAGCTCAAGGATAAAAGTTAAAGAACAGAAGCATTCCTTTAACCCCAATAGATCAAAGAAAACCATCCCAAAATATCACGCAAATGACCGCATACAAAATTTGCAAATTCAATTTAATTTCAGTTAGTTCACCATTCTTAGACAGAGACATCAACCCTAGATTTATTGCCTTACCCTAGATTTCATTCATCATTTGGTTCAAACAGATAATTAGAAAATACCTTGGGAGACAGAGAGACAGCGAGATTCAATTCTTGGTAGACAGAGACGGGAACACTCGGTTGTTCTTGGGAGTTTTCGGCCGGAACTATTGCGGCCAGAGAGACGCGATTTGGCTTCGTGAAAGAGAGAGAAGCGGTCTGTGAAATGGAGTCAGATCAGAATAACCAGTTCGAAAGTATTTTTTTTCCCAACACTTTCCTTTCCCGATCGTTGGATGATATCCCATGACTTGTATCAAAAGTTGTATTTTAACTAATGTCAGGGCTCCCGGACTAGAAAGTATATATATATATATATATATATATATATATATATATATATATATATATATATATATATATATATGCGAAAACACGAGTTATATGGCATAACTTAATTATGTCATTCTATAACACCACACACCTCCTGCACTAACAATAAATCATACACTTAAAGATGCTAAAAAATTACAGGAGACTATGATTGTTAAAACATTTGTGTATTCTAAATAATAGTCAGGATTAAGAGCATTCTGCTTAAATAGTATTCCTTTTTTAAATAACATTCCTCCTTAAATAGTATTCTTTTATTAAAACTACGTCGTTTTGGAAGGACGCGGTGACATTTTTGTAAATACAATGTCACCGCGTATTTACAAAAATGACACCGCGTCCTTCCAAAACGACGTAATTTTAATAAAAAGATGCTATTTAAGGAAGAATGCTATTTAAGGAGAATGTTCTTGATCCTTGCCGTTCTAAATAAATAGCGTAAGCTCCAAATGCAACATAAATATCTAAAGTTTCTAGAATTCAAGTTCAACAAGGTCACACTAAGCTTGCCGGGGGCCGGTCCTATGATTGTTAAAATAAGTTGTGTACGATCATTCAATTATATTGTTAAATTTGAGGACATTATATAATTCTATACATACTGAAGAGGGATGTATTCAATTAAGATTTTTAAAGACTTAAAGATTTAAAATTTTAAAATTTTGATTGTATTCAATCAAGATATTGAAAGAGTTTATAAAAGTTTATTAGTATTCAATTATAACTTTTTTAATGTCTTTAAAAGTTAGGTGGTATTGAATTAAGATTTTTACAAAGTCTATAAAAGTGTTTTGGTATTCAAAAAGTCATAGATTTTTCAGATTTCTATCAAATAGTAGAGTTTGACAGACTTTAGAAGAAGAATTATAACTATCAACTCATATTCAAAGTCTGACCTCATCTCTAAAGACTTCCAAATATTAAACACAAAGGTGAAAATTCGGATCGTCGGTAAAGAGGGAACCCAAAAATTCGCGGTGTAAATACAAATTCGCGGTGTAATACCCAGAAATAAATAATAATAAAGAAATAAAAAAATAACATTTAAATTTATATTTTAAATAATTTAATTGGACTTTGTCTTTTATTGTGTCAAACTAGTTATTTATTTTATATGAGCTAATAAGTATTAATATGTGAAGAATAAATTAAGGGTCCTTAACACTAATATACAACAATTAGAAAGTAATTACACTATTAGTGCATCCACAAAATAATTACAAAAATAACGTAATTCACATTAATAAGGAAACCTAAAATCAAGGAGAAATAATTACCATAATTAATAATTCAAATTCAAATATCTGGGATCTAATAACAAAAATAAATTCAAATTCAAAATAATAATTCAAATATTTAAATTCAAATCTTCATCTCTCTCACAGTAGCTCTCTCCTCCGCTACTCCGCAGCGAGTCTCCTTCTTCACAGGTTGCCCTCTCCGCCGCGAATCTTTATTGTCCAAAACGCCAATGAGAAGAAAAAAAAGATTCACCCTATAAAAAGTTTAAAAATAAATAGATGTAACTCTTACTGTTCTGAAATTTTTTTATGACTATTTGGTTACCCACAAAAACTAAAATGGTTACCTTTGTATGAATGGTTGGCTACCAACTGCATCACACTTAAACTAAATTGGTAACTTAATAAAATTGAATTTGTTATCTTGGTCTGAAAGTTTGACAACGTGATCTTCCTCCTCCCCCTTCATCGGTGAGACAGAGCGAGAGTCAACCACAAAATGGTCGATGAGATGGAGAAAGGAGGTGGATATTTAATTTTTCATAATTTCTTCATGTCCAGAAATTCTAATCCCAATTTCATGTCCAAAGAAAAATAAGAACACTGCATAGGAAAGAGAGAGATAAGAGAGTGATGCGTAATGTAATGTTGATAACCAAACCTTCGTACCAAGGTAACTAAACTTTTATATCAAGGTAACCAAACTTTTATACCAAGGTAACCAATCTACCTCTACACCTACAGTATGAATTGGTTAGTCTGAAAGTTTGGCAACCAACTAGATGAAGGTTTGGCTACCAACTGCATCACATTCAAAATAAATTGGTAACTTAATAAAATTGAATTCGTTACCTTGGTATGAAGGTTTGGCTACCAACTGCATCACATTAAAAATAAATTGGTAACCTAATAACACTGAATTGGTTACCCTGGTATGAATATTTGGCTACTAACTGCACTATAAAAAAACTGTAGGGGTGGATGTGGATAGGTTACCTTGGTATGAAAGTTTTGTTATCTTGGTATGAAGGTTTGGTTACCTTGGTATGAAACAATGTTTTTTCTCTGTAAAGTTTCAAAGATATTTTCAGCATAATGCATATTACCACATCTGGCATACATGGTTATGAGTGCATTGGCAAGAGATAAATCGAACCCAAACGAGGACTTCCTCCTTATTGTGTAAGCATGTAAGCATTGACCTTGAGGAAGATTGGTTAAATTGGTGCAAGATGAGAGAACATTTGTGTGTGACTGAATTGGGCTCAATTTCTGAGATCATGCGGCTGAAAAGCAATAGAGCCTTATTTGCTTCATTGCTTTTAATAAAATTGGAAATCAAAGAATTCCATGATATCAGATCTTTATCAGGACATCTCTCAAATATTTTTGAAGCTGTTACTTCATCACCTCAGTTTATGTACATCTCCGTGAGTGCAGTGTTCAATGATGGGTCTTTTTCTATACCATGTTTTATCGCATAACCATGTATGGACCTGCTAATGGTCAGAAAGGTTTCATCTCCACATGATGTAAGAATAGAAATTATTGTGTGGGAGTTAGGGTTGACCTTTGATTCTTCCATTTTCCTGAAGATGTCCTATGCTTGACCACTCAATTTATTCTTGGCCAGTGCCATTACCAAGGTTCTGTTGCAGAGAGTTGCCTGGACCGTCGTTGCCCTAGTGATGGTGATCAATGAGTATCTTTTGCTAAATTTTTTTGTTTCTGAAGTTAGGGGAGTGCCGTTTGGGTTTTTCGTTTGTACCATAACTGCCACTTTGGTTTATAGTAGGAAAAAAAGGGATGAAGAAAAAAGAGAGAGAAACAGGAACAGAGATCAAAAATGGGTCTGCTGTGTTTGAATGCATTTGAATAAGAAAATAATAATTAACGGGAAGAAATAAGAGAGATTTGACATGTCAGCCCACTAATACTAATCCCCTAAATTAAGGAATCATAATTACATGCTAATCCCCTAAATTAAGAAATCTTAATTGCACTAATATTGTAAATAAATATGGGAAAGTGTATTACTTTTATAATTATTTTATGGATGCACCATTATTGTAATTGTTTCTAAAAATATACTAAAATATGTAATTAATCCATAAATTAATGGATGAATTACATATGCTATTACATTTTTAAAAATAATTACAACAATAGTATACTCATAAAATATTTACACAATTAATATAATTTTATATTTATTTACAATATTAGTGCAATTAGGATTCCTTAATTTAGGAAATTAGTATGCAATTAAGATTCCTTAGTTTAGGGATTAGTTATCCCATGGCTTCTTTTCTCTCTTCTCATCTAGAACAACTGCATTAGTTAGTCATCACCATTCTTCTTCATTCAACGTATTCTTTCTATATATATATATATATATATATATATATATATATATATATAAGCAGTCGATAGTAATAAAAAACAAGATGTGAAAACCTACTAACTTTACAGAAAATAGCAGATTTTTGATGAGTTGGAGGTAGTTGTTCGTTGTCTGTCTTGTTTGTGTCATCAACATAAACTACTGCATCTTCTAGGGATATGGATTTGGTTCCTGTTCAATACACTTTTTCAAGTTTACTCAAAATTAACATACACACATCAATATTTGTAAACCAAATCGTTCTCTGACCTCCGTCTTCTGTCATAATATCTCAGGTTCATGCCAAATCTATTATGTTGCAATATCTCAGGTTCATGCCAAATCCATTCGTTTTGGATCTGTTCTTGCTGGTTTGGTAACTCCGACTTCTTCTTCTTTGATTTATTTTGGTAACTCCGACTTTTTTTCTTCTTCTTCTTCGATTTGTTTTGTAATTTCCTCTTTGTTCGGATACTCCGAATTCGTTTTGGATCTGTTCTTGCTGGTTTGGTAACTCTGACTTTTTCTTTTTCGATTTGTTTTGGTTGTTCGTGATTTTCTCTTTATTTTGTTTCGATTTGTTTGGTAACTCTGTTCTTGCTGGGAATTAGTATGCAATTATTTTTGAATTTATTTTTGTTGTTAAATCCAAGATATTTGAATTTGAATTATTAATTATGACAGTTATTTCTCCTTGATTTTAGGTTTTCTTATTATTATGAATTGAATACTATACTAATTCCCTAAATTAAAGAATCCTAATTGCAATAATATTATAAATAAATATGAAAAGTGTATTACTTGTGTAAATATTTTATTAGTGCACTATTGTTGTAATTATTTACTAAATATTGTATACTATTGTAAAGAACCCTAAATTAATTTGGTAAAATTTGCGCCTTAAAACTACTTGGATTTAATTTATATGTGAATAAAATTAAATCATCCATTGGGAGAAACATTCATTACATCCACAGTTTATAAGTCATGTTTGATTCAAATCGGCACCCTCACATTACCTGTCGATCTTATCTCTTTGAAAATGCTTGCATTTGATGTGATTTTAGGGATTGATTGGTTAACTGCTCATCATGCTAAAATTGATTATTTTCGTAAAGTTGTTAGTTTTCATATTCCTAACCAACCTATTATACGAATTCAAGCAACCAAACCACTAAAGTCAATCACTGTCATATCAAGTCATAAAGTCAATCGTTTATTGAAAAACGGATGTCAAGCTTTCTTAGCCCATGTCATGGATTTAAACAAAAATACGTCAGATTTGAATGATATTTCTATTGTTAATAAATTTCCTGACGTATTCCCTGAAGAACTTCCCGGCCTACTCCCAGAGCATGAAATCGAATTTTATATTGACCTTGAACCCAGTACAAAACTCATTTCTAAAACCCCAAATCGAATGGCTCCTATTGAACTTCAAGAGTTAAAAACCCAACTACAGGAACTATAAGACATCGGTTTCATTCGTCCTAGTACGTCTCCTTGGGGTGCTCCTATTCTATTCGTAAAGAAGAAAGATGGGAGTATGCGACTTTGTATTGATTATCGGGAGTTGAATCATGTCACCATCAAAAATAGGTACCCGTTGCCTCGCATTGATGTCCTATTTGACCAGTTGTAGGGAGCTAAATTCTTTTCAAAGATCAATCTTCGTTCCGGATATCATCAGTTAAAGATTAAAATTGATGACATTCCAAAGGCTGCTTTTAGAACTTGGTACGGGCATTACAAATTCCTAGTCATGTCTTTTGGATTGACTAATGCTTCTGCTACCTTCATGGATATGATGAAGCGAGTATTCAAGGAATATTTGGATCATTTTGTGGTTGTGAGTTTTAATACAAAGATTGTCTCCTAGACAAAACATAAGCTGTGAGTTTTAATACAAAGATTATCTCCTAGACAATATCCAAACTCAAAATAAGTCCTCATTACAATTATTATCACACTATTTTATAGAATAGTGATGACTACTATAGCAACCATCTTGGACCATCACTCCATTCCCTGACTAGTCCCAGCTATATTCTCATTTCCTGAAGAGAACAATGAAAAAAAAGGGTGATCTCAACTAGCCTAGTAAAGAATATTATGACTAAGATAATGCAGAATAAATTATCGTTAGACTTCAATAGTATAACAACTGATAGAATACAATAGACAACAAGTTTTAGATCAACAACTGCAGCGAAAATAACAATCCGTTAGAAGAGTCAAGTAGAGCATGATAGCTACTAAGAGTCAAGTAGAGCATGATAGCTACTATCTTCTACGATTTAAAAGTTTATCATCAATTTTATCGCTGAGAATCAGCTCAATAAATAATCCACATCACTGAATTATCCATGCACTACGGGCCAAAGATATTCATTATTATTACATCCACGAATCATCCATGCACTACGGACCAAGGATATTCGTAATTATCACCAATGGTCATGATCATGCCAAACAATAATTCATCTTTACACTCTTGGCCGAAGAGAACCCATGGTCATGATCATACCAACAATTGTCCATCAATGCACTATGGGCCAATGAGGACTTTTACCACATTATTTGTAACATTACAGGTCATAATTATACCGAATAATTCCTGATTATAATCATACCAATCAACAGTCCATCAATGCACTACGGGTCAAAGATGACTTTCATCATAATATAAGCATGAGGATGATGACAATGATATAAGAATTCAATCAAACGAGATCAAGGATAAATATTAAAGATTTATAATTCAATTTATTCAGAGTTTAAAAATGTCCAAATTGTCAACATGATACTGCTTTGTGGAGTAAAATTCAAGAATAATATTCACATATCAAAAATAATTTGGACAGAAAAGAAATTAATTTTTGTCATGAATAGTACTCCGGGTGAATAGTACCCGAGTGAATAGTATCCTGTAAATAATACTTCGTGAATAGTGTTGTACGTATGAATATTACTGTATGTATGAATAATACCCATGAATAGTACTCCGGCATGAAAAGTTTAAAATTTAACAAGAATGTTCAGAAAAATATCCTTGTGAAACGATACTAGATAAAGTGTAAATTTCAAGGAATGACGCCCCCAAAATAGGTATACATCACCCATTCTGAGTCGCCAAATACATGGTACAGAATTCAACTACAACTACAACTTAATTATACAACTGTCGTGTAAAATACGACAAAACATAGCTGAGAGTTTTAACACGGATATTGTCTTCTAGACAATATCCAAACTCAAATTCAATCTCATTACAATTATTATCACACTATTTCACAGAATAGTGAAGACTACTAAAACAACCATCTGGACCGTCAATCCATTCCCTGACTAGTCTCAGCTATATTTTCATTTTCTGAAGAGAACAGTGAAAGAAAAGGGTGAGCTTAACTAGCCCAGTAAGAAATATTATGACTAAGATAATGTAGAATAAATTATCCTTAGCCTTCAACAGTATAACAACTGATAAAATACAATAGACAACAAGTTTTAGATCAACAACTGCAGCGGAAATAACAATACATTAGAAGAGTCAAGTAGAGCATGATATCTACTATCTTCTATGATTTAAAAGTTTATCATCAATTTTATCGCTGAGACTCAGCTTAATAAATAATCTACATCACTGAATTATCCATGCACTACGGGCTAAAGATATTCATTAGTATCACGACCACGAATTATCCATGCACTACGGGCTAAGGATATTTGTGTTTTCACCAATGGTTATGAACATGCCAAACAACATTTCATCTTTACACCCTTGGCTGAAGAGAATGCATGGTCATGATCATACCAATAGTTGTCCATCAATGCACTATGGGCCAATGAGAACTTTTACCACATCATTTGTAATATTACGGGTCGTGATTATACCGAATGATCCTTGGTCATAATCATACAAATCAATAGACCATCTATGTACTACGAGCCAAAGATGACTTTTATCATAATATAACTATGAGGATGATGACAATGATATACGAATTCAATTAAATGAGAGCAAGAATAAATATTAAATATTTTATATTTTAATTTATCCAGAATTCAATAATGTCCAAATTGTCAATATGATACTGCTTTGTAGAGAAAAATTCAAGAATAATTTTGTATCAAAAATAATTTGGACCACAAAAAAATCAATTTTTGTCATAAATAGTACTTCGGGTGAATAGTACCCGAATGAATAGTATTCCGTTAATAGTACTTCGTGAATAGTACTCCAGGAATAGTACTTTGTGAATAGTATCCCGTAAATAGTATCCCATGAATAGTATTTTATGAATAGTACCTCGTGAATAGTATTTTGTGAATAGTACTCGTGAATAGTACTTCGTGAATAGTGTTGTACGTATAAATAGTATCGTACGTATAAATAGTGTCGTATAAATGAATAGTACCTATGAATAGTACTCCGACATGAAAAGCTTAAAATTTAACAAGAATGTTCAGAAAAATATCTTTGTGAAACGATACTAGATGAAGCAAAAATTTCAAGGATATTCTACTAATTTTACTGAGTATAGAAGCAATACTTCAACAAAATGAGTGTAAAATTAGGAATACGAAATGAAATAATATTACTTACATATTACAGAGTATGGAAGAAAATATTATTTCATATAAATATTGAACAAAAATAATATCCCTTATGAATAAGAAATAAATAACATCCCTTACCTTAGTAGAAGACATGATACTGCAATAGTGAAGTAGCAGAATACTCTTCTTCTTTCTCTCTATAGCTTCTTTCTCTATAATTTCTCTTGTGAGTCTTAATGAATTGGTGAGAATGAAAGAAGAATGTGCTTCTATTTATAGGAAAACATAGTTTCGATAATTATACGTTTAGGAGCTCGAATTATTACAGTATAGTACCTTCATCTATACCTCCATTTTTAATTTAGTCCTGTAAATATTATCAATCTTGCACCACCTCCCCTAATAGTATATGCACGTGAATCAATAGTTCCATTCATGTGAACAAATAGTTATATATAAGTAAACTAATAGTAATTAATTACTCATTTATCCGATTAATTACCCGATTGATCAATATAACCTCTAGAAATTAATTATTATCAAAATAAATGTCGATTTCCACTAACACTAATAATTCCAATACAATGAAAATATCAATTTCATCTTTAATCAACACGAACTTATTCATCATTAATATTATAACTCACAATCAACCAGATCATTCCCAAGAAAGAAGGGACTTTTCGATAAGAATTTCTCCCTATTGGCGCACAATGACCAAACCCCTTTCCTCGACAGAACTTTCTAGACATCGTCAATATTGCAAATAATAATATGAATAACTTTGTCGTCTCAATTATTGATTTAATAATATAAAATATTATGCAGATGAAACCATGACAATAATTGAATCAATAATATGAGAGATACTATGCATTAATTACTGTAGTAATAATTGAGTATAACTGAGTGACTTCTCACGTAAGCATCAATAATCAAAGATATTGTACAATACCATATGCTATTATGCAACCACGCGTATTACTGTATTTTTACCACCGGGTATTTCAACAGTTTAACGGTAACACTTTCGCAGTTATTTTTATAAAAAAATATTTCTGTCGTTTTCTAACTACGAAATACTTCCGTTGTGGAGTCCACCAATGATTGTTTCGTCGTACGGATATTTCCCGATAAAAAGAATATTCCCCGACCAAACGAATATTTTATGACAACTTGCTTACTTTGCAAAATTTTCACATATCACCTTTAACTTTAACCTTTTATCAATTTAACCATTTATTAAATAAAATAATAATTATAAGAAAATTGAATACTTTTATTTCATAAAATTCGAGGTCTTACATATTCTACTAATTTCAAGTAGTATAGAAGCAATGCTTAACAAAATGAGTACAGAATTCGAAATCTGAAACGAAATAATATTACTTACATACTACAGAGTATGGAAGAAAGTATAATTTCTTACGAATATTGAACGAAAATAATATCCCTTACGAATATTAAACGAAGACAATATCCCTACGAATATTATACGAAAATAATCTTCCTTACGAATATTTGAACAACAATAATATTCCTTATGAATACGAAAAATAATATCGTAAGCGAATATGAAATAAATAATACCTCTTACCTTAAAAGGAGAGTACTTCTGACTGGTAGGGCGGAGATATTCTTGAAGAAACTTGCACTATTTTCTACACTCAAAGCTTTCTTAAACTAAAGAAATACACTCAATATTATAGAAGAAGAATTCTTTGATTCTAGTGTGATTTTCAATTCTAAACTAAGCATCCTAATTATAGGAGAATGACTGGGCACTATTTCAATATGAAAATCACGGAGGACTGCACAGGGAAAAATCACAGATGAATTCGGTTGAAATCTGATTTTACTATGCAGTACTATACAAATACTAGCAAGCACTATGCAAACACTATTCATAATTAAATATAATATATTTTATTTTACATAAAAAAATAAAACTTATAATAATAATAATAATAATAATAATAATAATAATAATAATAATAATAATAATAATAATACTCCCCCAGTGACTAATTGTGACACCCCCAAATTCGGTACTTCCATTTCCACAGGATTTGGTGTTCACTGTACAAGCATCATCCATCTATCTACCCATAAATAAATACAAACCATGCAATAGATAGAAATAATAATAAATCTCCCCTTATGGGGTTACATCAACTACATAAAAAAATAAATTCCAGGTTACTCTAACCTTAAATCATCTGTGCGGAAACATAAACAAATAAGTCTTAAGTAACATCAATTCTAACCATCATTACATAACCACATAAATAATCAATCTTCATTACTTGCTAAGCTTGCCCTTGCCTTTACTAGTGGAAGGTTCGTCTGCTCTTTCGTTCTTAACTGCAATGTTATTTATTACGCAAGAGTGAGCACGATTGCCACAAGTATAACAATATAACAATGAATAATAACATGCGAGAAAAATAATAACTTCGAATATGAAAGCTCAACTTTTGAATCAAGAATGAATAACAAGAATCAAAGGAATTTCTGAGGGTCATAAGACCTTGAACTATGTCCTAGGTTGTCAAGGGTTATACTTGAACCTTTAACAGTCATAAGACTATGGACCTTTCTTCTCGTACTAGGGGGATCAGCCCTTAGTACCATACTGTGCACAATATCTTAACGCTAAAGCGTAAATAATTCCTATACAGGGTTGTTCATCTCAGTTTGATATTCGAGAGAAA
>CM029022.1:165350710-165498210 GCA_016801055.1 Panax notoginseng
ACCGGACCTGGTCCATTATTTATTATTCTGTCGGAATATCCTGTCTGTACGTTTATGCCGGACCTGGTTCCATTATTTATTATTCTGTCGGAATATCCTGTCTGTGCGTTTATGCCGGACCTGGTTCCATTATTTATTATCTATCGGAATATCCTGTCTGTGCGTTTTACGCGGACTTGTTCCATTATTTATTATTCTGTTAGAATAACCTGTCTGTGCGGTCTATCGCATGCCGGGTGATTTCTTTTGTTATTCCATTCTTTATTATACTCAGTTGGTTACGTTTTAACTTCTATACTCCATGAAATTAGTGGAATATCCTTGATAATTGCGTTTCATCCAGTATCTTTTTATGAAAATATTATTCTAAGCATTCTTGAATTTTACTCCACAAAGCAGTATCATGTTGACAATTTGGACGTTGTTAATTCTTGGATAAATTAATTCTTGAACTAGTTTTATTGAATTCTTATATCATTGTCATCATCCTCATGTTTATAAAATGTTGAAAGTCATCTGTGGCCTGTAGTGCATAGATGGACTTGGTATGATTATGACCAGGGATTATTTGGTATAATCATGACCGTAATGTTACAAATGATGTGGTAAAAGTCCTCATTGGCCCGTAGTGCATTGATGGACAGTTGTTGGCATGATCATGACTATTAATGAGTACATAAATATTCTTGGCCCGTAGTGCATGGATAATTGTGGTCGTGATATTAAAGAATATCCTTGGCCGTAGTGCAGGGGGATTCGATGATGTGGATTATTTTATTAAGCTGAGTCCCAGCGATAATAGTGTTGAAAAACCCTTTTAAATCATAGAAGATAGTATATTTTTATTCTCTACTTGACTCTTTTAATGGATTGCTTGTTCCGCTGCAGTTAAACTTGATGTTCGTTATATTTTATCAGTTTAACACTGTTGAAGGCTAATGATAATTTATTCTGCATTATCTTAGTCATAATATTTCTTACTAGGCTAGTTGAGCTCACCCTTTCTTTCACTGTTCTCTTCAGGAAATGAGAATATAGCTGGGACGAGTCGGGGAACGGAGTGATGGACCAGATGATAGTATTAGTAGTCCTCACTATTCTGTTAAATAGTGTGATAATAATTGTAATGAGGACACCTTTTGAGTTTGTATAGTCTCTAGTAGACAATAATTGTATTCAAACTCACAGTTATGTTTTGTTGTATTGTACACGATAGTTGTATTAGTAAGTTGTATTTGTATTCTGTACCATGTATCTGACGACCCAGGATGGGTGATGTATACCAAATTTTGGAGGCGTCACAGTTGGTATCAGAGCTTAGGGATATGAACCCTGGCTAAGATGTGAGAATAGAACTAGGAGGGGAGAGACGGGGAATTCCTTCGCTAGTATGACCTACCTAAGTTTATTTGCATGGTATTTAATTGGTCGATCAGAATATAATGATAATATATGACATATCAATTAACTTTTGTGGCAGTATCTAAAAATGGCATCTGAGAATGTTGAGAATAGCACTGGAGCACAGGCGACTGTTGATTCACCATATATCAATAATCAGGATAATGTGCATCAGGAAGGTGAGAATCCTCATGCAAACAACAACACTGACTAGATGATGAATGATGGAATGTTCAGAAGCTTTATGCAGTTCATGAAACAGCAGGCGAGAACGGCTCCTGTCCAAAATGTAGGTGGAAACACTGAAAACTCTCGGACGGTCACCGCTAAACAGTTCAAGGAGCTGGGACCACCGGAGTTTAAGGAGAGCCAAAACCACTTATAGCGAAAACATGGATAAAGCAGATCACCAAGATATTTGATGTCTTGGGATGCTCTGAGGAGTAAAAGGTTTCCTTTGCCGCCTTTATGTTGCGAGGAGAGGCATATTACTGGTGGGAATCGATTAAGCGTACTCAACCTGCCGCACTGAAGATGTCTTTGGAGAAGTTCCAAGAGCTGTTCAATGACAAATACTTTCTCGAAAGTATTCGTCACATGAAGGAGGTGGAGTTCATCAAATTGGAGCAGAATAATATGACCGTGTCGCAGTATGAGGCTAAATTTACTGAGTTGTCCCGTTTGCGTCCCACTTGGTGGATAATGAAGAGCGAATGACGCAAATGTTTTTACGAGGTTTGAAACCTGAGATACGTCAACATCTTATTTCTCATAAACTGTGTTTGTATTCAGATGTTGTGAATAGGGCTCAGTTAGTGGAGCGCGATAATGAGTCAACGCAACTAAAAGAGAGCAGTCAGAAAAATGATAATACCAGTAAGAGCAGTCATCGAAGCGGTGACAACAAGCGTGGAGGGAATCAACATGCCAGAAATGGTAACCACTTCGATGGTATTCAGGGCCAAAATAATAAGAATGGTCATTTCAAGAAGAGGAGATTCAATAATGATGGAAAGACGTCAGTACCAGCACCCGTTGTTAAGGAAGGAGAACGACCACCTATCATATGTTTCAAATGCGGAGGGGAGGGGCACATCAGTCCAAACTGCGCGATGCCGTCTAAAGCATGTTATAATTGTGGAAGAGAAGGTCATTTAGCTCGATTTTGTCGTTTACCAAAAATAAGTTCAGCCAGGATGGAGACACCAAAGGCCATCCCAGAAAAGTCAAAACCGGTAGTGCAAGGGAGAGCGTTTGTTGTGACCTCCCAGAAAGCAAGGAACCCGAATGAGGTCATCATGGGTAAGCTTATCATAAACTCTAACGAAGTCTATACTTTATTTGATACCGGTTCTACCCATTCTTTTATTTCTCCTACTTGCGCTCATCGATTAAATTTGACTCCGGAGGAATTAGACTTTGATTTATCTGTTGAAACTCCATTGGGAGAAACCTTCATTATATCCACGGTTTATAAGTCTTGTTTGGTTCAAGTTGGTACCCACACATTACCTGTCGATCTTATTTCATTAACAATACTTGCATTTGACGTGATTCTAGGGATTGATTGGTTAACTACTCGTCATGCAAAAATTGATTATTTTCGTAAGGTTATTAGCTTTCATATTCCTAATCGACCTATTATGCGAATTTAAGCAACCAAACCATTAAAATCAATCACTGTAATCTCAAGCCATAAAGCTATTCGTTTATTGAAAAACGGATGTCAAGCTTTCTTAGCTCATGTCACGGATCTAAACAAAAATACGTCAATTTTGAATGATATTTCTATTGTTAATAAATTTCCTGACGTATTCCCTGAAGAACTTCCTGACCTACCCCTAGAGCGTGAAATTGAATTTTGTATCGACCTTGAACCTGGTACAAAACCCATTTCCAAAGGCCCATATCGAATGGCTCCTATTGAACTTCAGGAGTTAAAGATCCAACTGCAGGAATTGTTAGACATTGGCTTTATTCGTCCTAGTACTTCTCCTTGGGGTGCTCTGTTCTATTCGTGAAGAAGAAAGATGGAAGTATGCGACTTTGTATTGATTATCGGGAGTTGAATCATGTCACCATCAAAAATAGGTACCCATTACCACGTATTGATGACCTGTTTGACCAATTGCAAGGAGCACAATTCTTTTCAAAGATCGATCTTCGTTATGGATATCATCAGCTGAAAGTTAGAACTGAGGATATTCCAAAGACGGCTTTCAGAACTCTGTACGGGCATTATGAATTCCTAGTCATGTCCTTTGGATTGACTAATGCTCCTGCTACCTTCATGGATATGATGAATCGGGTATTCAAGGAATATTTGGATCACTTTGTGGTCGTCTTTATTGATGACATCCTTATTTATTCCAAAATCTATGAAGATCATGAGCAACACTTGAGGCTGGTACTCCAAAAGCTTCGTGAATACAAGCTTTATGCCAAGTTGAAGAAATGCGAGTTCTGGCTGGAGGAGGTAGCATTCCTTGGGCACGTAGTATCAAGTCGTGGAATATCTGTTGACCGACGACAAAGATTGAAGCTATTCAAAGCTGGGAGCAACCTAAATCAGTGACCGAAGTACGTAGTTTTCTTGGTTTAGCTGGTTATTATCAGAGATTCGTGGAAGGATTTTCTCGAATCGCTACTCCATTAACTCAGCTGACTCGGAAAGATACAAAGTTCGGTTGGAGCGAAGAGTGTGAGAAGAGTTTTCAAGAACTCAAGAGGAGACTCATTTCAACACCTGTTCTAACAATACCATCTGGCTCGGAGGGATTTGTCATCTACAGTGATGCTTCGAGCAAAGGGTTGGGATGCGTTCTCATGCAACATGGAAAAGTCATAGCCTATGCATCAAGACAACTCAAGGAATATGAGAGGAATTATCCTACTCATGATTTAGAGTTGGCAGTTGTTGTCTTTGCACTTAAAATTTGGAGGCATTACTTGTATGGGGAGAAGGTGGAGATCTTTACGGATCATAAAAGCCTCAAATATTTCTTCACTCAAAAGGAACTCAACATGCGACAACGACGTTGGCTTGAACTGTTGAAAGATTATGATCATACCATTCAGTACCATCCTGGAAAAGCGAACGTGGTAGCTGACGCATTGAGTAGAAGATCATATGCAAGTACGAGTGCGATTGTCAACACAAAGGCCCATTTTGTGTGACTTGCAAAGGATGGAGATAGAGTTAAAGACTCCAGGGACCCATGTGATGATGGCGAATATACGAGTAGAACCAACTATAATCGATAAAGTTAAAGCTGAGGAAGAAAGTGCAAGAAGGTGCTATGCCAGAAGCAAGAATTGATGAAGAAGGAATACTTCGAGTCAACTCCAGACTTTGTGTTCCTAACAACCCTGATTTAAAGTATGAAATCATAATGGAGGCGCACAACATACCGTTTGCAATCCATCCTGGAAGTACCAAAATATATCATGATCTTCGTCATACATTTTGGTGGAGCAATATGAAGAGAGAGAGATAGCGCTGCTTATCTCGAGGTGTCTAACTTGTCAACGAGTCAAAGCGGAGCATCAAGTACCAAAAGGTCCATTGTAACCACTTGAAATTCCAGAATAGAAGTGGGAGCACATTACCATAGATTTCGTTACCGTTCTTCCTAAGGTTTCTCAAGGTATAGATGCGATTTGGGTCATTGTTGATAGATTAACCAAGTCTGCTCATTTCTTACCGATACGAGAAACTTATATACTTAAACGTCTTGCTCGTATGTACATAAACGAGATTGTAAGACTACATGGTATGCCAGTATCCATAGTTTTTGATCGAGACCCAAGATTCACTTCATGATTTTGGTTAGTTTACAAAAAGCTATGGGCACGGATTTACGATTTAGTTCGGCATATCATCCTCAGACGGACGGACAACCAGAGAGGACTATTCAAACTTTAGAAGATTTATTAAGACTCTGTGTCCTTGACTTCAAGGGAAGTTGGGATAAGTTCTTACCATTGGTGGAGTTTTCCTACAACAACAGTTATCAAGCAAGTATTGGAATGGCTCCATTCGAAGCATTGTATGGAAGAAAATATCGTTCTCCAGTATGCTGGGATGAGGTGGGTGAAGCAACGTTGTTGGGACCGGAGTTGGTACGTACGACTACAGAAAAGATTCAAACGATCCGACAACGTATAAAAACCTCACAAGATCGACAAAAGAGTTATGCTGATCTTCATCGAAAGGACGTGGAATTTGATATAGGAGATCATGTGTTCTTACGTGTTGCTCTAGGGAAAGGAGTTACGAAATTTGGAAAGAGAGGAAAGCTCAATCCTCGATTCATCGGTCCATTTTTAATCCTCGATCGAGTAGGAACTGTGGCTTATAGACTCGCTTTACCGCCAAGTATGTCTCGTGTTCATAACGTTTTTTACATATCCATGTTACGTAAATATGTGAAAGATCTGAACCACATTATTGAGTTAGAACCGGACGAAATAGCGGAGGATTTGACGTATGAAGAAGTTCCTGTTCAAATCTTGGAAAAGAAGGAACATATTCTACGCTCCAAGGTTATACCTCAAGTCAAAGTTTTGTGGAGAAATCACGATGTTGAGGAAATGACTTGGGAGTTAGAATCTGTAAGACCCCAAATTATTAATAAATGAAATTTAATTTCCTCTATTTATTATTCTAAAATAGTAAGGGTTGATTTGATTAATGTGGTTAGTTATGAGTAAAATGCGCAAATATTTTAAATAAGCAGGTGGTTATAAAATATTCATTGTTGTCGGGGAATATTCGCCTTGTCGTGGAATATTCTTACTGTCGGAGAATATTCGTACGACGGCGCAGTCTTTTGTGGGCCTCATAACGGAAAGCGATTGGATGAAGAAAACGACAAAAATAAGTTGTTTATAAATAACGGCGTAGTTGTTACCGTTAATACTGTTGGAATACCCGGTGGTTAAAACACGGTAATACGCGTTGTTGCACAGTAGCACACGGTATTGCACCAATTATTGATTCTTACGTAAGAAGGCACTACTCAATAATGGTTACAGTAATTACTGTTCAATATTTTATTTTATTGATTAAATAATTGCTACGTTGATATTTTATAATTGTCACTACACAGTATTTTCTATTATCGGAGCAATAATTCATATTATCTGAATAATATTATTAGATAATATTATTGGTAATGTCTAGAAAGTTCTGTCTAAGGAGAGGTTTGGTCATCTAATTGCGCGCCAGTAAGGAAAAATCCTTATTGGAAAGCCCCCTCTTTCCTGGGAACGACCTGGTTCAGTACTGTGATTCTGTAATATTATTTGTGTATAATTAATTATTGATTTATATGATGTGGAAAATATTGATTTTATGTGGATATAGATGGAGAAAATTTTTAATGTGACAATTGTTGAAAATTAATATTTTATCTTTTTCTGATAAAATAATTCATTTAAATATATTATTTTAATAATATATTGATGGTGATATTTTTACAATGAATGTGGGATATATGAGTATATGAGGAGGAAGAGTATTTTTGTGGCATTAAATGATTAACACATGTTTTGTGTGTTGGTGGACACAATTCTTGACCGAAAATTTATTATTGACTGTAAAATCGTCCGTTTGTGGATTTCGGTCAATTTTTGTTTGGAATTTGGAAAAACTTTCTTCTGTAAAGTTGTAGAGAATTGAAATTCCTATAAAAACACGCGGGATTCGAATTTTCTGATAAAAAGGCTATTGATTATGAATTATTAAAGTTCTGAAGTTCCGAAATAATTGATTTTTGGAAGTTTTATTTATTATTTTGAAGAAAAACGTTTTTTTGGCATTTAAGTGGGCTAACATGTGATATAAATGGGCTGAGATCATATGTCTAGAGGTGGGCTAAGGAAAATTTGAAAAATTTATTAATATTATATTAAATTTTCTGCTTTGGTGTTCTAAGCATTTTCCTATAAATAGGGTGCTTAGGTTAGAATTGAAAATCACACCAGAAACACAAGTTTCTCTCTATTTCTCTCTCTCTATATCGAGCGTATTCTTGTGAGTATTTGATACTTTGAGTGTTGCTATACGGTGCAAGTTTCCTTCAGCACTATATCTAGTATTCCAGTCAGAAGTGTCGTCTTTCCGAGGTAAAGGATGTTATTTCTTCTTAAATGATATTATTTTCTTCAATATCATTATGCCGAAGTATTGGTTGGAAATTTTTATCAAATTTAGAACTTTTTATGTCGGGTTACTATTACGAGTTACTATTCATGAGTTACTATTCACGAGTTACTATTCACGAGTACTATTCACGAAGCGTGATGATGTTTTTGTGAAATTTCTATCTTTTGGTGTCGGAGTTACTATTCACGTATACGGCACTATTCACGTATACGGCACTATTCACGAATACGACACTATTCACCGAAAAATGAAATTTCTTCTTTTTGTCCAAAATATCTATTATGGATACTAGCTTTGATTGTATCCATGTTTTGATCATTCTTGAATTTTACTACACCATGATTATTTATGAGGTATTTTTGGACATGGAATAGCTGAAATACGAATCCTTAATATTTACTCTTTTGTTTCACTGGATTCGTTTTTTTAAAAATATTTTTCATCATCCTCAGTCTTAAATGATGATATAACTGAATATCTTTGGCCTGTAGTGCAAAGATGAATGATTTCTGATGAATATCTTTGGCTCGTAGTGCAAAGATGAACAGGTGTTGAGATGAACATGACCAACTGACGAATATCTTTGGCCTGTAGTGCAAAGATGACTATTTGATTCAAGATATTTATTGATTGATGTTACAGGGATAAAATGTTGATGATAGACTTTTAAATTCATAGATAATCGTAGATTTCATTCTCTACGTAACTCTTCTATGAATTATTATTTTCCGCTGCGAATATTGATTTAAAACTTGTTGTCTATTGTATTCTATTAGATTTTTCCCTGTTGAAGACTAACGATAATTTGTTCTGTATTATCTTAGTCATAATGTTCTTTACTGGGCTAGTTGAGCTCACCATTTTCCTTGTTGTTCCATTTTTCTTCTCAGGAGGCGGGAATGTAGCGAGTACTAGTCGGGGTGTGGAATGATGGTTCAAGACAGTTGTTTTAGTAGTCCTCACTATTTTGTAAAACAGTGTATCAATAAGTATAAAGAGGACTTAATTGAGTATGAATACTGTCTAGATGACAATATTTGTATTTAAACTCACAATATATGTGTTGTCGTATTTTGCACGACAATTGTAATAATAAAGTTATAGTTATTTTCTGTACCATGTATTTGGCGACTCAGAATGGGTTGGATGGATTGGACCTGTTTTGGGGGCGTCACAGTTGGTATCAGAGCTTAGGGATATGATCTCTAGCAGAGATCGGGGAATAGAACTAGGAGGGGAGAAACGAGTAAATCCTTTGCTAGTGTGTCCTACCTAACTTATTTGTTGGTCGGTCATAATATAGGGATATTATGTGATATGTTAATTTCTTAAATTAACCTTTATTTTATGGCAGTATTTGAGAATATCGACTGAGAATGTTAACAGTGGAGTAAATGAGACGGTGGAGATGCCTATACTCACCAACGAGGAGAACGTGCAACAGGCTGGAAATGTTCCTCTTGTGAACAACACCACTGAGCAGACGGTGAATGATGAGATGTTTAGAAGCTTTTTGCAATTCATGCAAAACCAGACGAAGGAGATTCCTGTTCAAAATATAGGAAGAAACAATGGCAACGCACAGCTGGTCACAGCCAAGCAGTTCAAAGAGTTGGGACCACCAGAATTCTGGAGAAAGCCGGATTCGATTAAGGCGGAGACATGGGTCAAGCAAATTACCAAGATATTTGATGTCTTGGGATGCACGGAGGAACAGAAGGTTTCATTTGCCACCTTTATGTTCCGTGGCGAGGCAGACTACTGGTGGGAATCTGTGAAGCATACCCATCCAGCCGCACTCAGCATGTCTTGGGAGATATTTCAGAAACTATTCAATGACAAGTACTTTCCTGAAAGTATTCGTCATATGAAGGAGGTAGAGTTTATTAGACTGGAGCAGAATAACATGACGGTGTCCCAGTACGAGGCGAAGTTTGTAGAGTTGTCCAGGTTTGCACCTCATTTGGTGGAGAATGAGGAACGTATGACGCGGATGTTTCTAAGAGGTTTGAAACCCGGCATACGTCAATATCTCATTTCTCATAAATTTTCTCTCTATTCAGATGTTGTCAACAGGGCTCAATTATTAGAGCGAGATAACGAGTACGGTCAACCGAGGGATCACAACCAGGATCATATCGGTGACAACAGTCATCAGAACAATGATAACCAGTGGAGAAAGAAAAATACAGATAAGAACGGCAACCACTCTGGTGGTAATCGTGGCTATGAAAATAGAAGAAGCGAGTCGGGAGGAGATTTTAAAAAGAGGAGATTCAACAATGACAATACGAAGACGTCAGCACCAGTAGCAACTGGTTCCAAGGGAGGAGAACGACCATCGGTCATATGCTGTAAATGTGGAAAAGAGGGACATATCAGCCCAAAATGTCCACAACAGTTCAAGGTATGCTATAATTGTGGAAAGGAAGGACATATCGCTCGAGATTGTACGGTAGCGAAACCAAGTTCAGCGGGGACGGTGACTCAAAAGGCTGCCCCAGAAAAGTCAAAGTCAACGGTTCCTGGAAGAGCGTTTGTCGTGACTGGTCAACATGCGAGGAACCTAAACGAGGTGATCACGGGTAAGCTAATCATAAATTCATGTGAAGTTTATACCTTACTAGATACCGGTGCTACCCATTCATTTATTTCTCCTGCTTGTGCTCAACGTTTAAACTTGACTCCGGAGAAATTAGACTTAGATTTATCTGTGGAGACTCCGTTAGGGGAAACTTTCATCACATCCACTGTTTATAAATCTTGTTTGATCCAAGTTGGCACCATCACCTTACCTGTTGACCTTATCTCTTTAAAGATACTTGCATTTGACGTGATTTTAGGAATTGATTGGTTAACTACTCATCATGCCAAAATTGATTGTTTTCGTAAGGTGGTTAGTTTTCATATTCCTAATCAACCTGTTGTGCGAATTCAAGCAACTAAGCCATTAAAATCAATCACTGTTATATCAAGCCATAAAGCCATTCGTTTATTAAAAAATGGATGTCAAGCTTTCTTAGCCCATGTTATGGATTTGAATAAAGACACGTCAAATTTGAATAATATTCCTGTTGTTAGTAACTTTCCTGACGTATTTCCTGAAGAACTTCCCGGTCTACCCCCGGAACGTGAAGTTGAATTCTTTATTGATCTTGAACCTGGTACAAAGCCTATTTCTAAAAACCCATATCGAATGGCTCCTATTGAACTTCAGGAGTTGAAGGTCCAACTACAAGAGTTATTGGACATCGGTTTCATTCGTCCTAGTACATCTCCTTGGGGTGCTCCTGTTTTATTTGTAAAGAAGAAAGACGGGAGTATGCGACTTTGTATCGATTACCGGGAATTAAACCATGTCACTATAAAGAATAGGTATCCGCTACCTCGTATTGATGACCTGTTTGACCAGTTACAAGGAGCACAATTCTTTTCAAAAATCGATCTTCGTTCTGGATATCATCAGCTGAAGGTTAAAATTGAGGATATTCCGAAGACTGCCTTTAGAACTCGGTACGGGCATTATGAATTCTTAGTCATGTCTTTTGGATTGACTAATACTCCTGCGACTTTCATGGATATGATGAACCGAGTATTCAAGGATTATTTGGATCAGTTCGTTGTTGTCTTTATTGATGACATCCTCATATATTTCAAAAGCCGTGAAGATCATGAGCACCATTTGAAGCTGGTACTCCAAAGGTTGCGTGTAAACAAGTTATATGCTAAGTTGAAGAAATGCGAGTTCTGGCTTGAGGAAGTAGCATTCCTAGGGCACGTGGTGTCAAAACATGGAGTATCTGTGGACCCGGGGAAGATTGAAGCAATACAAAGCTGGGAGCAACCGAAGACGGTGACCGATGTACGTAGCTTTCTGGGCTTAGCTGGTTATTATCGGAGATTCGTGGAAGGGTTTTCTCGAATCGCTACCCCGTTAACTCAGCTGACTCGGAAGGATATCAAATTCGTATGGAGCGAAGAATGCGAGAAGAGTTTCCAAGAGCTTAAGAGGAGACTCATTTCGGCACCTGTTCTGACAATACCATCTGGTTCGGATGGATTTGTTATCTACAACGATGCTTCAGGCAAAGGGTTAGGATGTGTTCTCATGCAACGTGGGAAAGTCATAGCCTATGCCTCGCGACAACTTAAAGAATATGAGAGGAATTATCCTACTCATGATCTAGAGTTGGCAGCAGTCGTTTTCGCGCTAAAGATCTGGAGGCACTATCTATATGGGGAGAAAGTGGAGATATATTCAGACCATAAAAGCCTCAAATATTTCTTCACTCAAAAAGAACTCAACATGCGGCAACGACGTTGGCTCGAGTTGTTGAAAGATTACAACCACACTATTCAATACCATCCTGGAAAAGCAAACGTGGTAGCTGACACGTTGAGTAGAAGATTATATGCAGGAACGAGTGCGATGATGTCAAGTATACGCGTAGAACCAACTTTAATCAATAAAGTTAAAGTTGCTCAAGCTACAGACCCGGAGCTGATGCGTATGAAGAAGAAAGGGCAAGAAGGTGCTATTCCAGAAGCAAGAATCGATGAAGAAGGAATACTTCGAGTCCACTCCAGACTTTGTATTCCTAACGATTCTGATTTGAAGTACAAGACCATGATGGAGGCACACAATATACCATTTGCAATCCATCCTGGAAGTACTAAAATATATCGTGATCTTCGACATACATTTTGGTGGAACAATATGAAGAGAGAGATTTCAAAGTTTATCTCGAGGTGTTTAACTTGTCAACGTGTAAAGGCGGAGCATCAAGTACCAAAGGGTCCATTGCAACCACTTGAGATTCCAAAATGGAAGTGGGAACACATTACCATGGATTTCGTTACGTGTCTTTCCACGGTTTCTCAAGGCATAAATGCTATATGGGTTATAGTTGATAGATTAACCAAGTCTGCTCATTTCATGCCGATACGGGAGACTTATTCCCTTGAACGTCTTGCTAGTATGTACGTAAATGAGATAGTAAGGTTACATGGCATGCCAGTATCCATAGTTTCGGATCGTGACCCAAGATTCACTTCAAGATTTTGGGTTAGCTTGCAAAAAGCTATGAGCACGGATTTACGGTTCAGTTCGGCATACCATCCTCAAATGGACGGGCAATCAGAGAGGACTATTCAAAATATGGAAGATCTATTAAGACTTTGTGTCCTAGATTTCAAAGGAAGTTGGGATAAGTACCTACCATTGGTGGAATTCTCCTACAACAACAGTTATCAGGCAAGTATAGGTGTGGCTCCCTTTGAAGCATTGTATGGACGAAAGTGTCGCTCTCCAGTATGTTGGGATGAGGTGGGAGAAGTAATGTTGTTGGGACCAGAGTTGGTACGAATGACTACAGAGAAGATCCAAACGATTCGATAACGTATACAAACGGCACAGGATCGACAAAAGAGTTATGTGGATCTTCATCGAAAGGACGTGGAATTTGACATTGGGGATCATGTATTATTACGTGTAGCTCCATGAAAAGGAGTTACAAGATTTGGGAAGAGAGAAAAGCTCAATCCACGATTTATTTGTTCATTTCAGATTCTTGACAGAGTAGGAAATGTGGCCTATAGACTCGCGTTACCTCCAAGTATGTCTCGTATTTATAATGTTTTTCATATATCTGTGCTTCGTAAATATGTGAAAGACCCGAACCACGTTATTGAGTTAGAACCGGACGAGATAGCCGAAGACTTAACGTACGAGGAGGTACCTGTCAAGATCTTGGATAGGAAGGAGCATGTCCTACGCACGAAGGTCATACCACAAGTTAAAGTTTTGTGGAGAAACCATGCTATTGAGGAAATGACCTGGGAGTTAGAAACGAAAATGAAAGCGAGGTATCCTCATCTTTTCGAAACACCAGGTACGTATGTCAATTTCGAGGACGAAATTTCATAAGGAGGGAGGTTGTAAGACCCCAAATTATTAATAAATAAAATTTAATTTCTTCTATTTATTATTCTGAAATAGTAAGGGTTGATTTGATTAATGTGGCTAGTTATAGGTAAAATGCGTAAATATTTTAAATAAGCAAGTGGTTATAAAATATTCATTGTTGTCGGGGAATATTCGCTTGGTCGTGAAATATTCTTACTGTCGGAGAATATTCTTACGACGGCGCAGTATTTTATGGGCCCCATAACGGAAAGCGATTAGATGAAGAAAACGACAAAAATAAGTTGTTTATAAATAACGGCGTAGTTGTTACCGTTAATACTGTTGGAATACCCGGTGGTTAAAACACGGTAATACGCGTTGTTGCACAGTAGCACACGGTATTGTACCAATTATTGATTCTTACGTAAGATGGCACTACTCAATAATGGTTACAGTAATTACTGTTCAATATTTTATTTTATTGATTAAATAATTGCTACGTTGATATTTTATAATTGTCACTACACAGTATTTTCCATTATCGGAGCAATAATTCATATTATCTGAATAATATTATTAGATAACATTATTGGCAATGTCTAGAAAATTCTGTCTAAGGAGAGGTTTGGTCATCTAATTGCGCGCCAATAAGGAGAAATTCTTATTAGAAAGCCCCCTCTTTTCTGGGAACGGCCTGGTTGCCAGTACTGTAATTCTGTAATATTATTTGTGTATAATTAATTATTGATTTATATGATGAGGAAAATATTAATTTTATGTGGATATAGATGGAAAAAATTTTTAATGTGACAATTGTTGAAAATTAATATTTTATCATTTTCTGATAAAATAATTCATTTAAATATATTATTTTAATAATATATTGATGGTGATATTTTTACAATGAATGTGAGATATATGAGTATATGAGGAGGAAGAGTATTTTTGTGGCATTAAATGATTAACACATGTTTTGTGTGTTGGTGGACACAATTCTTGACCGAAAATTTATTATTGACTATAAAATCGCCCGTTTGTGGATTTCAGTCAATTTCTGTTTGGAATTTGGAAAAACTTTCTTCTGCAAAGTTGTATAGAATTGAAATTCCTATAAAAACCCTCGATATTCGAATTTTCTGATAAAAGGGCTATTTATTATGAATTATTGAAGTTCTGAAGTTCCGAAATAATTGATTTTTGGAAGTTTTATTTATTATTTTGAAGAAAAACGTTTTTTGGCATTTAAGTGGGCTAACATGTGATATAAATGGGCTGAGATCAGATGTCTAGAGGTGGGCTAAGGAAAATTTGATAAATATATTAATATTATATTAAATTTTCTACTTTGGTGTTCTAAGCATTTTCCTATAAATAGGGTGCTTAGGTTAGAATTGAAAATCACACTAGAAACACAAGTTTCTCTCTATTTCTCTCTCTATATCGAGCGTATTCTTGTGAGTATTTGACACTTTGAGTGTTGCAATACGGTACAAGTTTCCTTCAGCACTATATCTAGTATTCCAGTCAGAAGTATCGTCTTTCCGAGGTAAGGGATGTTATTTCTTCTTAAATGATATTATTTTCTTTAATATCATTATGCTGAAGTATTGGTTGGAAATTTTTATCAAATTTGGAACTTTTCATGTCGGGGTTATTATTCATGAGTTACTATTCATGAGTTACTATTCACGAGTTACTATTCATGAGTTACTATTCACGAGTACTATTCACGAAGCGTGATGATGTTTTTGTGAAATTTTTATCTTTTGGTGTCGGAGTTACTATTCACGTATACGGCACTATTCACGTATACGGCACTATTCACGAATACGACACTATTCACCGAAAAATGAAATTTCTTCTTTTTGTCCAAAATATCTATTATGGATACTAGCTTTGATTGTATCCATATTTTGGTCATTCTTGAATTTTACTCCACCATGATTATTTATGAGGTATTTTTGGACATGGAATAGCTGAAATACGAATCCTTAATATTTACTCTTTTGTTTCAATGGATTCGTTTTTTTTAAAATATTTTTCATTATCCTCAGTCTTAAATGATGATATAACTGAATATCTTTGGCCTGTAGTGCAAAGATGAATGATTTCTGATTAATATCTTTGGCTCGTAGTGCAAAGATGAACAGGTGTTGAGATGAACATGATCAACTGACGAATATCTTTGGCCTGTAATGCAAAGATGACTATTTGATTCAAGATATTTATTAATTGATGTTAAAGGGATAAAATGTTGATGATGGACTTTTAAATTCATAGATAATCGTAGATTTCATTCTCTACGTAACTCTTCTATGAATTATTATTTTCCGCTGCGAATATTGATTTAAAACTTGTTGTCTATTGTATTCTATTAGATTTTTCCCTGTTGAAGACTAACGATAATTTGTTCTGTATTATCTTAGTCATAATGTTCTTTACTGGGCTAGTTGAGCTCACCATTTTCCTTGTTGTTCCATTTTTCTTCTCAGGAGGCGAGAATGTAGCGAGTACTAGTCGGGGTGTGGAATGATGGTTCAAGACAGTTGTTTTAGTTGTCCTCACTATTTTGTAAAATAGTGTATCAATAAGTATAAAGAGGACTTAATTGAGTATGAATACTGTCTAGATGACAATATTTGTATTTAAACTCACAGTATATGTGTTGTCGTATTTTGCACGACAATTGTAATAATAAAGTTGTAGTTATTTTCTGTACCATATATTTGGCGACTCAGAATGGGTTGGATGGATTGGACCTGTTTTGGGGGCGTCACAGTTGGTATCAGAGCTTAGGGATATGATCTCTAGCAGAGATCGGGGAATAGAACTAGGAGGGGAGAAACGAGTAAATCCTTCGCTAGTGTGTCCTACCTAAGCTTATTTGTTGGTCGGTCATAATATAGGGATATTATGTGATATGTTAATTTCTTAAATTAACCTTTGTTTTATGGCAGTATTTGGGAATATCGACTGAGAATGTTAACAGTGGAGTAAATGAGACGGTGGAGATGCCTATACTCACCAACGAGGAGAACGTGCAACAGGCTGGCAATGTTCCTCTTGTGAACAACACCACTGAGCAGACGGTGAACGATGAGATGTTTAGAAGCTTTTTATAATTCATGCAAAACCAGACGAAGGAGATTCCTGTTCAAAATATAGGAAGAAACAATGGCAACGCACAGCTGGTCACAGCCAAGCAGTTCAAAGAGTTGGGACCACCAGAATTCTGGGGAAAGCCGGATCCGATTAAGGCGGAGACATGGGTCAAGCAAATTACCATGATATTTGATGTCTTGGGATGCACGGAGGAACAGAAGGTTCCATTCGCCACCTTTATGTTCCGTGGCGAGGCAGACTACTGGTGGGAATCTGTGAAGCGTACCCATCCAGCCGCACTCAGCATGTCTTGGGAGACATTTCAGAAACTATTCAATGACAAGTACTTTCCTAAAAGTATTCGTCATATGAAGGAGGTAGAGTTTATTAGACTGGAGAAGAATAACATGACGGTGTCCCAGTACGAGGCGAAGTTTGTAGAGTTGTCCAGGTTTGCACCTCATTTGGTGGAGAATGAGGAACGTATGACGCGGATGTTTCTGAGAGGTTTGAAACCCGGCATACGTCAATATCTCATTTCTCATAAATTTTCTCTCTATTCAGATGTTGTCAACAGGGCTCAATTATTAGAGCGAGATAACGAGTACGGTCAACCGAGGGACCACAACCAGATCATATCGGTGACAACAGTCATCAGAACAATGATAACTAGTGGAGAAAGAAAAATACAGATAAGAACGGCAACCACTCTGGTGGTAATCGTGGCTATGAAAATAGAAGAAGCGAGTCGGGAGGAGATTTTAAAAAGAGGAGATTCAACAATGACAATACGAAGACGTCAGCACCAACAGCAACTGGTTCTAAGGGAGGAGAACGACCACCGGTCATATGCTATAAATGTGGAAAAGAGGGACATATCAGCCCAAACTGTCCACAACAGTTCAAGGTATGCTATAATTGTGGAAAGGAAGGACATATCGCTCGAGATTGTACGGTAGCGAAACCAAGTTCAGCGGGGACGGTGACTCAAAAGGCTGCCCCAGAAAAGTCAAAGTCAACGGTTCCTGGAAGAGCATTTGTCGTGACTGGTCAACATGCGAGGAACCTAAACGAGGTGATCACGGGTAAGCTAATCATAAATTCATGTGAAGTTTATACCTTACTAGATACCGGTGCTACCCATTCATTTATTTCTCCTGCTTGTGCTCAACGTTTAAACTTGACTCCGGAGAAATTAGACTTTGATTTATCTGTGGAGACTCCGTTAGGGGAAACTTTCATCACATCCACTGTTTATAAATCTTGTTTGATCCAAGTTGGCACCATCACCTTACCTGTTGACCTTATCTCTTTAAAGATACTTGCATTTGACGTGATTTTAGGAATTGATTGGTTAACTACTCATCATGCCAAAATTGATTGTTTTCGTAAGGTGGTTAGTTTTCATATTCCTAATCAACCTGTTGTGCGAATTCAAGCAACTAAGCCATTAAAATCAATCACTGTTATATCAAGCCATAAAGCCATTCGTTTATTAAAAAACAGATGTCAAGCTTTCTTAGCCCATGTTATGGATTTGAATAAAGACACGTCAAATTTGAATAATATTCCTGTTGTTAGTAACTTTCCTGACGTATTTCCTGAAGAACTTCCCGGTCTACCCCCGGAACGTGAAGTTGAATTCTTTATTGATCTTGAACCTGGTACAAAGCCTATTTCTAAAACCCCATATCGAATGGCTCCTATTGAACTTCAGGAGTTGAAGGTCCAACTACAAGAGTTATTGGACATCGGTTTCATTCGTCCTAGTACATCTCCTTGGGGTGCTCCTGTTTTATTTGTAAAGAAGAAAGACGGGAGTATGCGACTTTGTATCGATTACCGGGAATTAAACCATGTCACTATAAAGAATAGGTATCCGCTACCTCGTATTGATGACCTGTTTGACCAGTTACAAGGAGCACAATTCTTTTCAAAAATCGATCTTCGTTCTGGATATCATCAGCTGAAGGTTAAAACTGAGGATATTCCGAAGACTGCCTTTAGAACTCGGTACGGGCATTATGAATTCTTAGTCATGTCTTTTGGATTGACTAATGCTCCTGCGACTTTCATGGATATGATGAACCGAGTATTCAAGGATTATTTGGATCAGTTCGTTGTTGTCTTTATTGATGACATCCTCATATATCCAAAAGCTGTGAATATCATGAGCCCCATTTGAAGCTGGTACTCCAAAGGCTGCGTGAAAACAAGTTATATGCTAAGTTGAAGAAATGCGAGTTCTGGCTTGAGGAAGTAGCATTCCTAGGGCACGTGGTGTCAAAACATGGAGTATCTATGGACCCGGGGAAGATTGAAGCAATACAAAGCTGGGAGCAACCGAAGACGGTGACCGATGTACGTAGCTTTCTGGGCTTAGCTGGTTATTATCGGAGATTCGTGGAAGGGTTTTCTCGAATCACTACCCCGTTAACTCAGCTGACTCGGAAGGATACCAAATTCGTATGGAGCGAAGAATGCGAGAAGAGTTTCCAAGAGCTTAAGAGGAGACTCATTTCGGCACCTGTTCTGACAATACCATTTGGTTCGGATGGATTTGTTATCTACAGCGATGCTTCAGGCAAAGGGTTAGGATGTGTTCTCATGCAACGTGGGAAAGTTATAGCCTATGCCTCGCGACAACTTAAAGAATATGAGAGGAATTATCCTACTCATGATCTAGAGTTGGCAGCAGTCGTTTTCGCGCTAAAGATCTAGAGGCACTATCTATATGGGGAGAAAGTGGAGATATATTCAGACCATAAAAGCCTCAAATATTTCTTCACTCAAAAAGAACTCAACATGCGCCAACGACGTTGGCTCGAGCTGTTGAAAGATTACGACCACACTATTCAATACCATCCTGGAAAAGCAAACGTGGTAGCTGACGCGTTGAGTAGAAGATCATATGCAGGAACGAGTGCGATGATGTCAAGTATACGCGTAGAACCAACTTTAATTAATAAAGTTAAAGTTGCTCAAGCTACAGACCCAGAGCTGATGCGTATGAAGAAGAAAGTGCAAGAAGGTGCTATTCCAGAAGCAAGAATCGATGAAGAAGGAATACTTCGAGTCCACTCCAGACTTTGTGTTCCTAACGATTCTGATTTGAAGTACAAGACCATGATAGAGGCACACAATACACCATTTGCAATCCATCCTGGAAGTACTAAAATGTATCGTGATCTTCGACATACATTTTGGCGGAACAATATGAAGAGAGAGATTGCAAAGTTTATCTCAAGGTGTTTAACTTGTCAACGTGTAAAGACAGAGCATCAGGTACCAAAGGGTCCATTGCAACCACTTTAGATTCCGAAATGGAAGTGGGAACACATTACCATGAATTTCGTTACGGGTCTTCCCACGGTTTCTCAAGGCATAAATGCTATTTGGGTTATAGTTGATAGATTAACCAAGTCTGCTCATTTCTTACCGATATGGGAGACTTATTCCCTTGAACGTCTTGCTAGTATGTACGTGAATGAGATTGTAAGGTTGCATGGCATGCCAGTATCCATAGTTTCGGATCGTGACCCAAGATTCACTTCAAGATTTTGGGTTAGCTTGCAAAAAGCTATGGGCACAGATTTACAGTTCAGTTCGGCATACCATCCTCAAACGAACGGGCAATCAGAGAGGACTATTCAAACTATGGAAGATCTATTAAGACTTTGTGTCCTAGATTTCAAAGGAAGTTGGGATAAGTACCTACCATTGGTGGAATTCTCCTACAACAACAGTTATCAGGCAAGTATAGGTGTGGCTCCCTTTGAAGCATTGTATGGACGAAAGTGTCGCTCTCCAGTATGTTGGGATGAGGTGGGAGAAGCAACGTTGTTGGGACCAGAGTTGGTACGAATGACTACAGAGAAGATCCAAACGATTCGACAACGTATACAAACGGCACAGGATCGACAAAAGAGTTATGTAGATCTTCATCGAAAGGACGTGGAATTTGACATTGGGGATCATGTATTATTACGTGTAGCTCCATGGAAAGGAGTTACAAGATTTGGGAAGAGAGGAAAGCTCAATCCACGATTTATTGGTCCATTTCAGATTCTTGATCGAGTAGGAAATGTGGCCTATAGACTCGGGTTACCTCCAAGTATGTCTCGTGTTCATAATGTTTTTCATATATCTGTGCTTCGTAAATATGTGAAAGACCCGAACCACGTTATTGAGTTAGAACCGGACGAGATAGCCGAAGACTTAACGTACGGGGAGGTACCTGTCAAGATCTTGGATAGGAAGGAGCATGTCCTACGCACGAAGGTCATACCACAAGTTAAAGTTTTGTGGAGAAACCATGCTATTGAGGAAATGACCTGGGAGTTGGAAACGGAAATGAAAGCGAGGTATCCTCATCTTTTCGAAACACCAGGTACATATGTCAATTTCGAGGACGAAATTTCATAAGGAGGGGAGGTTGTAAGACCCCAAATTATTAATAAATAAAATTTAATTTCCTCTATTTATTATTCTGAAATAGTAAGGGTTGATTTGATTAATGTGGTTAGTTATGGGTAAAATGCGTAAAAATTTTAAATAAGCAAGTGGTTATAAAATATTCATTGTTGTCGGGGAATATTCGCTTGGTCGTGGAATATTCTTACTGTCAGAGAATATTCGTACGACGACGCAGTCTTTTGTGGGCCCCATAACGGAAAGCTATTGGATGAAGAAAACGACAAAAATAAGTTGTTTATAAATAACGGCGTAGTTGTTACCGTTAATACTGTTGGAATACCCGGCGGTTAAAACACGGTAATACGCGTTGTTGCACAGTAGCACACGGTATTGCACCAATTATTGATTCTTACGTAAGAAAGCACTACTCAATAATGGTTGCAGTAATTACTGTTCAATATTTTATTTTATTGATTAAATAATTGCTACGTTGATATTTTATAATTGTCACTACACAGTATTTTCTATTATCGGAGCAATAATTCATATTATCTGAATAATATTATTAGATAATATTATTGGCAATGTCTAGAAAGTTCTGTCTAAAGAGAGGTTTGGTCATCTAATTGCGCGTCAGTAAGGAGAAATCCTTATTGGAAAGCCCCCTCTTTCCTGGGAACGGCCTGGTTGCCAGTACTGTGATTCTGTAATATTATTTGTGTATAATTAATTATTGATTTATATGATGAGGAAAATATTTATTTTATGTGGATATAGATGGAGAAAATTTTTAATGTGACAATTGTTGAAAATTAATATTTTATCTTTTTCTGATAAAATAATTCATTTAAATATATTATTTTAATAATATATTGATGGTGATATTTTTATAATGAATGTGAGATATATGAGTATATGAGGGGGAAGAGTATTTTTGTGGCATTAAATGATTAACACATATTTTGTGTGTTGGTGGACACAATTCTTGACCGAAAATTTATTATTGACTGTAAAATCGCCCGTTTGTGGATTTCGGTCAATTTCTGTTTGGAATTTAGAAAAACTTTCTTCTGTAAAGTTGTAGAGAATTGAAATTTCTATAAAAACGCGGGATTCAAATTTTCTGATAAAAGAGCTATTGATTATGAATTATTAAAGTTCTGAAGTTCCGAAATAATTGATTTTTGGAAGTTTTATTTATTATTTTGAAGAAAAACGTTTTTTGGCATTTAAGTGGGCTAACATGTGATATAAATGGGCTGAGATCATATGTCTAGAGGTGCGCTAAGGAAAATTTGAAAAATTTATTAATATTATATTAAATTTTCTGCTTTGGTGTTCTAAGCATTTTCCTATAAATAGGGTGCTTAGGTTAGAATTGAAAATCACACCAGAAACACAAGTTTCTCTCTATTTCTCTCTCTCTATATCGAGCGTATTCTTGTGAGTATTTGATACTTTGAGTGTTGCTATACGGTGCAAGTTTCCTTCAGCACTATATCTAGTATTCCAGTCAGAAGTGTCGTCTTTCCGAGGTAAGGGATGTTATTTCTTCTTAAATGATATTATTTTCTTCAATATCATTATGCCGAAGTATTGGTTGGAAATTTTTATCAAATTTGGAACTTTTCATGTCGGGGTTACTATTCACGAGTTACTATTCACGAGTATTATTCACGAAGCGTGATGATGTTTTTGTGAAATTTCTATCTTTTGGTGTCGGAGTTACTATTCACATATACGGCACTATTAACGAATACGACACTATTCATCGAAAAATGAAATTTCTTCTTTTTGTCCAAAATATCAATTATGGATACTAGCTTTGATTGTATCCATATTTTGGTCATTCTTGAATTTTACTCCACCATGATTATTTATGAGGTATTTTTGGACATGGAATAGCTGAAATACGAATCCTTAATATTTACTCTTTTGTTTCAATGGATTCGTTTTTTTTAAAATATTTTTCATTATCCTCAGTCTTAAATGATGATATAACTGAATATCTTTGGCCTGTAGTGCAAAGATGAATGATTTCTGATTAATATCTTTGGCTCGTAGTGCAAAGATGAACAGGTGTTGAGATGAACATGATCAACTGACGAATATCTTTGGCCTGTAATGCAAAGATGACTATTTGATTCAAGATATTTATTAATTGATGTTAAAGGGATAAAATGTTGATGATGGACTTTTAAATTCATAGATAATCGTAGATTTCATTCTCTACGTAACTCTTCTATGAATTATTATTTTCCGCTGCGAATATTGATTTAAAACTTGTTGTCTATTGTATTCTATTAGATTTTTCCCTGTTGAAGACTAACGATAATTTGTTCTGTATTATCTTAGTCATAATGTTCTTTACTGGGCTAGTTGAGCTCACCATTTTCCTTGTTGTTCCATTTTTCTTCTCAGGAGGCGAGAATGTAGCGAGTACTAGTCGGGGTGTGGAATGATGGTTCAAGACAGTTGTTTTAGTTGTCCTCACTATTTTGTAAAATAGTGTATCAATAAGTATAAAGAGGACTTAATTGAGTATGAATACTGTCTAGATGACAATATTTGTATTTAAACTCACAGTATATGTGTTGTCGTATTTTGCACGACAATTGTAATAATAAAGTTGTAGTTATTTTCTGTACCATGTATTTGGCGACTCAGAATGGGTTGGATGGATTGGACCTGTTTTGGGGGTGTCACAGAATCTGAAATGAAGTCAAGGTATCCTTACCTCTTCGATATACCAGGTATGTATCCTAATTTTTAAGGGCGAAATTTCATAAGAAGGGGAGGTTGTAAGACCCCAACTTTTATAAATAAAGATGTATTTTCTATAATTATCATCTTTGAATATTATGGAGTTAATTTGATATAATGTTATAGTTGTGGGTAATATTTATAAATTTTGCATAGTACACAAGTTGTTATATAATATTCGATTGGCCGGGGAATATTCGTTTTAACAGAAAATATTCGTACAACGGAACAATCATTGGTGGACCCCACAACGGAATTATTGTCGGATTGAGAAAACGACAAAAATATTTTATTAAAAATAACGGCAGAAGTTTTACCATTGATACTGTTGAACTACTCGGTAGTAAAAGTACAGTAATACGTGTGATTGCATAGTAGCACATGGTATTGATTATTAATGCTTATGTGAGAAGTCACTCAGTCTGATTCAATTATTGTCAGTTAATAATATGAATTATTTAGCGATAATGAAGTTTTGTTTTATTCGTATTATTAACGTAATAAAACAGAAATATCTTTTTATATAAAACAGAATACTTTATTAAAGTTATTCTATAAATATGGAACGTCAGATTAAAGTAATCAATCTGGACCGTTCATGGATTAGTTACTATGTATTCTATTTTTCTATAAATTGCAGCTCATTCCTTCATTATTTCTTACGAATTCACTGAACTCTAGAGAGAGAAACTATAGAGAGAAACTATAGAGAGAGAGAAGAAAAGTATTCTGCTACTTAACTACTTCCTTATTTCAGTTCTTCTTTAAAACGGTAAGGGGTGTTATTCTTTCTTATTCATGAAGAGAACTTTTGTTATTCCATTTCTTATTATTCTGTTGGAATAACCTGTATACACGGTCTACCATATACTTGGTGATATTCTTATATTATTTTGTTGGAACATCCTGTCTATGTGTTTTACACCGGACCTGGTTCCGTTTTTATTATTATTCTGTTGGAACATCCTGTCTGTGTGTTTTACACCGGACCTGGTTTCATTTTTATTATTATTCTGTTGGAACATCCTGTCTGTGTGTTTTACACCGGACCTGGTTCCGTCTTGTTATTATTCTGTTGGAACATCCTGTCTGTGTGTTTTATACTGGACCTGGTTCCATTATTTGTTATTCTATCGGAATATCCTGTCTGTGCGTTTACGCCGGACCTGGTTCCATTATTTATTATTCTGTCGGAATATCCTGTCTGTGCGTTTACGCCGGACCTGGTTCCATTATTTATTATTCTGTTAGAATAACCTGTCTGTGCGGTCTATCGCATGCCGGGTGATTTCTTTTGTTATTCCATTCTTTATTATACTCAGTTGGTTACGTTTTAACTTCTATACTCCATGAAATTAGTGGAATATCCTTGATAATTGCGTTTCATCCAGTATCTTTTCATGAAAATATTATTCTAAGTATTCTTGAATTTTACTCCACAAAGCAGTATCATGTTGACAATTTGGACGTTGTTAATTCTTGGATAAATTAATTCTTGAACTTGTTTTATTGAATTCTTATATCATTGTCATCATCCTCATGTTTATAAAATGTTGAAAGTCATCTGTGGCCTGTAGTGCATAGATGGACTTGGTATGATTATGACCAGGGATTATTCGGTATAATCATGACCGTAATGTTACAAATGATGTGGTAAAAGTCCTCATTGGCCTGTAGTGCATTGATGGACAGTTGTTAGCAGATCATGACCATTAATAAGTACACAAATATTCTTGGCCCGTAGTGCATGGATAATTGTGGTCGTGATATTAAAGAATATCCTTGGCCGTAGTGCAGGGGTGATTCGATGATGTGGATTATTTTATTAAGCTGAGTCCCAGCGATAACAGTGTTGAAAAAACTTTTAAATCATAGAAGATAGTATATTTTATTCTCTACTTGACTCTTTTAATGGATTGCTTGTTCCGCTGTAGTTAAACTTGATGTTCGTTATATTTTATCAGTTTAACACTGTTGAAGGCTAATGATAATTTATTCTGCATTATCTTAGTCATAATATTTCTTACTGGGCTAGTTGAGCTCACCCTTTCTTTCACTGTTCTCTTCAGGAAATGAGAATATAGCTGGGACGAGTCGGGGAACGGAGTGATGGACCAGATGATAGTATTAGTAGTCCTCACTATTCTGTTAAATAGTGTGACAATAATTGTAATGAGGACTCTTTTTGAGTTTGTATAGTCTCTAGTAGACAATAATTGTATTCAAACTCACAGTTATGTTTTGTCGTATTGTACACGACAGTTGTATTAGTAAGTTGTATTTGTATTTTATACCATGTATCTGACGACCCAAGATGGGTGATGTATACCAAATTTTCGGGGCGTCACAGCAAAACTATTGTACAGTCTGTTAGAGAAGGATTCTGTGTTTAATTTTGATGAGGAATGTAAGTCGGCTTTCGAGTTGTTGAAGAAGAAGTTAACTACAGCCCCCGTGATCGTCGCACCGGATTGGAATATGCCTTTCGAGCTAATGTGTGATGCAAGCGACTATGTGGTTGGGGCTATGTTGGGACAACACCGAGAGAAGGTATTTCACACCATATATTATGCAAGCAAGACACTCACGGAGACTCAAATGAATTGTACAACTATGGAAAAGGAATTGCTTGCAGTGGTGTATGCGTTTGACAAATTTTGGGCATACTTGATCAGGACTAAGGTGATAGTCTACACAGATCATTCGGCTATTCGGTATCTAATTGCGAAAAAAGATGCTAAACCACGCCTTATCCGATGGATTCTCCTTCTTCAAGAGTTTGATCTAGAAATAAAGGATAGAAAGGGGACAAAGAATCAAGTCGCCGATCATTTGTCTAGGCTGGAAAATCTGGGTAAACAAGAAGAGGACAAGTACGTCATCAACGAGTCATTCCCGGTCGAGCAACTGTTTGGGTTAAATGCAGAATTTCCATGATACAAGGACTTCGCGAACTATCTAGTGAGCAACATACTCCCCCCTGATCTTACACGACAATAGAAAAAGAAGTTCCTCCATGACGTCAAGTGGTATATGTGGGATGAGCCATACCTATTCAAACAATGCGCTGACAAGATGATTAGAAGGTGTATGCCTTACAGCGAGGTGTATAGTAGACTGCATGAATGCCACTCGTCGGCGTACGGGGGACACTATGGTAGTGAGAGAACAGCGACAAAAGTCCTTCAAGCCGGGTTTTATTGGCCTACTTTGTTTAAAGATGCCCACCAATTTGTTAAAACTTGTGATAGATGTCAACGGGTGGGCAACATATCAAAAAGGAATGAGATGCCTTTACATACAATTCTTGAAGTTAAAATTTTCGATGTTTGGGGCATCGATTTCATGGGGCCATTCCCTTCCTTATTTTCAAATCAGTACATATTGCTTGCAGTGGACTATGTGTCAAAGTGGGTTGAAGCAGTAGCACTACCGACAAACGATGAAAAGGTGGTTCTCAAATTCTTGGAGAAAAATATTTTTACGAGGTTTGGCACGCCGAGAGCCATTATAAGTGATGAAGTTAGTCACTTCTACAACAAATCGTTTACAACTCTCTTGGTAAAGTATGGGGTCAACCACAAGGTACCGACGACTTATCATCCTCAAACCAGTGGGCAGGCTGAGGTGTCGAACAGGGAAGTCAAGAAAATTCTGGAAAAAGTGGTGAACCCGAATCGAAAGGATTGGTCGCTCCGGTTGGATGATTCATTATGGGTATACCGGACTGCGTATAAGACACTGATCGGGATGTCACCATATCAACTACTGTACGGAAAGGCTTGTTACCTACCAGTCGAGCTACAACATATGGCCTACTGGGCCATTCAGAAACTGAACTTTGATCAAGCAGCGGTGGGGGGAAAAGAGACTACTCCAACTAAATGAGCTCGATGAATTCTGACTTCAGGCATACAAGAACGCTAAACTATACAAGGAAAATGTCAAGAAATGGCACGACAAGAAAATCATGCACCGAACGTTTGAGCCGGGACAATCAGTACTGCTGTTCAACTCACGATTGAGGTTGTTCCCAGGAAAGCTTAAGTCAAGGTGGTTGGGACTATTCACCATCAAAACAATTTTCCCATATGGCGCCATCGAACTCTACAGTCGAAATTAATTGGAGATGTTCAAGGTCAATGGTCAACGAATAAAGCATTACTGGGGTGGAGATTCAAACTGGGATGCATCAACATTACCCTCGCCGATGCACAGTGATATATGAGGCACCGTCGGGCTCACAACGTTAAAACTAGCGCTACTTGGGAGGCAACCCAAGCTCTAAATTCTTTCTCTTTTAATTTTTCTTTATATTGTAGTTTATAATCTAGTTTAAGTATGAAGCTTTCATAGATTTTTTTTTACTTCATTTCTGGATGATTCACAGGTTGAAGAAGGAAAATAGAGACATGATGTGACTGACCTCAGAGCGTGAGCCGCGTTGCCCAATGTACATACCTAGCGCGGGGCGCGCTACAGCCCTAGTCCCTTCCTACCATGCCAGCGTGGGCCGCACTACTTCGCCGATTTCACAGCGCTGGACGCGCCATAGACAGCGTAGAATGCGCTACTGTTCATCTGGCCACTGACCCCCTAGTGCGGACCGCGCTATCCAAGACCTATACGCAGCGCGAGGTGCGTTGATACGCTAGCGCCTCCTGACCTCCTAGCGCGGGGCGTGTTATCTTCAGCTAATCCACGGTGTGGACCGCGCTGTGCGTAACACCCAAGCACTTAATTACTTCAATTGCCGTGTCTTAGGCCATAACTTCCCCACTTATCCTCTCCTTCGTCCAATCAACTTTCCCACTTCTCCTACACCCTTCCCACTTCCATAACTCCTATACTAATGCCATTCAACTTCTATTCACATTAAACCAATAGAATTCCCATCTCCCAACCCACGTTGGTTTTCCATCTCCAACTATACATATAATCCAATTCATATCAGATATACACACTACAGTCCAATCCCACATCTAATTCATTCCTTACACAACTTCATTCAATTTAGGATTCTTTGCAAAGAGGAAAACATAACTTTATTCAAGGTAAGCACAACTCACTTCTTCCTCAATCTTCTTCTTTTTTTATTGATAGCAAGTGAGTAGAATACCTTGGATATTGGGTGCCCAAGGTGTGTGTGTGTTTGATTTCACAATTTGGCTAGCAAGATAACACCAAGCAACCAATTTTGGGGGAAGTACTCAGTCTGCCCACCAACTGTTTGATAAAAGTCCAAAACCAAACTTTGAGCCTAAACATCATCAGAAACACCGTGTCTTCCCATAAAAGACAATGCCCTTCCACCTCCACTACTTGACCTCAATATGATCATACAAAGTTTGTTAGTGAGAGGGCTGCCGAACGATTCAAGTCATCCATTGACAAGAAAACGTTGGTGCTCGAACATGGATTGAAGCGGGATGCGAATTTGGATGGTGACATGGCTTTGCAAATTGTCGAGCGTAATTGGTTCCAATTAGTAGAACAACCACTTCCAGCGGCGATCAATATAGGGAAAGAATTCTACGCCAACGCCATGGAACATGTCAATCACGTAGTCATGGTTCGTGGTAAACCGATGGCGTTTCATGCCGATGCTATCAATGAGTATTTTGGGTTAGAGGCACCACAAACTGACCGATATGAAGATGGTTTTCCTGAATTAGATGAGTTGATTGTCAGATTATGCAAACCAGGAGCGCAATGGGTAATTCAAGCCGGAACGGATGAAAAGATAAGTTTTCCCCACTCAGCATTCAATCGGTATGGAAAATCTTGGTACGCATTTATGTATGCCCGTTTAATGCCTACTCGCCACCAAAACGATGTAACTAAGTCACGGGCTCAGCTATTATATGGGATTGTTCATCACTATTTACGTGTGAGAAACTCCATTGCATTCTACAATGTCGATGTGGGGGAGTGTATTCAAGAGTCCAATGACCGGTTGTTACGAGGGAGTACTACGGGTGCTGCATGGTTTCTTGATCACTGATTTGTACCGTAAAGCTGGAGTGCAGTTGTGGCAACCCCAAAATAGGTCCATTCCATCCAACCCATTCTGAGTCGCCAAATACATGGTACAGAAAACAACTACAACTTTATTACAACAATTGTCGTGCAAAATACAACAACACATATGCTGTGAGTTTGGATACAAATATATACCAAATGTGACTCATGTTCCAACCGTGGACATCACCTCACAATGACACCTTACATAAAGGTATAGTCAAAAACTGTTTTAAAAATTAGAATCTTTGGGAAGTGCTCAAGGAAACCTTCGTACATGGGAGGCCATGCTTCTAGGTTATGATAGATATCATATGGCCACAGAATTATGCTTGGTTGACCCAATAGACCCCAAAGAAAAACGAGAAGATTACTATCATATTCTTCCCAATGGTGAGTCTTCTCTTGACTTATCATTATCTCCTCTAAATGAGAATTATACTTCAAACAAACACCAAGATTATATAGGTAGTGCTCGTAGATATACTCAGCAAGTGGATGATCACATCCCTATCTTATGATGACACGAGGTTGTATGTCGTTAGACATCTTGTATGATAGTGGCAAACCACCCTTCCAACGTTGGGTACACCTTACCCTATTGGATTCACCAAATAAAAATACTAAATGAACTTTTCTATACTGCTTCGGGAGAACATCCACAGCTAGAGACCACCGTTCTATTTTCCCGTTACCCTCGCTCGACCCAGCTACACTCTTATTACCTGAAAGGAATTGTGAAGCAAAAGGGTGAGCACAACTAGCTCAGTAAAGAATATCATGACTAAAGATAATTAAATTATCAATAGCCTTCATCAATAATAAATCAGAGATTTAGAACATATGGTAAATGATAAAACTTCTCAACCATAGTTGCAGCGGAATGAGCAATCCATTAGAAGAGTCAAATAGACTATAAAGTCTATTATCTTCTCCATGTTAAAAATCCACCAACAATGTTTTATCCCTGTAACATCAATCAACAGTTCCTTTCCACAATCATATGAATAACTCATAATCATAATTGTGATTCTAAATTTTTCTTCGCACCCAGGACGAAGAATATTTTCATCACCTGTCTTTACCTGAAACATCAAAGATCATGGTTATACCAAATCACAGTTCCTGTTCATAATCATACTAATAAATTAATCTTTGCATTACGGCCCAAAGATATTTATCAACAAGTCATCTTTGCACTACATGCCAAAGATATTCAGCAACAGGTCATCTTTGCATTACGAGCCAAAGATATTCAACAACAGGTCATCTTTGCATTACGAGCCAAAGATATTCAACAACAGGTCATCTTTGCATTACGAGCCAAAGATATTCATCAACAACTCATCTTTGCACTACGGGCCAAAGATATTCATCAATAATTCATCTTTGCACTACAGGCCAAAGATATTCCTCAACAGTTCATATTTGCAATACAGGCCAAATATATTCATATCTCAAAGAAATATACAATCATTTCAGAATTTATATAAACAATAATTATAACCATGTTAATCAATTCATCTTTACACTTAAGCTAAAGATATTCAATTCTAAATTCAATGGTCATGATCATACCAGTTAACAATTCATCTTTGCACTACAGGCCAAAGATATTCCTCAGTCACGATCATACCAATAATTTACCCATCTTTACACTCAAGTGAAAGAGAAATTCAACATCAGGGTTATAAAAATGTTATATATGATAATAAAAATAATATGATCAACGACTGCATTTATTTTCAAGAGCAACAATCATAAATCAACGATAATTTGGTCAGAAAAAGAAACCAATTTTGTCGTGAATAGTAACTCGTGAATAGTAACTCATGAATAGTAACTCGTGAATAGTAACTCATGAATAGTAAACTCGACACAAAAAGGTAGAAATTTCACAATAAAATACATACCAATATTTCGGTATAATGATATTGAAAGAATAATATTTCTTAAGCTTATAAACAATTTATTTTAATTGTTTATACTTTACTAAATAATGCATTTAATCATCCTAAAATGCCAAACTCATAAGATTTCATCACCAATAACCAAAAACCCTAATCAAAAATCTGCATTTACCTCATATAGGATTCTCAAGCCATAAAATCCTATTTTCTAATTTTCTTACTTCACAAAACATATTTAATTCATTTACTCATAACTAGACTATTTTTATGAAAAATACCAAATCAATTCCGAAAATATTTCTTTTCTGGGATTTAGCATAATATAGTCCCATAGTGAACATATATTTTTCTCAGAATTTTTAAAAGTCATTTACTATTTTTCATATGGCCAAAACAGCCGAATATTTAGACATTTATCAAAAATTGTACTTTTGTCCAAAAATTCTGAAATTTACAGAGTATACTTCTATCATATACATGTACTCCCAATAAAAATTTTATCAATTTTGGAGTTAACCACAAGGAATTATAAGTGGTTACTTTTAAAATAGTCTTTTCTCATAAAATTCATAACTCTCAATCTATACATCTAAAAATCACCATTTTTGGACACAATCAAGAAAACTCATCAAAATATCATTTCAAATTTTTCCAGAGTTTTTGAAGGTCAGAAAAATTACGAAACTGAAAAATATAACAACCCTTAAAATTCCTTACTATCCCTTACTATCCCTTATCTCAAAAGAGCAGTACTTCTGATCGGTATGCAAAGCCGAAGGAAACTTGCACTGAATAGCAACTCTCAAAGTATCTAAATACTCACAAAACATGCTTCATAATATAGAGAGAGAAAGAGAGAAAGCTTATGTTTCTGGTGTGATTTTCAATTCTAACTTAGCCCTCTATTTATAGGAAAATTTTAGTAGGTTTGACCTGCAACCTGATGGCTTTACCTGCTACTATTCCCACCCATCACATTTGAAATATAATTCAGCATATTTCTTCACCAACCACAAGTGGGGCCCACAAATTCTAAAATTTTTCACCAAAATGATTAACTCCGAAAATTCAACAATTTCTGAACCAGTCATCTCGTAAAATTCATAACAAACCATACGTTCATTTTTAACGGTTCAAAATTTATGGACATATACTCAACTTTTATATGTATAACATATCCAAAAATTACCACGATCCAACGGTCGGATTAAAAATTATAACCCCCGCAAAATATCTCAAAAACCCTGATTTTTAATACCTCAATTCCGACAAAAATACGGATAAAAACCTCAACATTAACTCCTTCATTTTTAACCACAAAAATATATCCCTAGTTTATATCCACACAAAATAAATATTTCCTTATCATATGAATCAATAATTAATTATTCACAAATAATATTACAGAAGCACATTTATGACAACCAGGCCGTTCCTAGGAAAGAGGGGGCTTTCCAATAAGGATTTCTCCTTACTAGCGCGCAATTAGATGACCAAAACTCTCCTTAGACAGAACTTTCTAGACATTGCCAATAATGCTATCTAATAATATTATTCAAATAATATGAATTATTGATCTGATAATAGAAAATATTGTGCAGCAACAATTATTGAAACAACAATAATATAAAATATCAACGCAGCAATTATTGAATCAATAAAATAAAATATCGAACAGTAATTACTGTAACAATTATTGAGTAGTGTCTTCTTACGTAAGAATCAATAATTTCAAAAATACTATGCAATACCGTGTGCTACTGTGCAATAACGCGTATTACTGTATTTTAACCACCGGGTATTCTAACAGTGTTAACGGTAACAACTACGCCGTTATTTGTAAAAACTCAAATTTGTCATTTTCTTCACCCGACAGTTATTCGTTATGGGGCCCACAAATAGCTGCGCCGTCGTACGAATATTCCCCGACAGAAAGAATATTCCACGACCAAACGAATATTCCCCGACAACAATGAATATTTTATAACCACTTGTGTATTTTGAAAAAAAATTTATATATCACCCTTAACTTTAACATTTATCAATTTAACCATTTACTGAATAGTAATTATAAGAAAAATTAAATACTTTTATTTCATAAAATTCGGGGTCTTACAATCTCCCCTCCTTATGAAATTTCGTCCCCGAAATTTACGTACCTGGTATTTCAAAGAATTGAGAATACCTTCCTTTCATTTCAGATTCCATCTTCCCTGTCATCATAATTTCTTCATTGCTCATCTCCCATGATAACTTCATTTGGGTTCCTCATTTGTTGGGAAGTCATGACAACCACCATCCCTCGAACTACTCGGCTTTGACTTGTCTGGAGCAGCAATTGGCGTCATCATTACCGTTGGAATATACCTTTCTATAGGACATATTCCTCCCTCAACTGCCTCTTCGTACTCCTCATTCATGATCTGAATCATCAATCTTCGATCCATATCGGATTCAGGTTGACCGCTATGTACAGGGTAATTCAAAACTCGATGTTGGGTTCTCCCAATTGCTTTCCAAAAAGAGAAATTTATATCATCTATTTTAGCCTTCTTAGATCGAACATCTCTTTCCACAATATCCACGTGTCGTGCAGCTTTTGCCCATGCATCACTTATTCTCACTCGTTCAGTTTTTTCTTCTTTCAGCTCAGATTCTATTTTTATCATCTTATACTCTGCCAAAGAATGCTTCTGTTCAAGCATCACATATCGGGTAACACAAGCTTGAATTGTTGCATCCTTTTGTTCCACGACCGCCTGTCGTTCTTCTGTCTGCTCTTCTAACTCATGAATACGATTTTGAAATTCTACATTTTAATCATATAATACCTCTAATAAACTCTCCTCTGGTACTTCTTCTTCCTCTTCTTCCTCAGTCTCAACTGTTACCTCTGCGACTATCTCGGGTGTAACTATCAATTTTTCACTCACCACATGGATATCTCTAATTCCTTCTTCGTCTGACATCACATTATCACGGTTAGTGATTAGAGGTATCCCCACACTCTCATTCACTCCATTGTTAGCATTCTCAGCTGCCATTCTCAAATACTGCCATAAAACAAGGGTTAATTAAACAAATTAACATCTCACATAATATCCCAATATTATGACTGACCAACAAATAAGCTAAGGTAGGACACACTAGCGAAGGATTTACTCTTCTCTCCCCTCCTAGTTGTATTCCCCGATCTCCGCCAGAGATCATATCCCTAAGCTCTGATACCAAGCTGTGGCAACCTCAAAATAGGTCCATTCCATCCAACCCATTCTGAGTCGCCAAATACATGGTACAGAAAACAACTACAACTTTATTACAACAATTGTCGTGCAAAATACAACAACACATATGCTGTGAGTTTGGATACAAATATATACCAAATGTGACTCATGTTCCAACCGTGGACATCACCTCACAATGACACCTTACATAAAGATATAGTCAAAAACTGTTTTAAAAATTAGAATCTTTGGGAAGTGCTCAAGGAAACCTTCGTACATGGGAGGCCATGCTTCTAGGTTATGATAGATATCATATGGCCACAGAATTATCCTTGGTTGACCCAATAGACCCCAAAGAAAAACGAGAAGATTACAATCATATTCTTCCCAATGGTGAGTCTTCTCTTGACTTATCATTATCTCCACTGTCTCTAAATGAGAATTATACTTCAAACAAACACCAAGATTATATAGGTAGTGCTCGTAGATATACTCAGCAAGTGGATGAGCACATCCCTATCTTATGATGACACGAGGTTGTATGTCGTTAGACATCTTGTATGATAGTGGCAAACCACCCTTCCAACATTGGGTACACCTTACCCTATTGGATTCACCAAATAAAACTACTAAATGAACTTTTCTATACTGCTTCGGGAGAACATCCACAGCTAGAGACCACCGTTCTATTTCCCCGTTACCCTCGCTCGACCCAGCTACACTCTTATTACCTGAAAGGAATTGTGAAGCAAAAGGGTGAGCACAACTAGCTCAGTAAAGAATATCATGACTAAAGATAATTAAATTATCAATAGCCTTCATCAATAATAAATCAGAGATTTAGAACATATGGTAAATGATAAAACTTCTCAACCATAGTTGCAGCAGAATGAGCAATCCATTAGAAGAGTCAAATAGACTATAAAGTCTATTATCTTCTCCATGTTAAAAATCCACCAACAATATTTTATCCCTGTAACATCAATCAACAGTTCCTTTTCACAATCATATGAATATCTTTGCATTACGAGCTAAAGATATTCAACAACAGGTCATCTTTGCATTACGAGCCAAAGATATTCATCAACAACTCATCTTTGCACTACGGGCCAAAGATATTCATCAATAATTCATCTTTGCACTACAGGCCAAAGATATTCCTCAACAGTTCATATTTGCAATACAGGCCAAATATATTCATATCTCAAAGAAATATACAATCATTTCAGAATTTATATAAACAATAATTATAACCATGTTAATCAATTCATCTTTACACTTAAGCTAAAGATATTCAATTCTAAATTCAATGGTCATGATCATACCAGTTAACAATTCATCTTTGCACTACAGGCCAAAGATATTCCTCAGTCACGATCATACCAATAATTTACCCATCTTTACACTCAAGTGAAAGAGAAATTCAACATCAGGGTTATAAAAATGTTATATATGATAATAAAAACAATATGATCAACAACTGCATTTATTTTCAAGAGCAACAATCATAAATCAACGATAATTTGGTCAGAAAAAGAAACCAATTTTGTCGTGAATAGTAACTCATGAATAGTAACTCATGAATAGTAACTCGTGAATAGTAACTCATGAATAGTAACTCATGAATAGTAAACTCGACACAAAAAGGTAGAAATTCCACAATAAAATACATACCAATATTTCGGTATAATGATATTGAAAGAATAATATTTCTTAAGCTTATAAACAATTTATTTTAATTGTTTATACTTTACTAAATAATGCATTTAATCATCCTAAAATGCCAAACTCATAAGATTTCATCACCAATAATCAAAAACCCTCATAAAAAATCTGCATTTACCTCATATAGGATTCTCAAGCCATAAAATCCTATTTTCTAATTTTCTTACTTCACAAAACATATTTAATTCATTTACTCATAACTAGACTATTTTCATGAAAAATACCAAATTAATTCTGAAAATATTTCTTTTCTGGGATTTAGCATAATATAGTCCCATAGTGAACATATATTTTTCTCAGAATTTTTAAAAGTCATTTACTATTTTTCATATGGCCAAAACAGCCGAATATTTAGACATTTATCAAAAATTGTACTTTTGTCCAAAAATTCTGAAATTTACAGAGTATACTTCTATCATATACATGTACTCTCAATAAAAATTTCATCAATTTTGGAGTTAACCACAAGGAATTATAAGTGGTTACTTTTAAAATAGTATTTTCTCATAAAATTCATAACTCTCAATCTATACATCCAAAAATCACCATTTTTGGACACAATCAAGAAAACTCATCAAAATATCATCTCAAATTTTTTCCAGAGTTTTTGAAGGTCAGAAAAATTACGAAACTGAAAAACATAACAACCCTTAAAATTCCTTACTATCCCTTACTATCCCTTACCTCAAAAGAGCAGTACTTCTGATCGGTATGCAAAGCCGAAGGAAACTTGCACTGAATAGCAACTCTCAAAGTATCTAAATACTCACAAAATATGCTTCATAATATAGAGAGAGAAAGAGAGAAAGCTTATATTTCTGGTGTGATTTTCAATTCTAACTTAGCCCTCTATTTATAGGAAAATTTTAGTAGGCTTGACCTGCAACCTGATGGCTTTACCTGCTACTATTCTCACCCACCACATTTGAAATATAATTCAGCACATTTCTTCACCAACCACAAGTGGGGCCCACAAATTCTAGAATTTTCCACCAAAATGATTAACTCCGAAAATTCAACAATTTCTGAACCAGTCATCTCGTAAAATTCATAACAAATCATACGTTCATTTTTAACGGTTCAAAATTTATGGACATATACTCAACTTTTATATGTATAACATATCCAAAAATTACCACGATCTAACGGTCGGATTAAAAATTATAACCCCCGTAAAATATCTCAAAAACCCTGATTTTTAATACCTCAATTCCGACAAAAATACGGATAAAAACCTCAACATTAACTCCTTCATTTTTAACCACAAAAATATATCCCTCGTTTATATCCACACAAAATAAATATTTCCTTATCATATGAATCAATAATTAATTATTCACAAATAATATTACAGAAGCACATTTATGACAATCAGGCCGTTCCCAGGAAAGAGGGGGCTTTCCAATAAGGATTTCTCCTTACTAGCGCGCAATTAGATGACCAAACCTCTCCTTAGACAGAACTTTCTAGACATTGCCAATAATGCTATCTAATAATATTATTCAAATAATATGAATTATTGATCTGATAATAGAAAATATTGTGCAGCAACAATTATTGAAACAACAATAATATAAAATATCAACGCAGCAATTATTGAATCAATAAAATAAAATATTGAACAGTAATTACTGTAACAATTATTGAGTAGTGCCTTCTTACGTAAGAATCAATAATTTCAAAAATACTATGCAATACCGTGTGCTACTGTGCAATAACGCGTATTACTGTATTTTAACCACCGGGTATTCTAACAGTGTTAACGGTAACAACTACGCCGTTATTTGTAAAAACTCAAATTTGTCGTTTTCTTCACCCGACAGTTATTCGTTATGGGGCCCACAAATAGCTGCGCCGTCGTACGAATATTCCCCGACAGAAAGAATATTCCACGACCAAACGAATATTCCCCGACAACAATGAATATTTTATAACCACTTGTGTATTTTGAAAAAAAATTTATATATCACCCTTAACTTTAACATTTATCAATTTAACCATTTATTGAATAGTAATTATAAGAAAAATTGAATACTTTTATTTTATAAAATTCGGGGTCTTACAATCTCCCCTCCTTATGAAATTTCGTCCCCGAAATTTACGTACCTGGTATTTCAAAGAATTGAGAATACCTTCCTTTCATTTCAGATTCCATCTTCCCTGTCATCATAATTTCTTCATTGCTCATCTCCCATGATAACTTCATTTGGGTTCCTCATTTGTTGGGAAGTCATGACAACCGCCATCCCTCGAACTACTCGGCTTTGACTTGTCTGGAGCAGCAATTGGCGTCATCATTACCGTTGGAATATACCTTTCTATAGGACATATTCCTCCCTCAACTGCCTCTTCGTACTCCTCATTCATGATCTGAATCATCAATCTTCGATCCATATCGGATTCAGGTTGACCGCTATGTACAGGGTAATTCAAAACTCGATGTTGGGTTCTCCCAATTGCTTTCCAAAAAGAGAAATTTATATCATCTATTTTAGCCTTCTTAGATCGAACATCTCTTTTTACAATATCCACGTGTTGTGTAGCTTTTGCCCATGCATCACTTATTCTCACTCGTTCAATTTTTTCTTCTTTCAGCTCAGATTCTATTTTTATCATCTTATAATCTGCCAAAGAATGCTTCTGTTCAAGCATCACATATCGGGTAACACAAGCTTGAATTGTTGCATCCTTTTGTTCCACGACAGCCTGTCGTTCTTCTGTCTGCTCTTCTAACTCATGAATACGATTTTGAAATTCTACATTTTGATCATATAATACCTCTAATAAACTCTCCTCTGGTACTTCTTCTTCCTCTTCTTCCTCAGTCTCAACTGTTACCTCTGCGACTATCTCGGGTGTAACTATCAATTTTTCACTCACCACATGGATATCTCTAATTCCTTCTTCGTCTGGCATCACATTATCACGGTTAGTGATTAGAGGTATCCCCACACTCTCATTCACTCCATTGTTAGCATTCTCAGCTGCCATTCTCAAATACTGCCATAAAACAAGGGTTAATTAAATAAATTAACATATCACATAATATCCCAATATTATGACTGACCAACAAATAAGCTTAGGTGGGACACACTAGCGAAGGATTTACTCATCTCTCCCCTCCTAGTTGTATTCCCCGATCTCCGCTAGAGATCATATCCCTAAGCTCTGATACCAAACTGTGGCAACCCCAAAATAGGTCCATTCCATCCAACCCATTCTGAGTCGCCAAATACATGGTACAGAAAACAACTACAACTTTATTACAACAATTATCGTGCAAAATACAACAACACATATGCTGTGAGTTTGGATACAAATATATACCAAATGTGACTCATGTTCCAACCGTGGACATCACCTCACAATGACACCTTACATAAAGGTATAGTCAAAAACTGTTTTAAAAATTAGAATCTTTGGGAAGTGCTCAAGGAAACCTTCGTACATGGGAGGCCATGCTTCTAGGTTATGATAGATATCATATGGCCACAGAATTATCCTTGGTTGACCCAATAGACCCCAAAGAAAAACGAGAAGATTACTATCATATTCCTCCCAATGGTGAGTTTTCTCTTAACTTATCATTATCTCCACTGTCTCTAAATGAGAATTATACTTCAAACAAACACCAAGATTATATAGGTAGTGCTCGTAGATATACTCAGCAAGTGGATTAGCACATCCCTATCTTATGATGACACGAGGTTGTATGTCGTTAGACATCTTGTATGATAGTGGCAAACCACCCTTCCAACGTTGGGTACACCTTACCCTATTGGATTCACCAAATAAAACTACTAAATGAACTTTTCTATACTGTTTCGGGAGAACATCCACAGCTAGAGACCACCGTTCTATTTCCCCATTACCCTCGCTCGACCCAGCTACACTCTTATTACCTGAAAGGAATTGTGAAGCAAAAGGGTGAGCACAACTAGCTCAGTAAAGAATATCATGACTAAAGATAATTAAATTATCAATAGCCTTCATCAATAATAAATCAGAGATTTAGAACATATGGTAAATGATAAAACTTCTCAACCATAGTTACAGCGGAATGAGCAATCCATTAGAAGAGTCAAATAGACTATAAAGTCAATTATCTTCTCCATGTTAAAAATCCACCAACAATGTTTTATCCCTGTAACATCAATCAACAGTTCCTTTCCACAATCATATGAATAACTCATAATCATAATTGTGATTCTAAATTTTTCTTCGCACCCAGGACGAAGAATATTTTCATCACCTGTCTTTACCTGAAACATCAAAGATCATGGTTATACCAAATCACAGTTCCTGTTCATAATCATACTAATAAATTAATCTTTGCATTACGGCCCAAAGATATTCATCAACAAGTCATCTTTGCACTACATGCCAAAGATATTCAGCAACAGGTCATCTTTGCATTACGAGCCAAAGATATTCAACAACAGGTCATCTTTGCATTACGAGCCAAAGATATTCAACAACAGGTCATCTTTGCATTACGAGCCAAAGATATTCATCAACAACTCATCTTTGCACTACGGGCCAAAGATATTCATCAATAATTCATCTTTGCACTACAGGCCAAAGATATTCCTCAACAGTTCATATTTGCAATACAGGCCAAATATATTCATATCTCAAAGAAATATACAATCATTTCAGAATTTATATAAACAATAATTATAACCATGTTAATCAATTCATCTTTACACTTAAGCTAAAGATATTCAATTCTAAATTCAATGGTCATGATCATACCAGTTAACAATTCATCTTTGCACTACAGGCCAAAGATATTCCTCAGTCACGATAATACCAATAATTTACCCATCTTTACACTCAAGTGAAAGAGAAATTCAACATCAGGGTTATAAAAATATTATATATGATAATAAAAATAATATGATCAACAACTGTATTTATTTTTAAGAGCAACAATCATAAATCAACGATAATTTGGTCAGAAAAAGAAACCAATTTTGTCGTGAATAGTAACTCGTGAATAGTAACTCATGAATAGTAATTCGTGAATAGTAACTCATGAATAGTAAACTCGACACAAAAAGGTAGAAATTCCACAATAAAATACATACCAATATTTCGGTATAATGATATTGAAAGAATAATATTTCTTAAGCTTATAAACAATTTATTTTAATTGTTTATACTTTACTAAATAATGCATTTAATCATCCTAAAATGCCAAACTCATAAGATTTCATCACCAATAATCAAAAACCCTCATAAAAAATCTGCATTTACCTCATATAGGATTCTCAAGCCATAAAATCCTATTTTCTAATTTTCTTACTTCACAAAACATATTTAATTCATTTACTCATAACTAGACTATTTTCATGAAAAATACCAAATCAATTCCGAAAATATTTCTTTTCTGGGATTTAGCATAATATAGTCCCATAGTGAACATATATTTTTCTCAGAATTTTTAAAAGTCATTTACTATTTTTCATATGGCCAAAACAGCCGAATATTTAGACATTTATCAAAAATTGTACTTTTGTCCAAAAATTCTGAAATTTACAGAGTATACTTCTATCATATACATGTACTCCCAATAAAAATTTCATCAATTTTAGAGTTAACCACAAGGAATTATAAGTGGTTACTTTTAAAATAGTCTTTTCTCATAAAATTCATAACTCTCAATCTATACATCCAAAAATCACCATTTTTGGACACAATCAAGAAAACTCATCAAAATATCATCTCAAATTTTTTCCAGAGTTTTTGAAGGTCAGAAAAATTACGAAACTGAAAAATATAACAACCCTTAAAATTCCTTACTATCCCTTACTATCCCTTACCTCAAAAGAGCAGTACTTCTGATCGGTATGGAAAGCCGAAGGAAACTTGCACTGAATAGCAACTCTCAAAGTATCTAAATACTCACAAAATATGCTTCATAATATAGAGAGAGAAAGAGAGAAAGCTTATGTTTCTGGTGTGATTTTCAATTCTAACTTAGCCCTCTATTTATAGGAAAATTTTAGTAGGCTTGACCTGCAACCTGATGGCTTTACCTGCTACTATTCCCACCCATCACATTTGAAATATAATTCAGCACATTTCTTCACCAACCACAAGTGGGGCCCACAAATTCTAGAATTTTCCACCAAAATGATTAACTCCGAAAATTCAACAATTTCTGAACCAGTCATCTCGTAAAATTCATAACAAATCATACGTTCATTTTTAACGGTTCAAAATTTATGGACATATACTCAACTTTTATATGTATAACATATCCAAAAATTACCACGATCCAACGGTCGGATTAAAAATTATAACCCCCGCAAAATATCTCAAAAACCCTGATTTTTAATACCTCAATTCCGACAAAAATACGGATAAAAACCTCAACATTAACTCCTTCATTTTTAACCACAAAAATATATCCCTCGTTTATATCCACACAAAATAAATATTTCCTTATCATATGAATCAATAATTAATTATTCACAAATAATATTACAGAAGCACATTTATGACAATCAGGCCGTTCCCAGGAAAGAGGGGGCTTTCCAATAAGGATTTCTCCTTACTAGCGCGCAATTAGATGACCAAACCTCTCCTTAGACAGAACTTTCTAGACATTGCCAATAATGCTATCTAATAATAGTATTCAAATAATATGAATTATTGATCTGATAATAGAAAATATTGTGCAGCAACAATTATTGAAACAACAATAATATAAAATATCAACGCAGCAATTATTGAATCAATAAAATAAAATATTGAACAGTAATTACTGTAACAATTATTGAGTAGTGCCTTCTTACGTAAGAATCAATAATTTCAAAAATACTATGCAATACCGTGTGCTACTGTGCAATAACGCGTATTACTGTATTTTAACCACCGGGTATTCTAACAGTGTTAACGGTAACAACTACGCCGTTATTTGTAAAAACTCAAATTTGTCGTTTTCTTCACCCGACAGTTATTCGTTATGGGGCCCACAAATAGCTGCGCCGTCGTACGAATATTCCCCGACAGAAAGAATATTCCACGACCAAACGAATATTCCCCGACAACAATGAATATTTTATAACCACTTGTGTATTTTGAAAAAAATTTTATATATCACCCTTAACTTTAACATTTATCAATTTAACCATTTATTGAATAGTAATTATAAGAAAAATTGAATACTTTTATTTTATAAAATTCGGGGTCTTACAATCTCCCCTCCTTATGAAATTTCGTCCCCGAAATTTACGTACCTGGTATTTCAAAGAATTGAGAATACCTTCCTTTCATTTCAGATTCCATCTTCCCTGTCATCATAATTTCTTCATTCCTCATCTCCCATGATAACTTCATTTGGGTTCCTCATTTGTTGGGAAGTCATGACAACCGCCATCCCTCGAACTACTCGGCTTTGACTTGTCTGGAGCAGCAATTGGCGTCATCATTACCGTTGGAATATACCTTTCTATAGGACATATTCCTCCCTCAACTGCCTCTTCGTACTCCTCATTCATGATCTGAATCATCAATCTTCGATCCATATCGGATTCAGGTTGACCGCTATGTACAGGGTAATTCAAAACTCGATGTTGGGTTCTCCCAATTGCTTTCCAAAAAGAGAAATTTATATCATCTATTTTAGCCTTCTTAGATCGAACATCTCTTTTCACAATATCCTCGTGTTGTGTAGCTTTTGCCCATGCATCACTTATTCTCACTCGTTCAGTTTTTTCTTCTTTCAGCTCAGATTCTATTTTTATCATCTTATACTCTGCCAAAGAATGCTTCTGTTCAAGCATCACATATCGGGTAACACAAGCTTGAATTGTTGCATCCTTTTGTTCCACGACAGCCTGTCGTTCTTCTGTCTGCTCTTCTAACTCATGAATACGATTTTGAAATTCTACATTTTGATCATATAATACCTCTAATAAACTCTCCTCTAGTACTTCTTCTTCCTCTTCTTCCTCAGTCTCAACTGTTACCTCTGCGACTATCTCGGGTGTAACTATCAATTTTTCACTCACCACATGGATATCTCTAATTCCTTCTTCGTCTGACATCACATTATCACGGTTAGTGATTAGAGGTATCCCCACACTCTCATTCACTCCATTGTTAGCATTCTCAGCTGCCATTCTCAAATACTGCCATAAAACAAGGGTTAATTAAATAAATTAACATATCACATAATATCCCAATATTATGACTGACCAACAAATAAGCTTAGGTAGGACACACTAGCGAAGGATTTACTCATCTCTCCCCTCCTAGTTGTATTCCCCGATCTCCGCCAGAGATCATATCCCTAAGCTCTGATACCAAACTGTGGCAACCCCAAAATAGGTACATTCCATCCAACCCATTCTGAGTCGCCAAATACATGGTACAGAAAACAACTACAACTTTATTACAACAATTATCGTGCAAAATACAACAACACATATGCTGTGAGTTTGGATACAAATATATACCAAATGTGACTCATGTTCCAACCGTGGACATCACCTCACAATGACACCTTACATAAAGGTATAGTCAAAAACTGTTTTAAAAATTAGAATCTTTGGGAAGTGCTCAAGGAAACCTTCGTACATGGGAGGCCATGCTTCTAGGTTATGATAGATATCATATGGCCACAGAATTATCCTTGGTTGACCCAATAGACCCCAAAGAAAAACGAGAAGATTACTATCATATTCTTCCCAATGGTGAGTCTTCTCTTGACTTATCATTATCTCCACTGTCTCTAAATGAGAATTATACTTCAAACAAACACCAAGATTATATAGGTAGTGCTCGTAGATATACTCAGCAAGTGGATTAGCACATCCCTATCTTATGATGACACGAGGTTGTATGTCGTTAGACATCTTGTATGATAGTGGCAAACCACCCTTCCAACGTTGGGTACACCTTACCCTATTGGATTCACCAAATAAAACTACTAAATGAACTTTTCTATACTGTTTCGGGAGAACATCCACAGCTAGAGACCACCGTTCTATTTCCCCGTTACCCTCGCTCGACCCAGCTACACTCTTATTACCTGAAAGGAATTGTGAAGCAAAAGGGTGAGCACAACTAGCTCAGTAAAGAATATCATGACTAAAGATAATTAAATTATCAATAGCCTTCATCAATAATAAATCAGAGATTTAGAACATATGGTAAATGATAAAACTTCTCAACCATAGTTACAGCGGAATGAGCAATCCATTAGAAGAGTCAAATAGACTATAAAGTCTATTATCTTCTCCATGTTAAAAATCCACCAACAATGTTTTATCCCTGTAACATCAATCAACAGTTCCTTTCCACAATCATATGAATAACTCATAATCATAATTGTGATTCTAAATTTTTCTTCGCACCCAGGACGAAGAATATTTTCATCACCTGTCTTTACCTGAAACATCAAAGATCATGGTTATACCAAATCACAGTTCCTGTTCATAATCATACTAATAAATTAATCTTTGCATTATGGCCCAAAGATATTCATCAACAAGTCATCTTTGCACTACATGCCAAAGATATTCAGCAACAGGTCATCTTTGCATTACGAGCCAAAGATATTCAACAACAGGTCATCTTTGCATTACGAGCCAAAGATATTCAACAACAGGTCATCTTTGCATTACGAGCCAAAGATATTCATCAACAACTCATCTTTGCACTACGGGCCAAAGATATTCATCAATAATTCATCTTTGCACTACAGGCCAAAGATATTCCTCAACAGTTCATATTTGCAATACAGGCCAAATATATTCATATCTCAAAGAAATATACAATCATTTCAGAATTTATATAAACAATAATTATAACCATGTTAATCAATTCATCTTTACACTTAAGCTAAAGATATTCAATTCTAAATTCAATGGTCATGATCATACCAGTTAACAATTCATCTTTGCACTACAGGCCAAAGATATTCCTCAGTCACGATCATACCAATAATTTACCCATCTTTACACTCAAGTGAAAGAGAAATTCAACATCAGGGTTATAAAAATATTATATATGATAATAAAAATAATATGATCAACAACTGTATTTATTTTCAAGAGCAACAATCATAAATCAACGATAATTTGGTCAGAAAAAGAAACCAATTTTGTCGTGAATAGTAACTCGTGAATAGTAACTCATGAATAGTAATTCGTGAATAGTAACTCATGAATAGTAAACTCGACACAAAAAGGTAGAAATTCCACAATAAAATACATACCAATATTTCGGTATAATGATATTGAAAGAATAATATTTCTTAAGCTTATAAACAATTTATTTTAATTGTTTATACTTTACTAAATAATGCATTTAATCATCCTAAAATGCCAAACTCATAAGATTTCATCACCAATAACCAAAAACCCTCATCAAAAATCTGCATTTACCTCATATAGGATTCTCAAGCCATAAAATCCTATTTTTTAATTTTCTTACTTCACAAAACATATTTAATTCATTTACTCATAACTAGACTATTTTCATGAAAAATACCAAATCAATTCTGAAAATATTTCTTTTCTGGGATTTAGCATAATATAGTCCCATAGTGAACATATATTTTTCTCAGAATTTTTAAAAGTCATTTACTATTTTTCATATGGCCAAAACAGCCGAATATTTAGACATTTATCAAAAATTGTACTTTTGTCCAAAAATTCTGAAATTTACAGAGTATACTTCTATCATATACATGTACTCCCAATAAAAATTTCATCAATTTTAGAGTTAACCACAAGGAATTATAAGTGGTTACTTTTAAAATAGTCTTTCCTCATAAAATTCATAACTCTCAATTTATACATCCAAAAATCACCATTTTTGGACACAATCAAGAAAACTCATCAAAATATCATTTCAAATTTTTCCAGAGTTTTTGAAGGTCAGAAAAATTACGAAACTGAAAAACATAACAACCCTTAAAATTCCTTACTATCCCTTACTATCCCTTACCTCAAAAGAGCAGTACTTCTGATCGGTATGCAAAGCCGAAGGAAACTTGCACTGAATAGCAACTCTCAAAGTATCTAAATACTCACAAAATATGCTTCATAATATAGAGAGAGAAAGAGAGAAAGCTTATGTTTCTGGTGTGATTTTCAATTCTAACTTAGCCCTCTATTTATAGGAAAATTTTAGTAGGCTTGACCTGCAACCTGATGGCTTTACCTGCTACTATTCCCACCCACCACATTTGAAATATAATTCAACACATTTCTTCACCAACCACAAGTGGGGCCCACAAATTCTAGAATTTTCCACCAAAATGATTAACTCCGAAAATTCAACAATTTCTGAACCAGTCATCTCGTAAAATTCATAACAAATCATGCGTTCATTTTTAACGGTTCAAAATTTATGGACATATACTCAACTTTTATATGTATAACATATCCAAAAATTACCACGATCCAACGGTCGGATTAAAAATTATAACCCCCGCAAAATATCTCAAAAACCCTGATTTTTAATACCTCAATTCCGACAAAAATACGGATAAAAACCTCAACATTAACTCCTTCATTTTTAACCACAAAAATATATCCCTCGTTTATATCCACACAAAATAAATATTTCCTTATCATATGAATCAATAATTAATTATTCACAAATAATATTACAGAAGCACATTTATGACAACCAGGCCGTTCCCAGGAAAGAGGGGGCTTTCCAATAAGGATTTCTCCTTACTAGCGCGCAATTAGATGACCAAACCTCTCCTTAGACAGAACTTTCTAGACATTGCCAATAATGCTATCTAATAATATTATTCAAATAATATGAATTATTGATCTGATAATAGAAAATATTGTGCAGCAACAATTATTGAAACAACAATAATATAAAATATCAACGCAGCAATTATTGAATCAATAAAATAAAATATTGAACAGTAATTACTGTAACAATTATTGAGTAGTGCCTTCTTACGTAAAAATCAATAATTTCAAAAATACTATGCAATACCGTGTGCTACTGTGCAATAACGCGTATTACCGTATTTTAACCACCGGGTATTCTAACAGTGTTAACGGTAACAACTACGCCGTTATTTGTAAAAACTCAAATTTGTCGTTTTCTTCACCCGACAGTTATTCGTTATGGGGCCCACAAATAGCTGCGCCGTCGTACGAATATTCCCCGACAGAAAGAATATTCCACGACCAAACGAATATTCCCCGACAACAATGAATATTTTATAACCACTTGTGTATTTTGAAAAAAAATTTATATATCATCCTTAACTTTAACATTTATCAATTTAACCATTTATTGAATAGTAATTATAAGAAAAATTGAATACTTTTATTTCATAAAATTCGGGGTCTTACAGCAGTGGCAACCTTCCGAGCCTATCCAACAATCGATGGCTATTATTGATCATTCCACAATTGAGAGTTATAAGGCATGGGATGGGGCGAGATCACATCCACGGGGAGAAGGCTATATTATGATCCGGCAGCCCTCATCACCAGTTGGAGTAGAACCTAGGCAAGAACAACCACCTCGAGATTCACGAAATCAATTTATGTGGTTGGCCCAGCGTCAAGATTTAATGCATCAGTACAATGCCAATGCATTCAACACGCTTGCTGATGCGTTTTCCCGCTGCAATCCTAGTGCACATCCAGTGGTCATACTTATTCCTCCGATTCTGCCACCATATCCTCCTTCGGACGACGAGCAGTAACTCGATCTCAGGGAAGTCCTCATACTTTTATTGGCTTTATTTTTACGTAATGAGGACATTACTTGCGTTAAGTTTGGGGGATTATGTTTCAGTTTGGTTAATTAGTGAAGTGATAATGTTACTGAAAATTTTAAAAACAATCATGTTAGTTAGTATAGTTAATAAGTAGTTTAGTTTTATCTATAAAAAAAACAAAACAAAACAAAAATTTTTTGCATGTAGTTTGCATGAATCCAGTTATTAGTTCGTATACGTTGATTCTTGGCCAATGATGAGATTGAAATTACGTAGACAAGTGCATTACTAAGTTAGTGAACCTTGATGTAGTTTCTGTTATGATTTGGATCTTTTTCTGTTTAAAACTGGTATAATAAGGATAGCACAGTAAAAATAACTTGTTGATTGATTGAGTTTAAATTGATACATAATGGGATTCAAAAGGATAATGCTAGTTTGAATGAAAGAATGACAAGAATAAGTAGCGATGGCTAAATTTAGATAAGAACCTAAGTTTGGGGGAATATTTGGGGTATATAAGCTATAAAAAAAAGAGAAAAAAAGAGAAAATAAAAAGAAAAGAAAAAGAAAAGAAAAAAACAATACAAAAAAAAAGAAAAGAAAAAAAAAGTATGAATAAATACCGTGGTGTGCTTGTCTAGTTTTGTGGCCTTTTTTACTTGAGTAAGTAAGCCCGATGGGATTGTCTTTACACATAGCGCCCTAAGGTCTTAATGGTCTGGGAGTCGTTGGTCGAAAGCTTGTTAAGGTAGCATTGAAAAGCCTAAGGGAATAAGATATTGCATGGCTATGTGTTTATAAAAAAATGAATAAAATGGGAAATAAGAGCAAAAAGCCCCCGTAGATGAAAAATAAAGCATAAGTATCCCATGTTGACCCTCGATATTGGTAATTATTTGATTTTAGTTGGATCTAGCTTATTTTTGGATTTCTTGAGTTTACACTGTATGATGCCTTTGAAGAGACTTGTTCTGTGTTAAATTTGATTTTATTTCAGTTAGCATGGGTGTTGAACACACACGCACACACTATACTAGTGATAACAGTTTAAGATGCAAGGATTGATAAGGAATTGCGGATTGGTTTTGATATGAAGTTTGACATGTTTATGTAATTTTTCTGAGGCCGTATGAGTAAGCTATCTTTACTGTCTTAATACTGGATTCGTAGTTTTTAGTTGTTAGTGCATGGCATTGCATTTTGCTTGAGGACAAGTAGTGTTCAAGCTTGGTGGAATTTGATGAGTAGGTTTTTAACCTATGATTTATGTTCGTTTAGCTTGCTATATTGTTAGTTTTTAGTACTTTCATGTTACTTTTGATGGGTTTTGTGCTTGTTATAGGATAATCTATATGCCTATCAGAATGCTAGCATTAGAAAGTTTTCAAGCAATTTTTGGACTTTCTGACTACATAGCGCGGACCGCGATGTGATGCGTAGTAGAGTAGCGCGGGGCGCGCTGGTTCGTGGAATTCTTCTGGTGCAGTAGCATGGGCTGCGCTGTCAGAGAGTATTGTGTAGCGCGGGGTGCGCTATGTCGGCATCTGTTCTGGGTGACAAGTAATTATATGCTGGAAGTTGGGAAATTTGTGGGAGCTATTAATTCTTTATGTAATGTGATCATAATAGGATTGTAGGATGTTTGTTAGTTCATTTTGTGTGACTCTTTGACTAATGGTTGTTGGTATTGAAAAGGATTTGGATTTCTATTTAACTTTCTATGTGATGAGTTAGAGTTGGATTAGGATTGTGGTATGGAGCTGAGTTGAGGCTACTCTTATGCTAAGTGTTGGGAAAAGGGGGGATTCATTTAGACACACAGGGCATAATACGAAAAAAATTCCAGTTTTTCATAGCAAGCATTGGAGGAAGATTTTTGAGAGATTTTCGTGACGATTGCAGATTAAGGTTACGTGAAGGGTGTCTTGCACTATTTTTCATCTTAGTTCTATATTTGTAATTGACAGGATGTTTCCTTTAAATTATTTAATTTTTATTTCATTCTTTATGAACTAATTCACTTTTTAGGCTTATGGTGGATCCTTAAGCGAAACGATGATTTTGTAAACTTTGATTTTCAGTTCAATAAGCTATTTTTCAGTTTACCTATATTAATTTGAGCTTGAATTTATGAATTTTCTGATCAACAATTCTGTGTGGATTTGTATGGAATCGAGAGAGGATATTCGAATCTAGACTTAGTTAATATAGCGCGTGTTCATGAATTTTGTGAATAGCAGATTCTTGATGAATGTTAAGGTAGATATATGCTTGACATCACATGTAATCAGATAGAGAACTTAATCTTAAACCTTCTTTAATTTTAATTCACATAGAGATATAGTGAGTTAGTTGATTGAGGTGTTTAACTTGTTTCTATCTAATTTGTGAATTTAAGTTAATACGGTATTAGTGCATCGAGAGGTGGCTAGTACAACATTTGTGTTCTTGATTAATAAACTGGGATAGTGATTTGAATTGGAATAAAGGTGTAGAAATCAGAGTGAAGTTTAGGGTGAAATCATAAGTCTAATTCTCCATTAATTGTTTGAAATTCTAGATTTTGATATTTGTGATTGTTTTGTGGTAATTTATTTGTTTCTTAATTTAGTTTCTATAATTTTAATCATTGAATTGAATAGTTTGATAAAATTAGGATTAATAGGAAATTGGTAATTGTAAGGTTAGTTTTCTTACTAATTTGTCTCTGTGGGAACGATACTCTACTCATTACTATATTACTTGTTGACCACGTATACTTGCGTGTTGTGCGTAATTAGATTTTACCCAACACCATGCCTGGTTTGACATTAAAATAAAATCTTTTCGGACTCTCACGCTGTAATTTTCTCGAATAATCTATTGCACCGTGTACATCATTCAAATTAATATTATCACGTCTAATATCTCCAACTATATTTCGCACATCCGATTCAAAGAACCCAACATTGCTCATACCTCATCCCAATGAGCTCAAAACATTCATTATCCTACTTGGACCAATCCCAGCTGTAGACACTCAAAATTTCGCATTCCTGTTACTAACCATATAGGAGGGCAGAATTATCTTTTATCTTCCAGATATAATGTGACAACCCGAGAATTTAGACAATTTAATAAAATCTTAAAAGATTGAATAGATGTTAAATAATAGACCTAGACAGAAAATAAGTGAATGTATTTGACATTTTTGGGAAGGAATTTGGTGAATTTAAACACTTTTGGTTAAGGTTTACAGTGTTAAGGGTATACGTGTATATGTTCTGTGTATATGGTCATATATGTGTACAGTATGTGGTTAAGGGTCAAGGGTTGACCAGATAAATTATATCAGTGACAAACCCTAATATTATATTAAGAACCTCGACGTTCAGTTAGAAAACCATATCAACTGATAAGAAACCCTAGCACCGGTTCTGGAAACCTTAGTTTCAGTTTCGGGAATCCAAAATCCTAATTCGGAATATTAAAACCCTAATTTGGGAGTTGGAAGATAAGTATAAGGTCTTTATGCTATTGATTATATATTTAATTAGGGATAACCCTAATTGATTATTAGAAAACCCTAATTGTTCAGTTGGAAACCCTAATGTATAATTATGGAACCTAAATGCTAAATTAGCAATTTTAATTAAGAAATATTAATCCTAATTAGCTAGCTTGAATGTGATTAGGAAATCTTAAGATAATTAGGAAATCCTAATTATAATTTTGAAATCTTAATTTTCTATTTTTAAACCTAATTAGAAATCCTAGAACGTCAAATGGTAAAACCTTAGGGTTAAACCCTAAGGCCAAACCCTAAGGGTTAAAACCTCAGGGTTGTGACAAGTTACCAAGTTGCCATTAACTTTACAAGTCAAATGTCCAAACTACCCTTTTTAAATATTTTAATGAGATGGAGTGTAGATCTAGCCCTACTAGTGGTTGGTGACCAATCCTAAGCTAGCCATGTGGTCTAGTAATCAACTTTAATCAGCCAAAATCTGATCACATGATCAGCCATAGGCATTGCATCAAATTATATATAGATTGAGAGAGAGTGAATGCTCACTTTACTTCTCATATTCACCAAAGCCATACTCTCTCTCCATTTTTGAAATCTAGAGTGAGAAAGAGTAAGAAACAAAGCTAAGAACACTTCATAACTTGCCAAGGATCAGAATCAAAAGTCAGATTCAAGGATCAAAGCTAAAAAGGTATAAAAACCTTAAACTTAGAAATCTATGTGATCCATGTTATTTGTTGTTGTTTATTGTTTAAAGTTATGTTAGAAGGTGTCATTTAGTGATTTGGGTTGTTATTTGTTAGATCCATAACATCTATATGCATAAATTTAAAGTTTTCAAAAATCTGGAAAATTTTATAATGTTGTCTGACAACCGAATGTCAGACGTCATAGATCTTTACCTGTTAGTTGTTTGTTGTGCTTTAAGTTATAGACTTGTAGTATGTTGTAAGGGCTTTGATCTGGAACTTGAATCAAGGTCAGACCATGTCTAGAACTCAAGATATGAGTGGTCAAAGTGGGTTAACCGATCAGGTAAAACTGAGTTTCTGGGCAACCTAGAAACCCAGATTTCGTCTGACAACGTTTTCTAAGCCTTAGATCTTGCTGTTGTTTGCTAGTTTGTCCATGTTGTTGTTTTGATGTTGTAGTCTGACATGAGGACTACACAGTCAAGTCATTAGATCACTTAGATCATAACCAAAGTGAAAGACAATCAAGGTCAAACTAGGGTTGACTGTCTGTTTTGTTGCAAATCTGGAAAACCAAGATTCTTCAAGAGCCTTATTTCTGACATAGTTTTGACCATGCCAGATCTTGCTCATGTGATGATGTTATGATGATATGATGTTATAGAATTGTACCCTGACATGTATGCTACAAGATTCGACCATTAGAACACATTAAGCGAGCCTAGACATCAAAGATTTAAGAGCTCAAAGTAGGCAGCATGAACTGTTCTTCATTTCTAGAAAACCCAGAAATGATGAACAACGTCTGACAAGGTTTTTGAGAGATTAAATCTCTCTGTTGTGTAATGATTAGGCCATAAAATTGGTTTAGAGTTGTAGTACTACAACAGTACTACAACATTAACATTTTAGCAGCCCAGAAAACATAACACCCAAAGATTAAATGAAGGTCAAACATACCACTCTGCGAACTGAGTTTGAATTTCTGGGCAGGCTCAAGAACATGAAGAACACCTATAGCAACGGTTCTGTCGCTATAGGCACTCTTTAGCGACAGTTCCGTATAAAATTAATTATTTTATTAAATAAATAGAGAAAAATAGTTTTTAATAATTAAAAATACAAAATAAATTTTTAAAAATTATTTTCAAGCCTAAAACTGAGTTTTTAATAATTTTGAATATATTTCATTAATATTTATTATTTTTGAAATATTAATGGTATTTAATTTATTTAATTATTATATTAAATAAATTACTTAAAAATGATTTTAATGCATGAAAAATCATTTAAAAATATATTATGGTGTTAGAAAATATTTTAAGTTATTTTTAATAACTTTTAATATTTTGTGATAAATTTCATTAATAAATTAATATTAATGGTAATTAATTTATTTAATAAATGTATTAAATAAATTATGGAAAAATAGAATTACTGATTTAAAAATCATATAAAAATGATTTAAATGTTATAAAAATATTTTAAGTTATAAAATATAACTTTTAATATTTTGTCATTAAAAATATTAATATTTTAATATTAAGGACAATTATTTATTAATGGTTTTAATTACTTTAAAATCATTTAAAGGTAATAATAAAGTATTAAAAATACTTTGAGATATTATAAATATATTATAATATTATGATAAGAATTTTATTAATATTTAATATTAAATAAATATTAATGATAATATAATTAAATGGTATTTAAATCATATAAATATGATATTAATGATTGAAAAATCATAATAAATTATAATAATTACTTGAAAATTATTATGAGCCTGTGAAAATTATTTGGACTGAATAATTAGTTGTCTAAGTTAATTATGCGTTTAGACAGAGTCTTATGGCTATTAGGTTCGATAGTTATCCGACTGGGCCGTCGGGATGTCAGAATTGTGTCGGATTCAACTCAGACTGCAATAGTTTGACTTGATACTAGGTCTTATGTGCTGTATAGATGGATAGGATTATGTGGTAATGTGTTTAGGTTATTCTATACTGTGATGATATTATTCTAACTTGGGAAATCGATATTATTAATATTAGGTCTTCGGATAAAGCTAAGTTATGTTTCGTAACGATAATCAACGGTACAGGCAAGTTCCCTTTAACTCCACCCTGAGTTATAAATTTCATATATGCTGGTAATTAATCATTACTGATTATCACGACTATGAATTCTTGAATCACACTTGGTGCATATTGCATGTGTTCATCAGGTATGAAAGCCTGATCACCTTCATTACCATTCGGTCAAGATATAATTGATATGTTCATGTTCAATGTTCGTTCAGTTATGAAAATTTGTCCATGCTAGTTCGCAATTATATTGTTGAATGTTAGCCAGTTATTATTCAAAATCTTCCATCATGATATATCCATAATTTATTGAACTTAAACTTGCTGGGAAAACTTGTTGCTCACCCTTGCTATATCATGATAAACATTGCAGATTAAGGCGAATACGTCGGATACAAGGAAAAGTCAAAGCCAAGTTTAGCTTGGGAATATGTGTGCAGCTAGATTTGTAACAGTATTGTATTATAATAACATTGTATGTTAGTTAGGATATTGATTCAGGTTTTAAGTAAAGGTTCTCGACCTTGGGGATAGTGTGTAATGTTTAATGTATAAACTATTTATGTTTATATCTTCCGCAATAGTTAGAACTAGTGCACCAGATTTGTGGTGCTTTAGGACCCAAATTTGGGGGCGCTACAGATAACCCTGGAATTCAAAATCATTAAACCACAACCCCGACAACAGCACCGAGAAATCATCAAACCACAACCCTTGCAACAGCACCGGGAAATCATCAAACCACAACCCTAACAACAGTACCAGGAAATCATCAAACCAGAACCCCCGCAATAGCACTAGGAAATCATCAAATTAATCCCCAAAAATAACCTCGAGATATCAAATCAACCTTCAGAGTCAACCCTGAAGCATCAAATCAATCCCCAGAGATAATCCTAAGGAAAAACAGAATCAGTTGTGATCAAACCTTGGAGACAGCCCCGAAGGATAACCAAAAGCCCCATCAACCCTGGAGAGAACCCCCGAAAGGGAAAAATGGTCATTTTGAAAAGTCAATGGCAAAAAACATAAAACAGCTACAAATAGGGTCACAAAGAGTCATTTCAACATTTTCGAGCGCAAACTATGCAAAACAGCTCAATGGACTGCCTGCGAATACCTGGAGATGCTATTCTGGTCATAAACCAATCTTCCCGAATTTAGAAAAGGGCAAGCCCTATGTCATTACGTAGCTCTCGAAGAGAGCTTTCCGGAATGATATGGCACATCTCCATCGGATTCCCGAATTAAAAGTTACAAGCGTTTCAGCGGACTGCACGTCGATCGAGATTGCACGTACTTCGAGGTGGAGGGACCCACTGGGCCTTTTCGCAGGTGTACTTCTGGAATCTATAGGTCTACTAGTGGAAGGCGTGGTTTTATATACAAGCTCACCAGTAGCTTGTTGAAGAAGAAGAAGAAGAAAAAGAAGAAGAAAAGTAAAAAAGAGAGAGAAAGAGAGAGAAACAGAGAAAAAGGAGAGAGATTTCGCCAGAAATCCCTTGAATCTTGATTTCAAACCTGTAAACCTCACTTGTAAGCTTTCATATACATATCTATTACAACATATCAAGTTTCAGCTGGTGGAAATCAAGTCTAAGGGCGTTTAAAGCCATTCGATAGCCCTTCTCGTGCAAGGCTGTAAGATTTCTTCAAGTTTTCATTTTTTTCCCTCTTTTATACACATGTATAACTAATATATATGTATATTAGTTAGTTTTACCAGTAGAAATATCGATTTTTCCTTACGATATTACACACACACACACACACACACATATATATGTATATATATATATATATATATATATATATATATATATATATATATATATGTAATATATATATTTAGTTACTCATTGTGATTAAATATCAGTTTTAACCGTAAATCTGCAATATTCAAATTTTGTTGACTACATTCATCAAATTCTAGCCATATCTAGCTTTTAATCGATTCAAAAGTTGCAAAACTAGAACCGTTGAGCTAGAATGACTAAGATTTATTTAAATCTAGTTTTATCTCTAGTTTGTAAATATCTAGCGACCACGCGACCCTAGATCTGTATCTAAAGGAAGCTGGAAGCTTTGGCTACGCGCATACAATGATTTAACTGATGAATCTCTTGTTTTGCGACGTCTAGAGTTAAATATGCTTTTTATTTTAATTATGCAAGCTTTTAAATAATATTTTGTGAGCCTAGGAATCACGGGATCTACGGTTCAATCCATGAATCTAAATCTGGTTCCCATGATGGACCTTTCAGTTGTACAGCTAGCTTGCAAATTTTGTACATGTAGGACCTTAAAACGGTTATCCGGATTTAAGGTCCCCGTAATAGTGAAAATCTTATGTGTAGTGCTCAGACATACTTTGATGGCTTTCATGCCCATAAGGAGCCCGACACTTATATGTATATTATTTTGTCGAAGATGCTTCACATCTCGAGAATAAAATCAGAATCAGTCGAATACAGAATAAAATAGAAGTATCAAAGGCCTCAATTACTATGTGAGCATAAGGGTTTGAAAACCTATTTTCAAAACATCATTTTATATGCCTTGTATTAAAATTGAACTTTTATACAAGTTAAACCCTTTGTATATAGGTACAAAAGAGGCATAACACTACTTCCAAATAAAGCACTTAGGCCCAATTAACTGCAATACACACACACACACACACATACAAACTAGGTAATAAAAAGCGCGATAACCGTGTTTCACGGAAGTCAGGGGGTGCCTAACACCTCCCCCCCTGCTTAATCAAGCTCCCGAACTCTATGAATCTTGGTTTCCAGACCAATTAAATAGAGTCCAATAGTTGTGCTGTGACGCCCCCAAAATTAGGTATACATCACCCATCTTGGGTCGTCAGATACATAGTACAGAATACAAATACAACCTACTAATATAACTATCGTGTACAATACGACAAAACATAAACTGTGAGTTTGAATACAAATATTATCTTCTAGAGAGTATTCATACTCAAAAGGACTCCTCATTACATTTATTAACACACCATTACATAGAATAGTGAGGACTACTAACTAATACTATCATTCGGACCATCACTCCGTTCCCCGACTTGCCCCAGCTACGTTCTCATTTCCTGAAGAGAACAGTGAAAGAAAGGGTGAGCTCAACTAGCCCAGTAAGAAATATTATGACTAAGATAATGCAGAATTAATTATCATTAGCCTTCAACAATGTTAAACTGATAAAATATAATAGACATCAAGTTTAATTGCAGCGGAACAAGCAATCCATTAAAAGAGTCAAGTAGAAAATAAACTCTACTATCTTTTATGATTTAAAAGGTTTTTCAACACTGTTATCGCTGGGACTCAGCTTAATAAAATAATCCACATCATCGAATCACCCCTGCACTACGGCCAAGGATATTCGTGTATTCATTAATGGTCATGATCATGCCAACAACTGTCCATCAACGCACTACGGGCCAATGAGGACTTTTACCACATCATTTGTAACATTACGGTCATGATTATACCGAATAATCCCTGGTCATAATCATACCAAGTCCATCTATGCACTATAGGCCACAGATGACTTTTAACATTTTATAAACATGAGGATGATGACAATGATATAAGAATTCAATAAAAACAAGTTTAAGAATTTATTTATCCAAGAATTAACAACGTCCAAATTGTCAACATGATACTGCTTTGTGGAGTAAAATTCAAGAATGCTTAGAAGAATATTTTCATGAAAAGATACTGGATGAAACGCAATTATCAAGGATATTCCACAAATTTCATGGAGTATAGAAGTCAAAACTTAACCAACTGAGTATAATAAAGAATGGAATAACAAAAGAAATCACCATGCATGCGATAGACCGCACAGACAGGTTATTCCCACAGAATAATAAATAATGGAACCAGGTCCGGCGTAAAACGCACAGACAAGATATTCCAACAGAATAATAATAAAGACGGAACCAGGTCCGGTGTAAAACACACAGACAGGATGTTCCAACAGAATAATAATAAAGACGGAACCAGGTCCGGTGTAAAACACACAGACAGGATGTTCCAACAGAATAATAACAAAGACGGAACCAGGTCCGGTGTAAAATACACAGACAGGATGTTCCAACAGAATAATAACAAAGACGGAACCAGGTCCGGTGTAAAACACACATACAGGATGTTCCAACAGAATAATAGAAGAATGTCACCAAGTATAGGGTAGACCGCGTATACAGGTTATTCCAACAGAATAATAAGAAATGGAATAACAACAGTTCTCTTCATGAATAAGAAAGAATAACACCCCTTACCGTTTTAAAGAAGAGCTGAAATAAGGAAGTAGTTAAGTAGCAGAATACTCTTCTTCTCTCTTTCTATAGTTTCTCTCTCTAGAGTTCAGTGAATTCGTAAGAAATAATGAAGGAATGAGCTGCTATTTATAGAAAAATAGAATGCATAGTAACTAATCCATGAACGATCCAGATTGATTACTTTAATCTGACGGTCCATATTTAAAGAAAAAATCTTTTAAATAAAATATAATATATTCTATTTATAGAATAACTTTAATAAAGTATTTTGTTTTATATAAAAAGATGTTTCTGTTTTATTACGTTAATAATACGAATAAAACAAAACGTCATTATCGCTAAATAATTCATATTATTAACTGACAATTATTGAATCAAACTGAGTGACTTCTCACATAAGCATTAATAATCAATACCGTGTGCTACTATGCAACCACACGTATTACTGTACTTTTACTACCGAGTAGTTCAACAGTATCAATGGTAAAACTTCCGCCGTTATTTTTAATAAAATATTTTTGTCGTTTTCTCAATCCGACAATAATTCCGTTGTGGGGTCCACCAATGATTGTGCCGTTGTACGAATATTTCCTGTTAAAATGAATATTCCCCGATCAATCGAATATTATATAACAACTTGCGTACTTTGCAAAATTTATAAATATTACCCACAACTATAACATTATATCAAATTAACTCCATAATATTCAAAAGTGATATTTATAGAAAATTCATCTTTATTTATAAAAGTTGGGGTCTTACATGTGCCATATTACAAAACCTTTCAAAACACGGTTGAGTTAGTACAACCATTTAACTCATACCAACTGGTGGCTCTGTCTAATTCGGACCATATAAAATCAAATCATTTCAAATAGTCAAAATTATATGTCGGTCTTTTCCCTGAAAATCTCACCCTTTAGATCAAACAAAATCACATAGAAAATATAAAGGTTATGAAACACATCAGGAAAAGAGAGACAAAATCTTTTCAACGTCGACAGGTGGCGTCTTTGCTGGGGATAGTAGAGGGCTTAAGCCGTATTTCAATCTTTTTGATTCTCTTCTGTGTGTATGTGTGTGAAATGACGTCTTTACGTTTTATGGATGTGAATGTCTCTTTACCACACTTTATATTAGTGCTTCTCACAATGTCATCATTTTGCATGCGGTTAGGCACAATGAATGTATGTTATGTGGTCCCTCAATTAGGAGGCAATCCCGTCAGTTGCTCATTACTAGACTCAAGAGGAGACTAATCTCGCGAGGCTCAGGAAAGGCGCCACTCAGATCCGCTCCAATTGAAAGATCTGATTAACTTCCCATCTAGTAGATTGCGATGATATGGGAACCTTCTTGCCAAAAAGCCCGTGAGATTAACCCTAAGATAGGCCAACCTCTGATGAACCAAACGTGAAGGGAAGTCTCTACATGCCTTCCCTCTTCCAATACATATCCTATCTTATTTAAATGTTGTAAATATTAAATATTATAAATGTTCATTCTTCCCCAAATTCATTGTCAAATATGAAATCCTGGCAACTATCCTGTTATCAAAACAACTGACATCTATTTTCCAGTAAAACATTAAAAAACCCCTAAAACTGACACATTGCATTAGCATGTATACTGGTCGGGTTTATCAAGACTAAAATACCTACTTTTATTGTAGGTAAGATTGGTCCCATTACTAGATCCAAATCTAAAAAGGCAAAAAGCCTACCCATCAACATGGAAGAAAGTACCCAACAGGGGTTAAATTTGGTTTTTATGGGAAGAATTCGAGGGACTCAGAAATCATATAGCAGAATTAGATGTCTTTTTAAAAGAAAAGAGTAAAAGTACTCAGGGTAAGCAAATACCCACTCAACTAGAGTCGTCCACACAAGGTGGCAGTCAAAGTACTGACATGAACAAAGATACTCAAATATCTGAGTCTCAAAATAAGGATATGACCAACAAAACCCCTAAAATCACCAATCTCAGGAATGATCAAGAAACTGGTGATATCTGGAAAAAAGTCCAGTAAATGGAAGAAACCATCTGGTTAATTAAAGGGACTGTAGCATATGGTAGTGTTAACTACTCAGACCTCTGTATTTTTCCCGTAGCCCAGTATCCAGACAAGTTCAAGACTCCAAATTTTGAGAAATATAACGGATTAGAAGATCTTTATACTTATTTAAAAGTGTTCATTAGAGAACTCGTATCCTATGTAGAGGATGAAAAGCTGAGTCTGACCGGAGAGGATAGAGCCTGGTATGCCCGACTGGATAATTCCAAAATCCATAGCTGGGAAGAGCTAGCTCATGCCTTCCTAAATCAATACAGCTTCCAATCACAAATGACTCCAGACAGATATCAAATTACCAAAGTTAAAAAGCAGAATACTGAGTCATTTAGAGAATATGCCCAAAGATGGAGACGTCTGGCTACTCAAGTCATCCCATCAATGACAGAAACTGAGATGGTAATGACATTCATCGGCATATAAGAAGCTCCGTTTTATGAGAGTCCTAGCAGGTATAGGAAAACCATTCTAAGAAATGATCAAACACGGAGAGATGGATAAGATGGGGTTGAAGTCTAGAAAAATTAAAGATCTTACTTCCTTAGAAGCCGTGGCTGAGCACATTCAGGCTAGAAATTAAGGGAATAATCCTAGAAGAGTTCATAAAAAGAAAGAAGAGGATGAATCCTTGGTACTACAAGGTCAAATCAAGTGAGGCAACCAAAACTTGCCCATTCAAAGGAAAAATTATTCCCCATTTCAAACCACTGCACAACCTACAAATCCTTCATTTCAAAAAGCCAGAGAAGTTAAACATCAAAGGACATTTACACCCTTAGGGGACTCACTTGAGAGTATCCTAAAGCTTCTAACAACACATAAGAGAATCACTTAGCTTCTTCCATCAGCCAATCCAAGTGGGAAGAATTTTGAACCAAGCAAGAAATGTGCTTATCATTTTGGGACTCCAAGCCATGATACCAAAGAATGTTGGTCTTTGAAGCATAAAATTCAGGATCTGATAGACAATGGTGAGATCGTAGTGACAAAACCAGACCAACCACTCAAGATAACCCTTTGCCTTAACACAATGAGGAGGGAGTTAACATGATCAGTACAGAGAGTGGAGAAAGTTCCAAGTACCTCAAGTATGTATGTGACTTTCCCCAAACAAGTAAGGATAACTCTGATAAATGGGATTACTCAGAATTTTGGTTCATGATAGAACGAGAAATGAATTCTATCAAAGAACAGTTAATCAACTGGCAGAATTGATGGTATACTAGCACTAAATAACTCGACAGTTAGTCAATCAAGGGAAAACAAATCTCCTCTCCATTATAACAAGGGATCAACAACGATTCCAAGAGAGTAAAACTTTGGAAGAAAAACTTTCAAAGAAAGCTAAATCCCAAGCTCGTCGAGATTATGAGAAAGTTCACTCCTTTGAGTCAACCGATGGAGGAGATCCTACAGATGTTGATCAATCAAAGGAAGATCACAGAACTGTTACCCCCCAATCAATCCCCGTTCCAAGAGGTTTGATGCTACCGGGATATGCCAATACCACTCCAACACTCCTGGTCATGACATATAAAGTTGTTGGGCACTTCAACACTTGATCCAACATATGATTGACAACGGTGACCTGCAAATGGTAAATAATGGTAATACTTTTCCTGAAAAATAGGAAATATTTCCACTTGGAACACAGAGATAGAGGGAAATGGTCGTAGTCATTTCCTGTGAAAAGGACACAACTTTTTTACCCATGACAATCCAAGGAATGAAGCTCAGAGGAAGAAAGAGTCCTTTGAAAATGGCTACACCAGAACCCTTGATGTTGCCATTCAGACTGCAATATCCCTTCATCAACTTGAAAAGAGTCCCATGGAATTATGGGGAAAATGAGGGATCAACAACAAATGACATCGCGACTATATCAAAGGAAAAACCACTATATCTACCTCAGCAAGTGTTAAAGCTAATCATTAAAACCAAGGGGAAAGTTCCCGAGGAGAAAATTAAAGAATTCCTCAACAAAATAAGGCATAATGAAGCCAAGATAGTGCAGAAATTTAGGGAGGCACCTTAACAGATATCCATTCTAGATTTGATCTTATCTTCTGAAGATCATCGTAAAATTTTAATTTAAGTGTTGGAAGAAGCGCACTTGCCAAAGGCAGTGGATATAGAAAAATTTCGTCACTTGATAGGTCACATTTTTAACAATAATGTGATATCTTTCACTGATGATGATATACTGGTGAAACAAACTGGTCATTGCACATAGCAGTGATATCCTCTAGGTATGTGATAGGAGGAGTATTGGTAGATGGAGGATCATCCTTGAACTTTTGTCCCTATGACATTTTAGAAAGAATGAAGATCAATCCAAATCGAATCCGAAGCAGCCACATATAGTCATAAGAGCCTTTAACGGGTCTCGACGAAATGTTGTAGAAGAAATTGAACTTCCAGTGGAGATCAGTCCACATACCTTCTACATATCCTTTCAAGTGTTGAACATAACCACATGATATAATCTGTTGTTGGGAAGACCGTGGATTCATATGGCAAGAGTAGTCCCCCCCACCCTTCACCAACAAGTCAAGTATATCATCAATGGAAATTTAGTCACTGTTAATGCCGAACCAGAATATCCTATCTATATACAAGGTGACATGCCTCCAATCAGGCTCAACGAAGGAGTTGAGCCAGCCAGTTTTCAAGCCTTCGAAGTGAGTAATTCTCGCTATCAACCTATTGGGGCTCTAGCCTTAAAGCCAAGAATTTCTTCTGAAGTAATGTCCGTCGGTAAATAAATGATGACCTTGGATTTCTGTCCTGGCCAAGGGCTAGGAAAATATCATCAAAGGATCAAACATCCAATCCAAATACCTAGTCAGACAGGAAAGGCTAGATTAGGCTATGGATCCAATCACAAGAACTCGTACAAGCATCAGCCGGTTCACACATCCACCATTCTACTACCAGATCTCACGGATGCAGGATTCATGAAACCAACAAGGAAAATCCATGTGATTGTATTAGGTATACTGATTCCTAAGGTTAATCCGATCAGTGAAAAGGAAATCCAGACTCTTGTCATAGAATACACAAAAAGAAATGAAAGGTTCCTACAAGAAGTGCAAGATCGATTTGTAAAGATGCATTTTCTGGCACATATTGAGGGTCTGAACGAGGATATCCCAGATGATGACTATACAGAAGATCAAATCCTGATCCCTCTCATAAATAGGGCTAAGGAGAACTGGTCAAAGAAAAGTACTGACTCTGATATGAATTCAGTTATGGTCATCATCAAAGAGGAGGAGGATATCAACTACCCCTTTATCACAGCCGTCAATAAAGACCTGACCCTGGACAATTGGAGCACCACTCCTTGCATCTGTCGAAAAGGGACTCCAAACTTGGATTTTTTTAGCCTTGCTGATGAAAGGCTAAGTCTCAGCAGTGACTACAACTTTAATGTAGAACTAGACTGTGACTTGATGGGGATCGATCAAGAGGAGATAGATGACTATGAGGTGCCTGAGGAGATCAAGGAATGGGTCGAAGAGAAGCCCAAACCAAACCTTGATCAAACCACCACAGTCAATATCGGAACCTCAGAAAATCCTAAAGAAATCCAAATAGGAAATGACATTACCCCAAACCAAAGAACAGACTTGATTGAACTCCTAAATCAGTTCCAGGATATGTTTACATGGTCACATTAAGACATGGTCGGCATGTCTACTGACATTGTCATTCACCAACTGCCCATTAAAGAGGGATTCAAGCCTGTCAAACAAAAACTTAGGAGACTAAAATCTGAATGGAGCCTAAAGGTTAAAGAAGAAATTGTCAAGCAATTCAAAGCAGGCATTATCATGGTATCAACCTACCCATAATGGTTGTCCAATATAGTTCCTGTGCCTAAGCCCGGAGGGAAGGTACGAGTATGCATGGACTACCAGGATTTGAACAAAGCCTATCTCAAAGATAACTTCTCGGTACCTTTCATCCACATACTGATAGACAACAAGACTCAGTATTATGGCCCTCTTTCATGACATGGTGAACAAAGAAATAGATGTTTATGTGGATGATATCATCGTTAAGTCCAAAAAGGAGGATGACCACGACGACTATCTCAAAAAGCTATTCAATCGGCTTCACAAATACAACTTGAAGCTAAATCTAGTTAAGTGTGCCTTAAGTGTCAAATCCGACAAATTATTGGGATTCCTGGTAAGTAACAAGAGCATTGAGCTAGATCCCGCTAAGATTAAAGCCATTACTGAGATGCCTATACCCCAAACAAAAAAAGAGATACACGGATTCCTTGGTAGAATCAATTTCATAAGTAAATTCATCTCTCAACTCACTGCAACTTGTGAGCCCATCTTCAAGCTGTTAAGGAAAAATTCCTCCAGAAAGTGGAATGAGGACTGTTAAAAGACCTTCCTCGCTATTAAGAAGCAACTAATTAAAGCCCTTATTTTAGTGCCTCCAAGAGATAAGAGTCCCCTGTTCATGTACATATAAGTAAATCCTAATGTTATGTGCTGTATACTGGGGCAGAAAGATGATAAAGGCAAGGAAAAAGCCATTTATTAGCTCAACAAGAGATTCAGCAGTGGTGAACAAAAGTACACCTTGATTGAAAAGACTTGATGTGCTTTAGCATGGGCCGCCATAAGGTTACAACATTATCTCCATGGTCACTCAACATATCTCATCTCCCGAATGGATCCTCTGAAATACATATTCAATAAGCCCATGTTAAATTATCGATTGTCTAAATGGCAATTGATCCTTCAACAATTCGATATCATCTATGTAACTTAAAAGTCTATTAAAGGTCAAGGAATTGTAGATCAATTAGCCAAAGCACCATCAGGGAATTTCGAACCCTTGGAAACTTATTTCCTAAACGATGGAATAATGACAATTCAGCAAAACCCCCAAGAAGGTACCGACCAATTTTGGAAACTATACTTTGACGGGGCTATTAACATGGAAGGTTCAGGAGCAGGGGAAATTCTTGTATCTATTTCGGGAGAACAGTATCCCATGGCCATCAAATTGTAGTTTGTCAACACCAACAACACAATCGAGTATGAAGGCTGTATAATGGGATTGAAATTGGCCCAATCCATGTGTATCCAATGGTTAACAGTCTTTAGAGATTCCGAGCTAGTCATCAAGTAAACCACCGGAACATATCACACCAAAGAGTTGCATCTGCTGCCCTATCATCGATAAGTCATCAAAATGGCTATGGAATTCAAAGAAATAACCTTCATTCGCACCCCTCAAAATAGAAATGATTTCGCGGATGCATTGGCAACATTGGCTTCCTTGATCCATATATTTGACAGGAAAAGAATTCCTGATATGAAATTTAGAAGCCAAAAGGTACCAACCTATGGGAATTACGTTAGAGAAGTGTCAGATAAATTACCTCCCATCAAAAAGCCTTGGTAATAGGATATAAAAGAATATCTCTGAGATAGATCTACACCTGCTGGGGCAAGTCAAGCTGAAAGAAAGAGAATTCATAAAATGGCTATGAAATTCTGTCTAAGTGGAGATGCACTCTACAAGAGAGATGCTGGAGTAGGTCTTTTGAGATGCCTAGATAAAGATCAAGCCTAAAGGCTTATGGATGAAATCCATGGTGGAGTCTGTGGTCCACACATGAGCGGTCCTTTACTTGCCAAATAGATATTAAGAATATGGCACTTTTGGATATATCTCAAAGCCGACTATGATGATCACGTCAGGAGGTGTTATCAATGCCAAGTTCATGGAAATGCCATCCACGCTCCTCCAAATGAATTACATTATATGAGTTCGCCATGACCTTTTGCTATGTGGGGTATGGATGTGATCGGGCTAATAGAAACCAAAGCCAGTAATGGTAATCGATTTATTTTCACCATGATCGACTACTTCACCAAGTGGATAGAAGCTGCCTCTTTTTCCAAAGTCACAAAGGAGGTAATTGTCAATTTCATTAGAAACAATGTGATCTGTTGATACGAATAACCGGAGGTGATCGTGTCGGACAATGCAAAGAATTTGAACAACCAAATGATGAAGGAATTATATAGTTAGTTCCACATCAAACATCTTAATTCCATCATTTATCGTCCTAAGATAAATGGCACTGTTGAAGCAGCCAACAAGAACATCAAAAAGATTGTGCAAAAGATGTCTGCCAATCACAAAGGTTGGCTAAACTTATTGCATCTAACTCTGTTAGCATAGAGAACATCAATGCACACTTCTATTGGGACTACCCCCCTACTCATTGGTTTATGGCATGGAAGCAGTACTTCCCATAGAAGTGGAAATGGAATCATTAAGAGTATTGATAGATGCTTAGAAGGAAAAAGACCAATGGATGCTAGAGCTGTACCACCAGCTATCTCTTATAGACGAAAAAAGGGTGACATCTATTTTCCATGATCGATTGTATCAACAAAGGATGGTTCAGTCCTACAATAAGATGGTCCGGATTCGACAATTTAAAGAAAATGACCTAATATTAAAAAATGTCCTATCCAATCAAGAAGTAGCCAAAAGAAAAATCACCCTAAATTAGGAAGGCCCTTTCAATATCAAAGAAATATTGTCAGGAGGAGCCCTTTGACTACAAGAAATGGACGGTGAAGAATTTCCCTAGCTTATCAATTCAGGTACCGTGAAAAGGTACCATATCTGAAATGCCTGCAAACCACCATCCTGGTCCTGAAAAAAAGAAAAAGAAAAAGAAAAAAATCAGTCAAGCTAAGGCTGAACTATGAAAGACCTAATATCCCCCCATCGATGGGAGTACGTAGGCAACCATCTATGATGCGGTCAAACCAGGCAAAAATTCCAGAAAATCCTTCAAATCAAAACCAAAAATTCCAAAAACCCTTCAAACCAAACACCTTTTAAATTCCCAGAATATTTCTCTCACTGCACAGAGTACCATCTTTAAACCATTCAAGCCAAATATGAACTACATAAGACCTAATCTCCCTCTCTCAAGGGGACTACGTAGGCAACCATCTATGGTGCGGTCGAACCCTCAAAAGAAAGCCAAACACTTTGTCTAAACCTCAACAATATCAAAAGACCAGTCCCAAGACACCAAAAGTAAAACATGAAAGCTGGTGCAGAAGAAAAGCCTAAAGATCAACGACCCATTCTAAGAGATTCTAGGACATCTCAAGGTCAATCCATCAAGGAGAAGTTCGGGACACATCAAGATGGCAAGTCATGGAGAAATATGCAATCATCAAATAAAGTCAAAACATATCCAAAAGGGAAATGAGATAAAATATATTTCCTTGTTATATGTGATGTTTGATATACACAAAATGCCCTGTACATGACAAAAGTGGCTAACCTAGTCCATGTAGGAAAATGAAAGCTACTCTATAAGCCCCCAGTCAAGCGGGACAACAAATCAAGCATAACATCCCTTTATGAGGATAAAGGGGAATCTCTGATCTCTTGACCAGAAGTCTCGAGACGAGTCATAAGCTCCACTGCTGTACGTAAATTACTACCATGATCATCCATGAATGGACTCGTCAATGTAACAACATCCTCTATATAGGATCTGAGAGTGGTATGATCAGTCACAACAGTATCTCTGGCCACCTAGAACTATTCATGAGCTAAGTATGCAGCATCCCTAGCCACCTGGGCCTCGTCCCTCTCCAAATAAGTAGCATCTCTACTAGATGAGACCCTCAACAACAGTGCCCTAGCCTGGTCTCGTTGGAAAGTCAAAAGATGTACTCGCTGCTTTAGTACCTCTCTGGGCAATAAAGGGATAGAAGTAGAAACAGAGCTAGGAGTAGACATGCCTATAGCTGTCGTCAAAGCCTCAAACAGGTCATCCTCTGAAGGGGGAAGGTAGATCCTCTAAGGGCTCCTTACCGTCAAAATCAAAAGGCAGCTCTAGGTGGAAAACATGGGCCGCCGCTATCTCTTCCTCCAGCCAAGTAGTGTACTCCGCTGAACGACTATAATGACTTTCATCAAACTCAGATGACTCCTTGAGAGTCCATAAATCGTAAACCCGCTCCAAATCATCAACAGACATGGACGAAGCGGATAATCGATAATCTGAAGCACACTCAAAGGGATGAAAATCCTGAAACTGCTTAAACTGTCCCTAGATAGCCAGTGGATGATAGGTACTCACAGCTCTCAAACCCGCCAATGGAAGAAAATCCATACCGGTAACATGTGTGATGAACCTCAATGGGGAGCAGAATCCTGAATAAAGTAAAATAGAGAAAAGGGTCCTCAATAGCATCCAGGAAAGTCAGCTATGAGGCTACATCTATACACCCTTTAGGGCAAAAGGAAAATGACATCGCTCTATCATGCCCAAAGCAATATCCAAGGCATCTCAAAGTGCCTATCGGTCGAAGATGTGTTATGAACCATACATATAGTTAAACTGCGCTGCCTTAGAAATATCCATCATCATGAGTATGGTAGTAGGTAGCTAAAATGAAAGTCTCTGAAATAATCATGGGAAGGATGGTGCAACCTTCCCATAAAGCTCTAACTGCAGTGACTAAGGAAATGTCCAAATTGTCAGGTAAATCGGCATATATAAATAGGCCACAACACACACATCAATAGAGTGTCCACCCTGGCTATCCTCCACTCATCCTCGAATATCAAGAAATCCTCCTGATAATGTGAGAAGCTATCTAAAGATCCAAAGCAGGCAATCAGGAACTTCATAGATACAATGCGACCCGAGGTGACCTTAGCTAAAAACACTGGCCGTCATATACCTGTTATGTCCATGAACTGGCGGCGCATCTGACCGGCCGCTGTCTAGGCACACGGAGCATATAAAAATAACTTGGTGATGCAAAAATACTACTCCAAGGTAGGAGTCAACTCATCAGAACCAAAGCATAAAACCTATCTGGCAAGAATCCAATGAGATAGCATGCCCTCTACAAAACCGTCAGGGACTCTGAAAGTCAACAAAGACATAGAGTGGCCCAACATGCCACCTGGTAACACGCGATCTGACTCCGGAATACTATTAAACCAAGACCGCAAATCCGTAGCTATACGGCTGGTAGGAAGTCGATTAATGCGTGATACTGACGAGGAAGACATCTGTAGAATCGTATCACATGACTATACAGGGGTCAATTCTAAATCGTAAAATGTAAATACATGATATAATGAATGTATCATGATGAATGACAATATAATAAGTGTAGGAAGTAAAAGCATTATAGAATGTAAAACTGCTTACATCATAAATACATCATCTCTGTTCTGAAAACAAAAATAAAAAGTATATGGAAGTGGGCCACAACAGCCCTATCTCTAATAAAAGCTTATCAGAAGAAGTCATGGATATCTATATCCCCTAGGTGATCAACACAATCCAACTCCTCTTGAGTCACTATATCTCTCCTAAAGGGGATATCTAGGAGGTACAGGGGAGGATTTGCTCCAGTAAAATTAGCAGTGTGTGGGCCACTGGATGTACCAACACCTAAGTCAGAGGAATCAAAAGGATCCACCTCTTAAGAATCTCTGCCTAAGTGGCGAATGAAAAGATGTGCCCTGTCCAGCAGATGGGTCAAATATGCTAGCTGGTCCAGATGGGTAGGCTCTCAAAAGTAGGAAATCCAATATATCATCATAACTAATCTAGGAACCAGGTTCGCCATGAATTGAGTGGCCCGGGTCTGAGCTCCTATGGTACGGGGAATCCACCATGAACTTAAGGTGTCTAATGTGCAGAGTTCTGATAAGGGTGAAACCATCCAAACCCATCACTGGAATGTCTATAACAGGTAGAGATAAAGGTCAATGATACAGAGCGGGAGGGAAGTAGGGAATCTGAATCTGCCCTGTTATACACTTGATCACTCGCTCTCCCAAATAGAGCTCCCATCCTCCTTCAGTCAAGAAGGGAATCCAACGACTGGATAAAGCATACTCTAACCCTTTCGAGAAGCTATACTCAAAGTCTATTGACATATAATCATGGGTGTAAGGAACCCATGTAATGACATCTGCAGTCAGTAACTCCAGCTGTAAGCGACTTTGTGTAAAACCCTCCGCTATGGGGACCTCTGTTAAAGTAAAGTGATGCCAATGTCGTCCCCGCGGATATGTCTCCAAGCCCAAAGTGGTCACTGGCCGAAGGCAAGAAAGCCTCTCATAAGCCCAGAATTGAAATAGGTAGAAACCAAGTATATCAATCTATCTATCAAAAATACCTGAAGGTAGGGAATGGAAGATCGATTATCAGTACTTACTAACAGAAAGGGGTAGAAGCCTAAACAAGCCTCTGTAGCACCTTCAGAATGTAGGCGCATCCCTCGGAGGAAATATGCAAATCTGAAAGAGCCCTAATCAAAATCTCTGATGTGATCTACATCTCGGAGAGCACCAATAACGGAAAAATGAGACAATACATGAGTTATCTGCAATTAAGCAACCCCTCATGATTGTTAGAAATAGATGACAAAGAATGCGATCTCTTGCTGCCTGATCCTCGAGAGAAGGCTCTGATAAAGCCCCAATGGAAGCATTAATGCTCAATGGACCATAATGGATGACCAGACACTTGAGGGCTGAAGCAGGGATCCCCAACAAACATATAACAATAGCAGAAGAAATATTTATCGACAATGGCACCCTCTCACCTGTAAACTCCAAGCCGGTAATGAACCGCCAATCAAACGGAGTCATTATCACCTTAAAATCTAGCAAGTGGAGGGACTGAGTCTGATGAAACCACCACTCAGATAACGTTCTCGTATAACCTCATGGACAGCGTAGTGGTATGTTGGAAAAGAAAGCCTCATGGCACCATGAATGTACAATGCCCCGGTACTTGGGATGCCAGTTCTGATAAACAAAATGAACAGTAAACCAGTTCCCCCTCGGCTGAGTAAACCCGGGAACCTGCATTGCAAATCAAGGACCGACCATTTTCAAAAATGGGAGGAAAAATAAAATAAAAATTAAAAACTTCCATTACCTCATTAGCATGAAGATGGACCAATGGATGACGTCCCAAATCACCCAAAAGGTCGGGAATATGCACATATATCCCGGGAAGATCCTGATGCAGTGTAGAAGAAGAAGGAGCTGGATCTACAACAGGGTCCTCCTCCTCACCAATGACATCCGCCCTCTTAATTCTAATGGGACGGATAACAGACTCGGCCAACCGACATGCCTGTCAAGGCGGTCTGGGAAAAGGAACAGTCGAAGCCACGTCTTTGACCCCAGAAGAAATTGTCCGAGGAATAGAGCTGCTAGACTAGTCAGAATCCATATCTGGAAACAAAAATCTTCAAATCACCTCAGAAAGGGTGATGCATGATTTACTTGTAAATTAATTGAGTAAGTGCACGACCTTAGGACATTAGAATTCTAGAAAGTTAGAAATCACATCATGCATATCCTATGTGAAAATATGCATTAGCCTAACATGATTCCCCAAATAGAGTTAAAATTGCATGCATATCAAATGTCCAAACTCTTGAATTTTTTTTGCCAGAGTCTCCTTTATAAAACGGACTATCCGCATGCACATAGGCATGATTAGGTGACCATTCCGTAGCACACCAACCCAAAATCATGAGCATTTTATATGTATAAAAAAAATTAAAAATAAACTCACCATGACATCCAAATTACCATGTGCACTTTATTTTCAAAATCCATGCTCATTTGTCCTCAAATAGGATAAAGAAAGTAGCCAAAAAGGGTGTAAAACGACTGCCTCAGAAATCAAAAATTTTCGCATCAAAATGTTCAACATGGTAAAATACAAACGTTTGCTAGGCCCATTCATTTTTAGTAAGTTATCTATGCATACATGTTTTCTATATTGTGTTTAAACTTACTAATCATGAAATATAGCATTTTAACGGTTAAAATTTGAAAGAAATGGATTTAAACATTACCTAAAGTGTGCAGAATGTTTGTGCGGTGATAGATTTCAGAAACAGTAGCCCGAAATAAGTAAATTTGAGATGGAAGGTCTGGATTTTTCTGAAAAGTTCAAACTGAAAATGACTTGTAAAGGGCCCAGGGGTATAAAACCACTCACGGCCTTCCATGGGTATACCTGTGGAATCCACATCTCTACCTGCCGAAGTCCGTGTTGGGTCCCACCCCCTCTGGTTCAGTTCAATTTGAGGTCCAGTAGGTCTTTCAGAAGCTAAAAAGTCAAATCAAGAAAAAAGGTTCTACGCGATTGAGCAGAAGGGGCCTAAAACGTGGAAACGTAAAGTCAATCTATGACGAATGAAAATCTTCATGTAAGTCATTGGTGTCAATCCCAATGAAGCCTTGGAAATGTTAACATGAAAGCCGTTGAAAACTACTTTTGTAAAGATCAGATTATCTAATACTGCAGGCCGTTGGCGATAACTCCGGCATAGCGTCGGGAAGGATCCGATGATGTAAACTAGTGGAAACTATCATCAGGATAAGCACCTGGAATCCCCAATGAGGTCAATATCCCCGGCGAAGGTAAAGTTAAAAAACATATTTGAAGATAAAGAATGTTGGTGACAACCCCGACGTTGAATTCAGAAATGGTCCAGTGGTATTAGCCATAGAAAATTCTCCCCAGTAGGGATCTTGAAAATATTTATACAACATTTCGTTGAATCAGTCTTGGTAACACTGATGGATATTTAAACCATTGGCTTCAACCCAACGTAGGCATCGAGAAGGTTCGATGATGAAAGCTTTGTAAACTACCGTTCGAGTAATCATTGAGAAGGTTCGATGATGAAAGCTCTGTAAACTACTGTTCTAGTAGGCATTGAGAAAGTTCAATGATGAAAGCTTTATAAACTAGCATTCGAGTAGGCATCGAGAAGGGTCAATGATGAAAACTTTGTAAACTACTGTTCGAGTAGGCATCAAGAAGGTTCGATGATGAAAGCTCTTTAAACTATTGTTCGAGTAGGCATCGAGAAGGTTCGATGATGAAAGCTCTGTAAACTACCGTTCAAGTAGGCATTGAGAAGGTTCGATGATGAAAGCTCTGTAAACTACCGTTCGAATAGACATTGAGAAAATTCGGTGATGAAAGCCTGTGTAAACTACCATTCGAGTAGGCATCAAGACAGTTCAATAGAGACCATCATTGACAACTCCATCCCCAGCAGAAATGGCGGACCAGTCAGTGATAGAATACTGTTAGAAGTAAAACCAAACAAAAAATATTCAACATCCATAACATCATATCATGCTGCATTGAATGACATCATTTAATCTTGTCATATTTCAAGTGTTTAGTAATCTTTATCCTGTTAATTCCACTACATTGCATAAACATAATAAAGAGGGGCATATGTAGACACTCAAAATTTTGCATTCCTGTTACTAAAACCATGCATGTGGACAAAATCGTCTTTTATCTTCCAGAGATAACCCTGGAATTTAAAATCATCAAACCACAATCCCAGTAACAGTCACTAACCCAATAATTCTTGAGCCGTTATCCGTTAACCTTGAAGGTTGTTATGGAATTGGCCTCTTTGACTTCAATAGTCCCATGTGGAAAGACGTTGGTGATAACGAAAGGTCCTGACCATCTCGATTTTAACTTTTCAAGAAATAGTTTTAATCTAGAGTTGAAGAGTAATACATTTTGACCCGGTTCAAATACTCGCTCAACTATCTACTTATCATGTCACCTTTTCATCTTTTCCTTGTACAACTTGGCATTTTCTCATACCCTTGTAGCCAGAATTCATCTAATTCATTCAATTACAATAGTCGCTTTTCGCCCGCCGCATTCAAGTCAAAGTTAAGCTTCTGAATTGCCCAATACACACTATATTCCAATTTGATTGGGAGATGACACGCCTTAACATAGACAAGCCTATATGGAGACATTCCGATAGTGGTTTTGTATGCGGTGCAATAGGCCCACAAGGCGTCATCAACCTTCTTTGCCCAATCTTCCGGCTTGGATTAACAATCTTTTCCAAGATCAGTTTTACCACCCTGTTCGACACCTCCGCTTGCCCATTGGTTTGCGGATGGTAGGTGGTGGCAATCTTATGGGAATCCCCATACTTAGCAAGAAAAGGTCCATTTGATCAACCGTGGCTTAACATCTTTCTTAGAGAAAAAATATTTGATGGTCGAGTGATCGATGTATACAATGACTTTCGTACTGATGAGATAAGAGCATAATTTGTCAAATGCATATACTACTGCCAACAACTCTTTCTTAGTGGTAGTATAATTGTGCTGAGCATCTGTCAAGGTCTTGCTGGCATAGTATATGGTATGGAATAATTTTTCTTTCCGTTGCCCTAACACTACATGTGACAACCCGAGAATTTGGATATTTATAAAATCTTAAAAGATTGAATTAAGGTTAAATAATAAACCTAGACAGAAAATAAGTGAATGGATTTGAGATTTCCGAGAAGGAATTTTGTGAATTAAATTTTTTTTTTTGGTGAATTATTTAGGATTAAGGGTATAAGTGAATATGTTCTGTGTATATGGTATTATATGTGTACAGTATGTGGTTAAGGGTCAAAGGTTGACCAGATAACTTATATTAGTGGCAAACCCTAATATTATTATAAGAACGTCAACGTTCAACTAGAAAATTCTTACGATTTATAAGAAATCCTAAAACCGGCTCTAGAAACCCTAATTTCAGTTCCGGGAATCTAAAACCCTAATTTAGAAGTTGAAAACCCTAATTTGAGAATGCAAATGCTAGTATAAGGTTTAAACGTTTTTAATGATAACCTAATTAGGGATAACCCTAATTGATGTAAAAAAACCCTAATTTCTGGGTTAGAAACCCTAATTTATAATTAGGAAAAACCTAATTGTTAGTATAAAATTTTTAATGTTAATTAGGAAACATTAATCCTAATTTTCAAGTTATAAGTAATTAGGAAACCCAAATCTAATTAGGAAACCTAATTTCTAAATTAGAAAGATTATTTTTTTTTCTATTTATAAACTAGTGTACAATTATGACCCTAATTGCTAAATTAGCAAGTTTAATTAGGAAATATTAATCCTAATTAGCAATCTTGAATTAGGATTAGGAAACTAAGGGTTTGGACAATTTACAAGTATGCCTTTAAATTAAAAGGAAAAAGACTAAAATACCCTTTTCTTAAACTTTAAGTAAAAGATTTTGTAAATCTTGTGAGTCACCACCTTGAGACTTATCCCATGTGATCTAAATCTTCCAAGATCAGATTTGGTGGACACCTAGCCACAATTACAACCATGGATCAAAAAGATCAAGAATTAAAATAAGAAATTTACTTACTTTACTTTTCATTTTTCTCCAAGACTTTCTCTCTCTTAAAATTCAAAATTTAGAGCGAGAGAGAGTAAGGAACAAAACCATTATCAACTCTTAGCTTTCTAAGAACAACATCAAATATCAGATTCAAGGGTTAAGCTAGAAAGAGGTATAAACCTAAATTTGTGAAATCCTTAAAATTTTGTGTTAATGTTGTTGTGTGTTGGTTAGAGTTGTGTTAGAGGATGTCATTTAGTGATCTGGGTTGATAAATTCCAGATCCATAACATCAAAGTTCTCGAAATTTAAGTTTTTAGAAATTTGGAAAACAGGAAAATAGTGGCCTGACAGCCATATGTCTGAGGCTTTAGATCTTTACCTGTTAATGTTTTGGTGTATTTTATGTTATAGATCTGTTCTTTGTAGTTAGGGCTTTGATCTGGAACTTGAATTAAGCCCAGATCATATGTAGATTGAAAGTTATAAGCAGTCAAACTGCGTTGAGGGGCTTTGACTGGTTGTTTCTGGGTAACCCAGATCTGCCCAGAAAACCTGACAGCGTTTTTGCATGCCTTGATCTTGCTTGTGTATTAAGTTTTAGATCATTTTGTTGTTTTGATCTTGTAGACTGGTATAAGGACTACATATCCAAGCCTCTAGATTACCCAGATCCATAACATAAGCAAAGATATTGTAAGTCAAACAAGCGTTGACCATCGTGTCGGATGAAGATCCTGGGTAACCCAGATCTTCAAAGGACATTTTTTCTGGCATACTTTGACCGGTCCAGATCTTGCGATGGAGATGTTGTTAAGTTGATATTATGTTATATAATGGTTGTCTGACATATAGTCTACATGATTAAACCTTGTAAACACATAAACGAGACCCAGGATGCAAAGTTTGAGGATTCAAAGTAGCAACCCTAACCTGTTCTTCATTTCTGGGTAACCCAGAAATGAAGAACAGATTCTGACAACATGTTTGGTGCTTTATATCTTCTGGATCTATTGCAGTTTAGATATGAAATGAATTTGTGATTGTAGTATTACATACATACTACAACATTAGCACTTTAGACAAACCAGAATCCTTAAGATCTATGATCTGTGGTCAAACCTGGCATCTGGTAAACTGACATGCGTTTCTGGGTTTGGCCAAGAACAACTCAAGAACACCTATATCGACAGTTTCGTCGCTATAGGGCCCTTTAGCGACAGATAAATCAGAAAATTAATTATTTTAATAAATAAATTAAAATAAATAGTTTTTAATTATTAAAAATACAAAATAAATTCCTAAAAATTATTTTAAAGCCTGAAAATTAGTTTTTAATTATTCTAAATATATTTCATAAATATTTAATATTTTTGGAATAATAATGATATTTAATTTATTTAATTATAATATTAAATAAATTATTTAAAAATGATTTTAATACATGAAAAATCATGAAAAATTATATTTTGGTATAAGAAAATATTTTAAGTCATTTTTTTAATGACTTTTAATATTTTGTGAGGAATTTCATTAATTAATTAATATTAATGATAATTAATTTATTTAATAAATATATTAAATAAATTATGAAAAAATAGAATTAATGATTTAAAAATCATATAAAAATAATTTAAGTGTTATAAAAAGATTTTAAGTTATAAAATATAACTTTTGATATTTTATCATGAAAAACATTAATATTTAATATTAATGGCGATTATCGGATAATGGATTTAAATGTTTAAAAATCATTTAAATGAGATATTAAGATATTAAAAATACTTTGATATATTATAAATATATTATAATATTATGTTATAATTTTTATTAATATTTGGTATTAAATAAATATTAATGATAATAGAATTATGTGGTGTTTAATTCATTTAAATACGATATTAATGATTAAAAAATCATGATAAATGGTAATAATTATTTAAAAATTATTACGAGCTTATGAAAAATATTTTGACTGATAATAAAAATATCTAAGATAATTGTTGAGTGTTTAGGTAGAATTTAATTGAATTTAAACTAGATATTTGTCCGACTAAACCGTCGGGATGTCAGAATTGTACCGAATTCAACTCAGACTGAAATAGTTTGATTGGATCCTAGGTCTTATGTGTTGTATAGACTGATAGGGTTATGTGTTTAGGTTATTTTAAATATTGTAATGATATTATTCTAGTTTATAGATCGGTATTATATATATTAGGTATTCAGGAAATGCTTAATAAATTGCGTAACGCTAATCAACGGAACAAGCAAGTTTTTCTTAACTCGACCTCGAGTTGTATTATTCAATTATACTTGTGGTTAATTATTTCTGATTGCCATGTCTAAGAATTATTAAATCGCACTCTGTGCATACTGCATGTATACATTAGGTATGAAAGGTTGATCACCTTCATTATCATTCGGTTCAGATATATATATGTTCATGTTCAATGTCCGTTCAGCTATGAAAACTTTGTTCATGCTAGTTTGCAATTATATTGTAGAACTGTAGCCAGCTTTTGTTCAATTCTTTCAATCATGATATATCCTTAATTTATTGAACTTAAACTTGTTGGGCAAACTTATTGCTCACCCTTGTTATATCATGATTAACATTGCAGATTAAGACAAATACATCGAATACAGGAAAGGACAAGGCCAAGTTCAGCTTGAGATTTTATGTGCAGCTTAATTGTAATAGTTATGTATGATAATAACATTATATATTAGATTGTTTATGAATTATGTATAAGTTAAGGTTACTCGACCTTGGGGAATAGTGTATAAATGTATTGTATAAACAATTTATGTTTATATCTTTCTCAATAGTGATAGATTGATTGTACCAGATCCGCGATGATTTGGGACCCAGATTTGGGGCTTTTACACTGCACCAATAGCAAAGTCATTGGCATCACACATAAGTTCAAATGACAATTTCCAGTAAGGGGCCACTACAATGGGAGCAGAGAAAAGCTTCTTCTTTATCACTTCAAATGCCTCTAGGAAAGCCTTGTCAACCTTGAAAGGCATGTCTTTTTCTAAAAGGCTGTAGAGAGGTTTGGTAATTTTTAACAAATCCTTTATAAATTGCTTATAAAACCCGACATGCTCTAGAAAACTTTTTACCCCTTTCACAGATGATAGCGGTAGGAGATTGTCAATAGTGTCAATTTTAGCTTTGTCCACTTCAACTCCATTAGCAGAAACTCTATGCCCCAAGATAATTCCCTCTTGAACCATGAAGTGACACTTCTCCCAGTTCAATACTAAATTTGTCTATACGCATCTTTCCAATACTAAAGTCAAATAGGATAGAGACGTACCTTATCTTATTTTGAATTCCATAGACTCGTTGTGTAGACATGGACTCGAACAGTCTTAGCAGCTCTGCTTCCTATAGAGCTTCATCTAGGGTTCGCCTGCATCAAATACTCCTGCTCCGTGGATTACCCGACAAGTTCGCCGTCTCACAAAGTCGGTGATTTACCCGATTAACGAGGACCGATCTCATTTAGATGAGGAGGGTGATATGCCTGAGCCTGAGGTTTCGCCTCGACTTACTGTTGTTCCAAAATTTCTTCCATGTATCTAAGTATTTGTTCATGATTTGTTGGGTACCGACTTGAGCCGCCATCCATCCATTCACTTTCATGCGAATGAGGTACTAGAATTTTCATATTGATTCACTTTAATTCTCCATTCTTGCCAATAATTGGTTTTTAACCTTAATATAGTGCAGGTTCTAAAGTTTACCCAGCCTAGGGGTAACTGGTTTAGCGTGTACTCCTTGTACTGGTTGCTTCATCCTGAGTATCGGGCAATAGTAGATTATTGGGGTTTTCATGAATTTTTCACCATTGCCCCTCGTCGCTGCCCTTAGGGCTATCTTCGAGCTCTGTCTAAGAGATGGTTCCATCAGAGTTAGTCTCTTCATCTGCTAGACTGTGAGGTTATGATGACGCCTATGGATTGGTGGTATATCACAGGTTTGCAATTTACCGGAGATAGAGTGCCTCTGGAGGTTGGTATCCATCCTACTGCCGTTTGCACCCTTCTTGGGTTTTCTCCTCAGGAGTGGGCCTTCAAGGCCTATAGTATTTGTTCTGGACCTCTGAGTGTTGATGCAGCACAGGGCAGTTTACAAGAGTCATTACCTAAGGACTTGGTGGAGAGAAATCGCATCTTGTGACATCTATTCGTAACCATCATGAGGGGTTGTTTCATTGCGAATAACTCATCCACTATTCCTTTTAACTTAGTAGGGGCCATCCAAGACGTAGATCGCATTGGAGACTACGACTATGGATCTTTTACATTAGCAATCTTCCTTCACGAGATGCGACTACTTTTAGAGGGAGTGACCGATGATTGGCTAGGTTTCTATTCGTTTCTTCTGGTGAGTCATCTTGATCAATTTTTTGATTCTCTAAATTTGGATTTGTCTTTTTCCATGACTAATTTCTTTCTCTCTGGTTTGACAGTTTTGGGCTTACGAGAGGCTCCCTTGCCTTCGACACTCACTATTTTGGGTTTAGACAGCTACACTCGGGGTCATCAGTGGCATCAATCCACTTTGGTAGAGGTCCCTATTTTTAAGAGTTTTACCCATCCTCGTCTTCAGTTGGAGTTGTTGTCAGCGTCTGATATAGTGTGGGTCCCCTATACTATCGAACAATTGGCCGAGGGTTTTGAGGATGGTCTATCGATAAGGCTAAAGTATTATCTATCTATTATCCAGATTCCTTTCCTATTTGATGGAGGCTGGGAGGTCTACATTGGAGAGTGTGCCGTTAGATACATTACTGGGAAGGTTCATCTTCCCTTCCTACCTCTGCCCTAGTGGTTTTGGCCTTTGACCTTGTCGGTTGCAGAGATTCCTACAGCGGGATATGAAGGGTTTCATCTATCAAATGGTCCTATCACTTCAGATGATTTCTCCACTTGGTAGGGCCCTAGTACTAATGGAGCTCAGACTCGGGCTACCCAATTTTTAGGAGATGTGGTTCCATGGTGTCTCATAATGACTGATTGGATAACATGCTTTCGGGAGGCTTCTCATCTGTCCTAGATTACAGATTTTACATATCAGTTGGAGAGGATGTCGATGTATGTTAGCCATTTAGGCGAAGATCCGTCATTGGCTGGTACTTTTGATTCTCAGGGACATAAAGCTGGACCCTTAGGCACTGGTGGTTTTGCTGATGGAGAGGGTCCCTTTAACTATCACCCGGATGTGCAGGATATGCCTTATCGCTCGAATATGCAGGATGTCCCTTATCGCCCAGATATACAGGATATGTCTACTCAAGATGATTTAGCTCAGGTTGATCAGTTTAATGACTCCAACACATTCCTGGATAGTTTAGGCATCCATTTATAGGCATCTTGTTAGCCATTGGGCGCCTGTGCCCCATTATCCTGTACTTTTTATTTTTATTTTCCATTTTGAAGGAGAGATGACACACAGTACCGGTGGATGCCCTGATTTTGTGAATCATATCTTATCTGTATATGACGTTCTATGCCAATTATCTTGATGTAGGGATGTTGATGGCTGTTAGGGCTCTCAGAGATGACTTCACCATTCTTCCCCTTATTTTGGCGGAAACCTTTATATCAGCATCTTTCTACCAGACTGTTGGGGATCAGGAGTTTTACGGCAGCCATGTTCTTCTATATATTTGGTTCATGACTCACCTAAGACTTATTAGCAGATTTCGTTATAATGGATTCTTCTTTGGCTATGGTATGTCATTGACCTATTCTTTCCGTCCATCTTTATGTGTGTATGTGACGTCTTGGATTGCATTTCTGGATGCCATGGAGGATCCATTTGAGAACGTTATGTATTCTAGCTATTACTCTTTCCTAAGTTTCGTCACTCATCTGGCTGACTTGGATTTTCTTCCATTGGCCGGTTTGAGGGGTGTGACCACATATCATCCTCTGACAGTGATGGTAGTTTGATCAGCATCAGGATGTTCATGCATTCGAGGGGGCTGAGGATTACCAAATTCCCATTTGCTTAGCCACCAAGGTAGATTTGGCTTGGGTCTACGAGTTTCGGTCCCATCGGCATACTATAGAGTTTAGAGATGGCCATCTGGGTCGATCAACAGAGTACTTGGCCTATTTCGAGACTAACTTAGTTCCCGATGCGGTTCATCAGGCCGATGCAGTGGATCCCTTTACTTATAAGTGATGAGTGGGTTTCATACCTACGAATTGGCTTCTAATTTGGACTTAAACTATGTTGCTCTTGTCTATTTAAGTTTTTTTTTACTTGTTTTGTATTTTTTTTATGTTTAGGAGTGCAATACGAGGCATGGTGGTAGAATGACAGCGTTATGGCGAGAAATGGCATGCATAACGCAAAATCAGAACTGCAGAGACATACCCCCCGCCGGGGCGGGCATATTTACAAAGGAAACCCCCGCCGGGGCATGGGTACAAGGCCAAAAATAGAATCACCCCCCCCCCCCGCCGGGGCAGGCTTATCTAGTTCAAAAACCCTCACCGGGGAGGGGGTGTCGGGAAGAATTTTTTTTCTTCAGAATTTAAGTTCAAGAAGGATTGGTTCGAGCTGATTGTTCAAGGACGTCTAGGAGGAATAAAAGACATATGAAGCGACATATAAAAGGAGGAGAATTGCAAGGATTGAAAAAAAGAGGATTCCATTTAGATTAGATTAGAGTAGATTAGGACAAAACTCTAGTTCTTATTAAATTTGGAGATTGAAGCTACTTGGAGACCATTGAAGATTCAAAGTAAGAACAAGGAGGGAGCATCAAATGTGCAGACAACAGATTCTATCTTTTTACTTCTTCTATCTTTGTCTTTTAATGATTATTCAATTATAGATTTTTAGTTTTAATTCATTAATCATGAACTAAATCTTTTGTTTAAGATTACAATGGATCGTATTACATTGTTTATTTTAGTATGCTTCTATATTAATCATTGTGATTATTCTTGGATTGTCTATTATGATTTGTGATGAATTACTTAATTGCTTAGCTAATAATTACCGTGGTAATCTATATGAACTTGAGAGATAAATTATAGATTTAGATCTGATCATAATAGCATGTGATTGTATTTTCTACATGGCATTGGAATACATAATTTATGTCTAGGATAGAGATATACCTATACATTGCATGCAATTAGATAAAGAACTTGTGCTTAAAATCCTTTTTAATTGTAATTCACATTGAGATATAGTGAATTAGTTAATTAGGGTGTTCTTTTTAATTCTATCATCTATGGATTTAAGTTGATTTGAGTATGATGCATTGAGAGATGATCATATTTACTTATGTGTTCTTGATTAACAATTCAGAATAGTGAGCATAATTGATAAGAAGTGTATAAAATTAAGTGAAGCAATAAGTGAAGTTGTGATTTTAAATCTCCATAATCTAATTTTTAATTAGTGGGAATTAGAATTAGTGTAATTAAATAAATTAATTCATAATATTAAATGGATTGTTTAAGTAAAATTAGTTTGATTAAGAGTTAGTATTTGGTAATTTATATTAATAATTCCTCGTGGGAACGATACTCTACTTGCACTTTATTACTTGTTGACCACGTATACTTGCGTGTTGTGCATAATTAAATTTTACCCAACAATAAGGAGGAGCCGATGAAGGACCCCATATCTCCTACTGAGGATGAGTTGTTTACAGGTTTGACATCAGCTTTGGTTAGCATTGCTCCGAGCTCTATGCCAATTTTTGGGGATGTCTTGGATTGCCAGGTTCATCTTCTGACCTTTGAGTGGGATCAGACTCGTGGCCTGATATTGAATGCTTTGGCTGGTAGGGATGGGGCCAACACTGAGAGAAATGTCGCCATTATTGCTCAAGATGAGGGTATAGCTAAAGGAGATGTCATTCGGTCCTTTACGGATGGGCTCACCGATCGTGCTCGTGATGTTGTTCAGAGTCAAGATGGGATCTTCAGGTCAGTTGTAAAGTTGTTGAGGCGTATTGATATGCTAGAACAGGAGCTTAGGGTTTCTCCCCAGACTGTAGAGACGACTGGATATTTAGAGATGTTATCTCGCTTGACCTCAGATTTGTAGTCCTGCTTTATCTTCCTGCACGAAATATGTTATTATATTTTATCGCATGTTAGAAACACTTTTGTATTCTAAAACATTTGTATATAAAAAGGAACATGTTTTAGTTCACTTCCCTCTTTTGAGCATGTCCAGACTTGTATATGGATCGTTATTTTCGCTTCATAACTTATTATTTTGATATAGAGTGTCTCTCGTCACACTTGTCAAGATCTGACAAAGCGATGATGAGATGTCGTCAGGTCTTTTCTACATGGGCCGTCGACTTAGAGGATTTATATGGATATTTTGGTTTTATTGGTAAGTTTGATGTTTGGGATTGATATGAGGTAAAAGGGTTTGATATTTTTAGGGTTAGCCCACACTATAAATGACAGCCTACGTACTCCCGGGGTTGAGGGAGATCAGGTCTTTTGTAGTTTAGGCTTGGCCTGAATAATTGGTGCATTTTTTTTCACGGGATATGCTTGAGATAGGTAGTCTCAAACATAGTATCACTTCAGAGAATCAGAATTGATCAGGTGCGGGAATTCTTAACCGTCCATCTCTTCCAACGTTATGGCTCCGCCTGATAAGATCACTTTAACAACAAATGGCCCTTCCCAATTTGGGGCAAACTTTGCTCTGGCTATATCTTGGCCTGGGATGATCTTCTTCAATACCAAGTCATGCTCTTTGAACACCCGAGGTCACACCTTTTTGTTATATGATAAGGACATTCACTATTGGTATAGCTGACCATGAAATATAGCGACAGTCCTCTACTTGTCTATCAGGGATAGTTGATCGTATCGATCTTAAATCCATTGACCCTCTTCTATCTTGGAGTCTAAAATCACTCTTAGCGACTCCAGTTCGACCTCTATGGGGAGTACACCCTTCATGCCATAGACTAATGAGTAGAGTGATGCCCTAGTACAGGTTCGAGTTGACGTTCGATAAGCGAGCAAGGTTAAAGGAAACAATTTTGGCCATCCTCGATGATTCACCGACATCTTCATCATTATCTTTTTGATGTTCTTATTTGCATCTTCCACCTTCATATTTGGGCGTTAAATAATAGATTTGAGGTGCTTAATTTTGAACTTGTTGCATAGTTCCTTCATCATCTCGTTATTCAGATTTTTGGCATTATCTGACACGATAACCTCAGGTTGTCTGTATCGACAGAAGACATTGTTTCTAATGAAACCAACAATGACCTTTTTGGTAACTTTGGGGAAAGAAGCTGCTTCCACCCACTTGGTAAAGTATTCAATCATTGAGAATATGAATCTATGATCGTTAGTGGCTTTAGGCTCAATGGGTTCAATCACGTCCATTCCCCACATGGCAAATAGTCATGGTGATGTCATGCAGTGTAGTCGGTTAGGCAGTGCATGAATAATGTTGGCATGGACTTAACATTGATAGCAACACTTGATGTGATCATCATTATCAGCTTTGAAGGATACACAATAATGTCCCATTCTTAATATCTTCTTAGCAAGCAGAGGTCCACTCATATGCGATCCACATACTCCATCGTGTACTTCATCCATGATTCTTTGAGCTTGATCCTTGTCAAGGCAGAAGGCCTATGCCCGTATCTCTTTTGTAGAGAGCATCTCCGCTTAGGTAGAACTTCATTGCCATCCTCCGCATTCACTTCTTTTCAGCTTGGGTCATTCCCTCGGGGATGTATCTATCTCGTAAATATTCTTTAATGTCTTGGAACCAAGGTAGTCCACTAGGAGATAATTTATTGAATATTTCCCTAACACTATTCCCATAAGCTGGTGCATCCTATGCCGTGAAGGTGATAACAGGTGTGCCCTTTCTTGATGACATATTGATCAATGAGGCTAATGTGGCTAATGCATCGACGAAGTACTTTCTATTTCGAGGGATATGCATAAAGGTAATGTCTTCAAACTATCCCGCCGTCTTGACAATGTAGCGGGGGTATGATAATAGATGTAATTCCTTAGTATTGTAGGCCCCTATGGATTGTCTGATGACTAGTTCTGAATCCCCTAACACTGCCAACCTTTTGACACACATGGATTGATCAAATTTTAACCCCAAGAGGCATCCTTTATATTCTGCCATGTTGTTGGAGTTGCTGAATCGTAGCTTGGTTGCCACAGGGTACTGCTCCCTAGTGATAGATATGAGGACTGCTCCTGCTTTAGCTATTTCGGCGTTTCCTGCACCATTAAAGTATAATTTCCAAAATTGACCTACATCCTCCTTTTTGGCTAACTAAACTGTCATAACTTCATCATCAGGGAAGTATGTTTTGAGGGGTTCATAACCTCTCGTCGGTGTTGCTGATAGATGGTCCGTGATTCCCTGCTCTTTGATGGACTTTTGGGTCAAATAGACGATGTCAAACTGTTGAAGGATTAATTGACAAATGGATAATCGAAAGTTCAACATCGATTTGCTAAAAATATACCTCAAAGGATCCATGTGGGATATGAGATAAGTTGTATGGCCATGCAAGTAGTGTTGCGGCCTCATAGCAGCCCATGCCAATGCACAACAGGTCTTTTATATCTACGTGTACTTTTGCTGTCCAATGTTGAATTGCTTGTTGAGGTAATTAATGACCCTTTCCTTGCCCATATAATCCTTCTGCCCTAGTAGATAGCCTATGGCGTTGGAATTAACTGATATGTATATGAACAACGGGACTCCCTTCCTCGGGGGTACCAGTATGGGTGCTTTAATCAACCTCTTTTGGATGATGTGAAAAGATTTTAGACAGTCTTCATTCCATTTCCCGAAGGAGTTTTTTCTCAATAACTTGAAAATGAGTTTATAAGTGGTTGTCAACTAGGATATGAACTGGTTGATAAAATTTATCCATCCTAAGAAACCTCATATTTTCTTCTCGCTTCTTGGCTCGGGCATCTCAGTGATGACTTTTATCTTAGCTAGGTCCAATTTGATAGCTCGATTACTTACAAGGAATCCTAGAAGTTTACCTAACTTCACGCCAAAGGCACACTTTACTGGGTTTAGCTTCAAGTTATATTTGTGAAGGCAATCAAATAGTTTCCAGAGATGGGTACAATGGTCTTTTGCCTCTTTCAACTTTACGATGATATCATCCATATATACTTCTATCTCTTTGTGGATCCTGTCATGGAACAACACCATCATAGCTCTCTGATAGGTGGCGCCGATGTTGGTGAGGCCGAAGGCCAATCTTCTATAACAGAAAGTGCCCCAGAGGGTGATGAAGGCGGTCTTTTCCCTGTCTTCTTCAATAACCATAATCTGGTGGTATTTGACAAAGCAATCGACAAAGGAGTACATCTCGTAATGTGCCGTGTTATCTATTAAGACATGGATGAACGGCACTAGGAAGTAATCTTTAAGGCTAACTCTGTTGAGATCTCGGTAATCTACACAGACTTGCACCATCCCACCAGGCTTTGGCATCGGGACCACATTGGATAACTATTTCGGGTAGGTTGATACCATAATGATACACATTTCTAACTGTTTGATGATTTCGTCATTGACCTTCAGGCTCCATTCTATTTTCAACTGTCTTAGCTTCAATTTAATTGGTTTGAACCCTTCTTTAACTGGTAACCAATGGACGACTATGTCTATTGATAAACCGATCATGTCTTCACGAGACCAAGCAAAAACATCCTCAAACTGGGTCAGGAGGTTGATTAATTCTATTTCTTGGCTAGAGGGAAGGTTCGTTCCCATCTGTAGCTCTCTAGGGTGGTCCGAGGGTTTGATGTTTATGGTGGTGGTTTGCTCAAGGGTGGGTTTGGGTTTATCTTCGACCCATCCTATAATTTCCTCTGGTACCTCCCCATCATATGTTTCCTCTTACTTGATTCCCATCAAGTCAAAGTTCAATTCTATATCAAAATCGTAGTCATTACTCAAATTTGACAATTCAAGGATGGGGCTAGGAATACACAAATTTGGAAACCTGAGAAGAAAACTTGATTGCTTAATATATATAATAAAAGTAGTATGCACACAAGCCAATCATGTTTGATGATAAAGCATATACTTTGTAACAATCTTATTCATTTATTAATAAAAAGTATTAATTTGTTAAAGGCTTTTAAGTATATACATGATGTTGTTTTATAATATGTGATAAACCCATAGTTTTAAGCAATGCATTTAGAATAATGATGATGATCATTCTAATGAGATCTAAATTCTTAGAAAGCTTAAAACTAAAATAGTTCCCAATAGTTGGATTACTAAATTGGGGATTAATGAATCCGGATAGATTGGTACATACGTTGCTTGCTCATTGAATGAGGATGATTATAATCATGATCATGTGTGTGGAAACACTAAAAGAAGTATGTAGGTGCTTATTAGAGAATAAGTTCACTGAACGTAACTTGCTAAGCAATACCTAATGGAGTTTTACTTGCCTGTCAATAGGAATTCCTGTAGTGATAATAGTACAAATGATCATTGGACTTGAGATCATCATAGTATCTTGTGTATGATGAGTTATACTTTGACTTATTCCTTAAGACCCTTAGGGTATATCACAAGGTATGCTTGGGTATAATAAGTTGTACATGGAGATAATGCATTATCAATTAAGAATCTACCGCTTCTAGTAAAAGAAAAAAAATGTCCTATGTGATTCGATAAATGACAACTCAGTAGTCCTTGGCCAAGGCAGAATGAAATTAGAAAGGAGTTTCTAATTTGCATTATTTGGTGTTGTGCATTTAAGAATCGAAATACATATAATTAAATAAAATAAGACTTGACAGTAATTCTATGTCTTATATTTAATTGGGACATTGTATGGTAGAATGATTGAATTGTACGGTAACTATTTACTTAAAGGTTCAGTTATGATTAATGTTGAAATTTATATTATCTGGAAAGTCATTGACCGCTAGGGAGGCTTATCCCTATTGTAAAATAAATATTATTTATTTAAATAAATTAATAGTTTAATTTATTTATTTAAATAAGATTAGAATTATTCTAATTGATTTATTCACAACCGGTTTAATATGGAGAACCTAAAAGGTCACACCATAAAAGGAAGAATATTTATTTAAGAAGCAAATGACATAATCGTAATAATAAGTTAAGTATATTTAATTTAATCTATGGTGATAGAATAAATTAAATAGCTTAATATTTATTATTTAATATTTTGGAAATATTAAATATAAATTAATTAGAGGAGTCTTATATCAAATATTTATATACGTGATTCCAATTGTTTGATAGTACACCCATTTTCTACAAAGATAGAAAAAACTAGGGTTTAAGCTAATCACCCATATTCTTGAATATTTGTTCTTCCTTGGTGGATCACCTCCAAAGGCCAAACACTTGGGTGGCTAACGTTGATCAAATGAAGGAATCATACTAGGTGGATTCAAGTTGAACGTGAAAAGAATTGGAGATGAACTCGTACATGAGGAAGCTAGTTTTACAAGGGTATGAATCTGTTCTCCACCTCTTTTCTATTGATTGATAATTATGTACAAAGTATGATCATGGTGATGGGTTTGTGTGAAAATTTTAAATTCCTATTTTATCGCGCTTCCGCACCTTTTGTGTAATTTGATTGCATGATCGTACTATATACAAACCGAACAGTGGTATCGGAGCCAAACTTTGTGCTAATTATCGATATTGTTGATTCCATGTATGTATGATATACGATTGGATCGAATTTTCTGGGCAAAATATTTTCCTGTTTTATCTGCGATGCGGCGCAGCTGCGCCGTCTCCAGTTCATTCTGGTGCGCAGCTGCGCCATAACTGAAAATGGTTTTCGGGGCTAGCAGCGCAGCTGCGCTGTATCCCAGTGTATTCTGGGCATAACTGCGCCCGACACCAGATTCATAAAATTTTTATTTTTAGTATTTATTTCAATTAAGATAAAATGTTTATTTTGAATTGGAATATGATTAAAATAAAAGTTTTATATTAACTTAGAATTGGATTTCACGTTCGTTTGAATAAAAGAGTTTATTCAAAAGTTGTATATTTACTTGGAATTGGATTTCACGTTTGTTTGAATAAAAGAGTTTATTCAAGAGTTTTATATTAATTTAGAATTGGATTTCACGTTTGCTCGAATAAAAGAGTTTATTAACATATGGAATAGGATTCCTTGTTTCCTAGATTAAATGAATTTATTCAGATATGGAATAGGATTCCATGTTTCCTAAAATTAAAGATGTTTAATTTTGATAAGGAATAGGATTCAACATATTTTATTTTTTTCAGTAATTTTAAGTTAAAATAAAGGAGTTTATTTTGTACTTAAAATTGGATTCCTTATTAATTAAAATAAAGGAGTTTATTTTGATTTGAAATTTGATTAAAAGTAAAGGAGTTTATTTTTATTCAAAAATTTGATAAAATAAAATAAAGAAATTTATTATGATTTAAATTTTTATTAAAATAAAGGAATTTTTTTTATTTCAAAAATTGGATTTTAATAAATTTGAAATTGCCCATTAAATTGATATTGATGCATATATAGAATGTATTTATTTTTCATGAGATGAATTTATTTATTGATGCATATGTTGATGTGTATGATAATAAATAGGATTGATTATGGACTATTGACCAATATGATTGGATTTTATTTTAGTTGGATGCATGAATGTATGAGTTTTATTAAATGGGGTCTGCGTACGTCGTCTTCTCTAATTTTTCTTAATGTAAATTCTATCTTCCTCCTATGTACTTCCCCTTGACTGCTGATCAAGGTTTCTATTTATTTTAAATAGTTTTGTATTACGAATAGTTAAAATTAATTTTGAAGAATTGGAGATCAAGAAGCAAGGAGCGCTTGAAGACCCCTTTGTAATGGAGCCCAAGTTTAAATGTAATAGTTATATTTAAATTTAATTCTTGCACCCTAGGTGTGACCTTTTGGTTCACATGATGGCTCTAGTGAACCAAACTAGAATAAAATCCATAATCAATTTGGGTAGAATATAGTATTTTATATGTGTATGCTTATACTATATATATATATATATATATTATGTAAACATGCTTCGTATGTGTTGGGTAAAATCTAGTTACGCACAACACGCAAATATACATGGTCAACAAGTAATAAAGTGAAAGTAGAGTATCGTTCCTACGAGGAATTATTAATACTAATTACCAAATACTAACTCTTAACCAAACTAATTTTATTCAAACAATCCATTTAAGGTTATGAATTAAATTATTTAATTAAACTAATCCTAATTACCACTAATTAAAAATCAGATTATGGAGATTTAAGATCACAACTTCACTTATTGTTTCATTTAAATTAATACACTTCTTATTAATTAAGCTCACTATTCTGAATTGTTAATCAAGAACACATAAGTAAATATGACCATCTCTCAATGCATTATACTCAAATCAACATAAATCCACAGATGATAGAATTAAGAAGAACACCCTAATTAACTAATTCACTATATCTCTATGTGAATTACAATTAAAGAAGATTTTAAACACAAGTTCTCTAGCAGATTACATGCGATGTATACGTATATCTCTATCCTATACATAAATTATAAATTTCAACACTATGCAGAAAATACAATCACATGCTATTATGATCAGATCTAAATCTATACTTCATCTCTCGAGTTCATATAGATTATCACGGTAATTGCTAGCTAGGCAATTAAACAATTCATCACAAATCATAATAGACAATCCAAGAATAATCACAATAATTAATAGAGAAGCATACTTAAATAAACTATGCAATAAGTTCCATTGTAATCTTAAACAAAAGATTTAGTTCATGATTAATGAATTAAAACTAAGAATCCATAATTGAATAAACATTAAATAACAAAAATATTAGTAGAGTGACGAATAAATCTGTTGTCAGCAAATCTCCATCTTCCTCAAGCTCCTGCTCTTGATCTTCAATGGTCTCCAAGTTGCTTCAATCTCCAAAAAGTAATGAGAACTAGGGTTTTGTCCTAATCTACTCTAATCTAATATATAAGAATCCTCCCCTCTTCATGTCTCTAATAACTGATCAAAAGACCCCAATATAATCCTAGTCCATACCAAATTGTTCCAACCACGCGGCTGTAGAATTAAACTTGAAGTAAAATACTTTCTCTTTCCCTATACCCCCGCCCCGGCGGGGTTTTTTTTACTGTTGAGGCCCACCCCGGTGGGGGGTGCTACTATAATTAATCTTGCACCCCCGCCCCGGCGGGGGTTTCCTTTGCAAATATGCCCGCCCCGGCGGGGGTGTATTTCTGTAGTTGTGCTTTTTGCTCATTTTGTTGCCAAGTCTTGCCGTAATTCCGCCATTATACCACCATGCCATATATTGCACTCCTAAACATAAAACAAACACAAAACAAGTAAAAACGAACATAAATAGACATAATCAACAATGTTTAAATCCAAATTAGAAGCTGATTCGTAGGTATAAAACCCACTCATCAGTATGTTAATTAATATGATACGTATTTATATATATATATATATATATATATATATATATATATATATATATATATATATATATGCATGCGCGCTAAACAAGATGAGACAAAATAATAACAAACCCCTAAAAGATTTTATATTAAGTCCTAAGCGTTCAAAAATATTTAGAATATCAAGCGTCACTTTCTAGCATGATAAAAATAATAGAGTATCAATTAATTATTATAAGTTTTTTGTGTCACCACAATGCTTATCGTAATTCTCTGAGATGTTAATTTTATCACATTTGATGCTTATAAAGAAAATTGAACAATGTTGTTTTGTTGTGTCACCACAAGGACAATTTTTTTCTTTTTTGAATATATGGAAGTGCTAGGCTGGACTTAACTTGGATAATTTTGATTTGGTTGTGCCACCACTTGATCAAAATAATTTAAGAGGTAAAATAAAAGGAGTTACATGATGATGTAATTGACAAGAGTTGTCTACCTATTTATTTATATATAGTTTGTTGTGTCACCACAAGGCTATATACATTTGAAATTGGATCCTTATTCTCACTAGCATAAACTTTAATTAGATTTTGCCGAACTATATAGGTGAGGGTAATATAGTTTGATGAAAATAGTGGGAGATACCAATTTAAAACAAGACCCAATTTATCTTGGTAATTAATTAATAAAAGAATGTATGATATATTGTTGTTAAATTACAAATTCATTTATAGAATTTTACAATGTCTAAATTACAATCACTGTGAAACATATTAGATGCTAAATTAACCGGACTGATTTAAACGGATTGGTTAAGGAATTTGAGAATAGTTCTCACGGCTAAAAAGCTATCTTATATCCTTCATATGCTTATTCCTGTAATGGTTGCAGACAATGCCTTTGAGGAAGAGATTGCTACTTTTAGAAAGTGGCAATATGATGCACAGTTGACTCAATGCATCATGCTCGCATTTATGAGTAACGAGCTTCAGCGTCAGCATGAAACTATGGATGCTCCTACTATAATCCTGCACATTAAGTAGTTGATGGTGAGAAAAGTAGGACTGATAGATATTTGATATCTAAGGAGCTCTTCCGATCTAGAATGACCGATGACACTACAGTACAGAGAAAAGTCCTTAACATTATTAATTTGATTGAACAATTAGGACAACATGTTTTGTCATGGATGGAGAGTTAAACCAAGATATGTTCTTGTAGTCATTTCCGAACTCCTTCTCACAATTGTTGTGAATTTTTCAAATGAACAAGCTAGATATTAACCTCGCTGATTTACTTAACATGTTAAAAATGCTGAGAGTCACTTTCTAACCAAGAAAGATCAAGTTTTACTGGTAGGGGCCAAATGATCTTCTTAAAAGAAGAACGATTCAAAGAAGGTAAATAGAAAGGCAAAAATAAAGGATAATAAGAATAAAACTGATACAAATAGCAAAAGAGTTTGCTTTCACTGCAATAAGCTTGGACACTAGAAAAGAAACTGCGAGAAACATCTTACAGAGTCTAACCAGAAGAAACTTAGTGAAGTTTCGGTTACAAATATAATTTTTTTCATGATTGAAATTAATCTTTTTAGTAAGTTAAGGTTCTACTTGGGTATTGGATACCAACTTTGGTTCTCATAAATATAGATTTATGAAAGAACCAAGCAGAAGTAGAAAGCTAAACAAAGATAAGTAATTCTATGTGTGGGAAATGAAACAAAGGTTGCTGCATTAGCTATAGGAACTTATAGTTTAGCACAGCCTACGGGTAAATCTATTAAGTCAATAAGTTGTTATTGTATTCTAGTTATCGTTAGAAACATTATTTCCACTTTGTTGTTGGACAATGAAATCTTTGGTATTATATTTAAGAACAATTGTTGTTCTATTTATAATAATAATATTTTGTATAGAACTGGAATATTACTTAATAGATTTTGTGTACTTGACTTACGTGAAAATAATTTTACATATTGAACAAATTAGTATAAGAAAAAGAGATGATCATTCAAAGTGTTGAATGTGTGCATTTGCTGAAATATAAGTGTGAATTATTTGAAAGGTTCAAAGAATTCAGAAGTGAAACTAATTAAAAAGTATTAAAATTCTATGATCAGATTGAGGAAGGAATACTTGTTCAATAAGTTTCTAAATCATCTCAAATGGTTTTCTCACCATATCCTCCTCCTGATATGCAATAATTAATTGATGTATCTGAAAGAAATAATCGTACCTTATTGGACATGATGTGGTCCATAATAATTTTACCGATATTCCAGTATCTTTCTAGGGTCATGCCCTAGAAGTGGCTGCATATCTACGAAAAAGGTAACCTCCAAATCCGACCCAAAGAATCAATAAGAGTTATGGACAGGGAGGATTCTTAATCTTAAGCATGTTAAGATAAAGAGTTGTCCAGCTTATGTGAAAAGGTTTCAAAGGATAAGCTTGGGACAAGATTTGACAAGTGAAGATTTATGGGACATACTAAAGTAAGTTTAGTGTATATGGTCTATAATCCTAGTAAGCAAAAGGTGTTTATTGTGAAAAATGCTATCTTCTAATATAAAGGTATTTATCATTGAGATGATTAGTGAGAGGATAATAGATCTTGAAGAGTTCAAGAACCACAAAGTACAATAAGTCAAATAAGAGGAACCTGTAGATAGACCTATTGTATCACAACCGAATTTTAAATCTAGAATAGTACCGAAGATACCTAAAAGGTATGAATACATCATAAATGATGATGATGATGATGAGGTACGTATCACAGAAGATGATGATCCAGTTACATACGATGAGGTAAAAGTTGTAGACACTCAGAGAAATGGATTGAAGCAAGCTTCTCAAAATGGAAATTTTGTTTTGATGAGATAATCAAAAGAGTTTGATTTTATCAAAAATAAGAATAAGGAATGACATGACATTCCTAATATTATATGTTGATATACTATGAATAAGGAATGACATACCAATGCTACAATCAGTAAAGATAAAGTTGTCTAAATATTCCTCCATGAATGATATGGGAAGAGTATCTTAATTGAGAATACAAATCTATATAGATAGATTTAAATGGATGCTCGGCTTAACCCAATGAACGTATATTTATTTGATGCTAAAGATGTTTAGCATGTCAAACTCCAAGAGATGTTTCATGTTAATAAACCCTGGAGCGTATCTCTCTTAATAATTTCCATAGACTCTTAAAAGAGAGATCGCATGAGTAACTATCATGTATGTAATGAAATGTATGAGACTTGATGTTGATCAGTCATATTCTGGAGAAGATCACTGTAAGACAGTGAAAAACATGTAAAAGTACTTAACCGACACTAAGGATGTGATCATATTCATGGGGGTTTGAATTAAAACTAGAGGGCTTAACAGACTCAAGTTTTTAAGACTGACCAAGACGATAACAAGTCCACTTTAGGGTAAGTTGTTACCTTAAACTATGGTGTAGTGAATTGGAAAAGTTCCAAACAGCAAAGAGTTGTTGGTTTAGTGATAAAGACAAAGTATACAGCTGTAAATAAAGTTGTAAGTTGATTATTTGGATGAAAAGTTCATTACATAACTAGGAATAGTTCCTAAGTCTTATCTTGGATCCAAACATGTGTTGCGGCACTTTCATTTGATTATACGAATCATTGAAAGGTGGGAAATCACTATAGGGATAGTGGACTCTCAAGAACAACATTACATATCCATTTACTGAAGCTTATCCAACAGTAGGATAATCGTCACTTAGAGAAGAAGGGCATGAGATATCATGACGATTGGCTTTAGTGCAAGTGGGAGATTGAAATTAGTATGCACACAAGCCAATCATGTTTGATGATAAATCATATACTTTGTAATAATCTTATTCATTTATTAATAAAAAGTATTAATTTGTTAAAGGCTTTTAATTATCTACATGATGCTGCTTTCTAATATGTGATAAACCCATAGTTTTAAGTAATGTATTTAAAATAATGATGATGATCATTCTAATGAGATCTAAATTCTTAGAAAGCTAAAAAATAAAATAGTTTCCAATCGTTGGATTACTAAATTGGGGATTAGTGAATCCGGATAGATTGGTACATACGTTGCTTGCTCATTAGATGAGGTTGATTGATCTCATGATCATTTATGTGGAGACACCAAAGCAAGTATGTAGGTGCTTATTTGAGAATAAGTTCACTGAATGTGACTCGCTAAGGAATACCTAATGTAGTTTTAATTGCCTGTCAATAGGAATTTCTGTAATGATAGTAGTACAAATGATCGTTGGACCTTAGATAATCATAGTATCTTGTGTATGATGAGTTATACTTTGACTTATTCCTTAAGACCCTTAGGTTAAATCAAAGAGTACGCTTGGGTATAATAAGTTGTACATGGAGATAATGTATGGTCAATAAAAAATCTACCGCTATATGTGATTCGATAAATGACAACCCAGTAGTCCTTTCCCAAGGCAGAATGAAATTAGAAAAGAGTTTCTAATTTGTATTATTTGGTGTTGTGCATTTAAGAATAGAAATACATATAATTAAATAAAAAAAGACTTGACAGTAATTTCATGTCGTATATTTAATTGGGACATTGTATGGTGGAAGGATTGAATTATACGATAACTATTTACTCAAAGATTCTTTTATGATTAACGTTGAAATCTATATTATCTGGAAAGTCGTTGATCGCTAGGGAGGCTTATCCCTATTGTAGAATAAATATTATTTATGTAAATAAATTAATAGTTTAATTTATTTATTTTAATAAGATTAGAATTGTTCTAATTGAATTTTTCACAACCGATTTAATATGGAGAACCTAAAGGGTCACACCATAAAAGAAAGAATATTTATTTAAGAAGCAAATGACATAATCGTAATAATAAGTTAAGTATATTTAATTTAATCTATGGTGATAAAATAAATTAAATAACTCAATATTTATTATTTAATATTTTAGAAATATTAAATATAAATTAATTAGAGGAGTTTTATATCAGATATCTATATACGTGATTCCAATTGTTGGAGAGTACGCCCCTTTTCTACAAAGATAGGAAAAACTAGGGTTTGAGTCAATCACCCATCTTCTTGAATATTTGTTCTTCTTTGGTGGATCACCTCTAGAGGCCAAACACTTGGGTGGCTAACGCTGATCAAATGAAGGAATCAAATCAGGTGGATTCAAGTTGAACGTGAAAAGAATTGGAGGTGAACTCGTACCTGAGGAAGCTAGTTCTATAATGGTATGAATCTGTTCTCCACCTCTTTTCTATTTATTGATAATTATGCACAAAGTACGATTATGGTGATGGGTTTGTATGAAAATTTTAAATTCCTATTTTATCGTGCTTTCACACCTTTTATGTAATTTGATTGCAAGATCGCGCTATATACAAACCCAACATATAATAGTTGTCAATTTCAAAAGGTTCATCAGATAATATTACAAAAGGCAATAACAAGTTGCAGATATTATTAAACAGACTAAAATGAAAAGGCTAATCTCCCTGCTAACAGATCACTTTCTATTTTTACCCTTTCTGGGCGATATAAGGAATGATCATCCAATTACTAGAGGTCAGGTCTTCAGGGACGGCTGAGATAGAGGCATTGTCGGAGTCACTACTGTCTATGAGGATGACCATAATTGGTTTGGAACTAGACCCGAGATCCTCCTTTGGGTTGCTTACACTCTTCCCGTTAATGACCGGGACATCGGGTTCATCATCGAGTGGACCCTTTCTTTATGAATCCTTAGGGGGGCCTTTAGTGAGGTTTAAATTGTTTAGAAATTACAACTGGATCTCCTCTATAAACTTCTTATTTCTGGCCTCTCTAGCCATTTCCTCGAGGGGTTCTTCCTCATTGGTTTCCTCATTTTTGCTCTGATTGACCTTGGGTATCAGAAGGTTTGAGATATTAGCGGGGACTTTTCTCAATGGTTCCTTGAATCCTGCTTCAGTGAGGTTTGGCCAGAAGGGAATCATCATGTGGATAGGCATATGTTTGTGGGGGTTACGGTGTTTGGAACTACTGAGGTAGCCTAGTCTAGCCCTGCATAACTGCGTTGGTATATGAATAGGATTCTTGATCCCTAGGCCATTTTGCCCTATCCCTTGACCTATTCGATGTCCTCGGGAAAGCATATCATGTGTGACGCCCCCAAATCCGGGTTACCTAACCCCCGAGTTTGGTTCTCACGATCCATCATATAAATAACATCTAACTACCCATTCATTTATGAATATAACATACATCTCATTAACTGATATTGTTAATACATTATCCCAAGGTTTTATAACCTTAACACTACAATCATATCCTTAGATATACAAAAAGGGTTATACACAATAACATAATCAATAATGTTTATCATAACTACTCCTACAGTTTTCCTTTGCCCTTATTCTTCTCAGACCCTTCGGCTACTTCGTTCTTAGCTGAAATGTTATATTTAAGTAAGGGTGAGCGACGAGTTTGTTCCGCAAGTTAAAACATATAATAAAATATAGGAATCAAGAATATTAGACTATCGATTCGATAGAACTTTACCAAATCTCCAAGGACTTTGAAATAGTCGTTAATCAATACCAAAACCTTATCGCATCTTATGCTAAACAATAATTCAATAGTGAAAGAGTAAAACGCTTTCAAAGTTTTAATAATGTTTAATAGATTATCAAGAGATAATACAATCACAATAACAAAATGGATAATTTCCAGATTTTATGCTGAGTGATCCAAATGGATCTCGAACTTCTCTTTCTCGAATAATTTACAAAGGTTTTACTTTGACTTACCTAGGTGTATCAGATAACCATTAAATCATACCCCCACAGGTACACAAAGTGATTAGCTTCGCTATACCCTATATTATGCATAATACTCACACGCGCGCAACGGCCGTATATCCGACCACAAGGTTCCCTTTATATAAAAGGTTGTTCTTCTCAGTCTTACGACAATAATTCGTCTCGCAATAATATTATTTGGATTTAACAAAATACTATGATTTCAACATCTATTCTCTATCTAGATCTAACCGAAATAGTTGGCATCGATCTTTCAATAACAATTGAGTTCTCTATCTCGAACCTATCAAGTTTCAATAAAAATTCGTCTAGCCAAAACAATTAGCTAAGACGTAGCTCAAAACTATTTAACAATAGACAGAAATCAACTATACTATTTGCAATCAACAATAACTCCTAAGGATGTGAATAACCAATAATAATTATTCCCCAGTCACGCTTTCGAAATCAATAATTCAGTTTGAATTAATAAACTTGCACTAACTGCGAATAATCAATAATAATTCTCAGATGTGGCATAATTAGCAATAATTAACGACTACTATATTTGAAAAGTAATAACTCGAGATTGAGTTAAGGAAACTTGCCTTCGTAGTTGTTTACTGCTACACAATATAACTTAGCTACGTTTGAAAGACCTATAATTAATAATATCGGTCTCGCAATTAGCATAACAAAACACAACATATAACACTGTCAGTTACGGTCACTATATCACTTAGACACATAATTACGTAGTCACATCAGTGTTTATAACCTATATAAACACTTATCAAGTCTAATTAGTTTAGTCTAGTTGGACTTCAGTCTTAATTCTAGGTATTACTTACCCTATCTGACAATTAACACATTTATTATCAATTAAACTCTGCCTCAAAGCTTCAATATTATTTTAGATAATTTAAATATCATTCCTAATATTTTTTGAAATCTTTTAATAATTTTTAAACAATTATTATATTTTATAATAATTTTTCAAACACTGAAATTATTTTTAAATGATTTAAATACTAAATAGTCTCATCATCATTAATATTTAAATAATATTAAAATATTAATGAAATACTTGTAAAAATATTAAAGTTATTTATAATAGCTCAAAATATTTTTAAATCACCAATATTCCCCTTAAATGATTTTTAAAACATTTAAAATCATTTTTAAATAATTACCATTAATATTTAAATATTAATATATTTTTTATAAAAATATTAAAAGTCATTAATTATAACTTAAAATATTTTTAAATCACTTATTTCATTTTTAAATGATTTTTAAATTAATAAAACAATTTTTAACTCATTTATTTAATATAATAATTAAATAAATCTAATATCATTAATATTAAAATATTAATAAAAATTACCTTAAAATATTAAAAGTCATATTTTATAACTTAAAATATTTTTAAACATTTTATTCTCATTTAAAATGATTTTTATTGTGACGAACGAGATTTTGTAAATTAATTTTTAATATTTATTAAATTAAATAAATATTTTTCGATGATTTAATTATTAGATTAAATAATTAATTGATGCAATTGTGGTAGATTAATTTAATTATATGTGTTACATTTATTAAATTAATATAGAGAATAATTATTATTCAAATATATAATTATGTGAGCTTATTGTATTAAAAGAAATATTTAATTAAGCATGATGTTATTTAATTAATTTAATTATTAATTAGAGAGTTAATAATTTGATATTATTTATTAATGAGAAAATTATTTATGTGACTATGTGGATTTATGAAAAATTATTATATTTTATTTAAAATATATTAAATAAAATATTGGAGTTATTTTATAAGGAATATGACATTAATTAAACTATAGTATAAGAAGTTTATCAAATTAAATGAGAATGAATTATATTGAATAGCCAAACAAGGCCTTAGTAGTGTTTGAGGGCAGTTAACCACGAATTGGTTAACTGACCACAACTACGTCAGTTTAATTATTATATGCGACGTCTTCTTCTTCATTCATTCCATTATTGCTAAGTCTAGAGAATTATCACAGAGAGAGAGAGAATTAAGAAATTGAGAGAATTGTGAGTTGTTTGATTGATTGAGAAAGTTTAATCCCTCCTATCTACACTAATCTGTGAGTAATTCTCTCCAACCCAAATTCTACTTTTACGTCATTTAGTTTTTTATGAAAATGACTTTCAATCAAGTTCTATGGAATTTCTGTAAATTGGGAAATTGAGTTAGGAATATATGTAATAATTCGAGTAGCATAACATGTTTTATATATATTTTATATGATTTCGTATCATAAGTTTCAGTAAATGATGACTTGTTATTTCAAAAATTTACAGAGTTTGGGTTTTGGCCATATGGCCTTATATGTGATATTTCATGTATTGATCGTATGTTATCCCTAAATTTTACACTTGTATATTATTATGCATGTTGATACGAAGATACCAAAGTTTAAATAAACGGATTCGGTGTTATAACGAATCCGTAGTGACAATTTTCATGTTTTATTTTCAAAACCTTCAAGAACATCAAGAATAGTGAAAGTAAATGTGTTGATTTTGCAAATTATGTGTTGTAACTTGTTAAAAATCATGCTAGATGGGTTAAGTAATGATTATATATGTACTACAATGATTGGGTAAGTCTAAATTCGTATAAAGTTACTAATTGGAAGTTATGGCCATATTCATGTAAAATTTTACGTGTGATTGATTTTTGGCCTAATTTGGCCTTGTTATGTTCGCGAACTGCAGAAACTGCAGAAAATGAGCCTTGGTAACCCCGCCCCCAGCGGGTGTTACCAAACTAAATTACCCCGCCCCGGCGGTCAAAAAAATAAATAAAGTAAAAATAAATAAATAAATAAATAAATATTTGATGAAAATTATTATTAAAATATTTATAAAATAGATTAAATATTTTAATTGAGATATTTACGGAATAAAATAAATATTCGATAAAAATTATTATTAAAATATTTATAAAATAAATTAAATATTTTAATTGAGATATTATGGAATAAAATAAATATTCGGTGAAAATTAATATTAAAATATTTATAAAATAAATTAAATATTTTAATTGAGATATTTATAGAATAAAACAAATATTCGATGAAAATTATTATTAAAATATTTATAAAATAAAGTAAATATTTTAATTGAGATATTTATGGAATAAAATAAATATTCGATGGAAATTATTATGAAATAATTTATTCGAGTGTAATAATAGTAAGAGAATGAAAATATTCTAATTTAATTAAGTAATTAAATTAGAAGGGTAATGATTTGTTAAATAAAGTGGAGTTTATATTAAGTGGAAATATAACTAATGAATGTCGTGAATACATATGGTATGCGTGTAGGATTTGTGGTAAACGGAAGTAGTAATCGTTTAGCCTACGCACGAGGCAAGTTTCATAACCCTACTTGTCATTATTGTTTAAGATTATTATTTACCTCGAGTAAATTATCATTACTATTATTCAAGTTCAAATGTTATATTATTTTTTTTAAAGCATGATTCAGTTATACAATAATTGTCCTATTGTATACTTCTTGAGATTATTATTCAAATTGAATATCATTATTGTTGAACCTTATTAGACTAGTGAACTTTATTGATTCAACTAGTCCTTAGTTGATGAACGTTCTAAATTTCAAAACCCTTATTGAATTATCCAAACCAAACTTCCTTTGGTGCGGACTCGAATGTCAAAATGAGATGAACAACCCTGCAAAGGGATTTACTTATGTGTTAGCGTTAAGAGATTGTGCACAGTATGGTACTAAGGGCTGATCCCCATAAGTACGAGAAGAAAGGTCCATAGTCTTATGACTGTTAAAGGTTTCAAGTATAACCCTTGATAACCTAGGGCATAGTTCAAGGTCTTATGACCCTCATAAATCTTTTGATTCTTGTTATTCATTCTTGAATCAAAAGTTGAGCTTTTATTTCAGATGTCTTTAATTCACTTGCATGTTATTATATTGTTATTTTATTTTTATACTTGTGGGCAATCATGCTCACTCTTGCGTTATAATAACATTACAGTTAAGAACGAAAGAACCGACGAACCTTCCACTAGTAAAGGCAAGGGCAAAGTTAGCAAGTGTTGAAGACTTGTTATTTTATTTGATGATGTATTTATGTTAGACTTGAGTTAATGATGTTGTTTAAGACTTATTGTTTATATTTCCGCACAGATGTTTAAGGTTAGTTCAACCTGGGATTATGTTTATGATTCAGATGTTGTAACCCTATAAGGGGAAGATTTTTATTTCTATCTATTGCATGGTTTGCATTTATTATGGGTAGATAGATAGATGATATTTGTACAGTGAACACCAAATCCAGTGGAATCAAAGTACCCGAATTTGGGGGTGTCACAAGTTGGTACAGTGGGAGTCATCTCCATTGATCACCGTTGTTGGTCAGGAGCATGAGCCCGAGACTAATCCTGAGGAGGAATTTGTTGAGGAAGAGGAAGAGGAAGAAGAGGAGTTACCACGGTACACCGTTGATGCTGAGATGTATGACACGTTATACGACCGTAACGTGGAGTTATGAGACGAGGTCCAGGATTTGACTGAGCGAGCGGTTATTCAGCATATTACTCTAGAGCAGAAGGAGAGGGAGATTTCGACTCTTCACTCTCGACTGGCAAACGTAGAATGGGATTTGGTCCATGAGAAGGGTCAAACCAAAGATAAAACTGAGGAGATAGAGAAGCTGAAGAAGGAACTGAAGGAAACCTCCGAAAGGCTGAATATAGCAGAAGAGGGATGGGTAAGAGAATCATGTCGAGCTGATCGTGCAGAAGATGATAGTCGTGCAAAGAAGGCAAAGCTTGAAGAGACATACTCTACACTTAATCATGCAATGGATAAGGCCCAAGATCGAGTTTTGAGGTACCCCATCCAGTTCGAAGGACTTCCATCGTATATGTTGGATCGCAGGACGATGTCTCGTATCATGGATGAGGAGCGTGGCAAGGCTATTCAACACCTTGACAAACAGTGATAGAATTTGTTTAATTATGTGAAAGACTTAATTAGTTTATATATGTAAATTCTGACGTGTTTATGAACGAAAGAATATTTGAATGTTTTAAATCCTGTGGATTCTTTATTCCAGGATAGTTGATGTAAATAGCAGTTATGCTATCGTTTAGTGTTAAAACTTTGATTTGAATGCAAATATATCAAGTTGTTTGAGATGATGTGTTAAGTGATATGTTAAATTATTGAGTAATGCCTTAACTATTTAGAGAAATAAATAAAGTTCTAATAAAGCGTTTATTTAACAGAAAAATGCCGCCAAGGAGAAGACAACAACGTTAACTGGCTCAGGAAGAGTCAACCAATAATAATAATTATGCCAACGCTAATCCCATGCAGCAGTTGGTGAACTTACTGACTGGAGCCATGAACAATCAACTTCAAGCTCCACCAAACACAACGTTTAAAGATTTCAAGGCGGTGGGACCGCCAGAGTTCAAAGGTTCCATGAACCCAATCGAGGCTCAAACATGGGTAATGGAAATGGAGAAGGTTTTCGACATTGCTAGGGTTAGAAAAGACCAGAAGACCGCTTTTGCAACGTTTATGCTGAAGTCTGAGGCTAGCTACTGGTGGCAAGCAAACAAAGTGCGAGGAGGTGAAGGTGTAATTACGTGGGAGAGATTTAAAGAGATGTTTTTCGAAATGTATTTCCCAACTAGTTCGCAGAACCAGATGGAGGTTCAATTTCTGGAATTGAAGCAGGGAAATATGAGCGTACCGGATTATGCGGCTAGATTCAACGAGTTAGCGAGGTTCGCTTCGTATCAAGTACACACGGACGAGAGAAAAGCCAGAAGATTCTAACAAGGACTAAAGTCGTGGGTATACAGTAAAGTATCAATGTTTCAGATAAACACATTTGCTGGAGTACTGGAAAAGGCCATCCTCGCTGAAGGTGGAAGCGATGCGGTGACCAAGTATAATCAAGAGCAGAAGAAGAAGAAGAGTGAGAATGAAGGTAATAACAAGACTGGTGGGAATAGCTTTGGGGGTAGTCATAATCAGAAGAGGAAGTGAACGGATAACTCGTCAGCTGGAAGTCAACAAGGAGGGCAGAAGAAGAAGATCGAAGCGTGCTCAAACTGCGAAAAAGCTCATTTGGGAGTTTGCATGAAAGGGAAGCGAGTGTGCTACAATTGTGGTCAGGAAGGCCACATAGCATCAAACTGTCCAAACCCAAAGAAGGGTGCTTGTTTCACTTGTGGTTCGAAGGACCATCTGGTAAGAGACTGTCCTAAGAAGGGATCGGGAGGGTTAGGATCAGGAGGAAACCGGGGAAACAACAGTGGAAATGCCTTAACTATCATCGGACCAACCGCAACAAACCGACCGACCGCCAGGACTTTTAACATGATGGTGCAGGATGCAGTTCAGTCTCGTGATGTGGTGTCAGGTATCATTCCGATCAATGAAATTAATGCCTATGTTTTATTTGATTCGGGTGCTACTTGTTCCTTTATATCCGATGACTTTGCTAATAGTTTAGATTTGCTTTAGGATGAGTTGGAACATCCCATGAACATAGAAATTGCAAATAGAGAGATAATCCCTGTTAAGTACGTGCATAAGAACTGTAGAGTAGATATTAAGGGTAATATCATGAACGTAGATCTTATCCCTATTCGACTTGGGGAATTTGATGTTATCTTGGGAATGGACTGGTTATTCAATTACGGGGCTGTAATTGATTGTCAAAAGAAGCGTATTAACCTTATAACTCCGTCAAAGATTGTGTTTTATGGTAGCAATTCACCTAGACAAGCGAGTTGTATGACGATGATGCAGGCCAGGAAGTTATTAAGACAAGGTTGTGTAGGATACTTAGCTTACATAGTCGACAGTCGAAAAGAGAATCCGAAGATAGAAGAAATACCGATTATGAGGGACTTCGTCGACGTATTTCCAGATGACTTGCCAGGACTTCCATCAGATAGAGAGGTAGATTTTGTGATCGATTTGGCGCCTGGAACTGCTCCAATATCGAAGGCACCATACCGAATGGCACCAGTAGAAATGAAAGAATTAATGGTACAATTACAAGAATTACTGGACAAGAAGTACATCCAACCGAGCGTATCGCCGTGGGGAGCGCCGGTGTTGTTTGTGAAAAAGAAGGATGGATCGATGCGGCTCTGCATTGACTACAAAGAACTAAATAAAGTCACAATTAAGAACAGATATCCATTACCGAGGATCGATGACCTGTTTGATCAATTGAAGGGAGCAAGATATTTTTCCAAGATAGACTTAAGAAGCGGTTATCATCAACTGAAGGTGAGGCCAGAGGATGTACCGAAGACAGCGTTCAGAACGCGATATGGTCACTACGAATTTTTAGTAATGTTGTTTGGTCTTACGAATGATCCTGCAGCATTTATGGGACTAATGAATGGTGTGTTCAAGTCGTTTTTGGACATGTTCGTAGTGGTATTTATAGACGACATTTTGGTATATTCGAAAACCAAAGAAGAGCACGAAAAGCATTTGAGATTAACATTGGAAGTATTGAGAAGGGAAAAGTTGTATGCCAAGTTTTTGAAATGTGAATTTTGGATTGAACGAATGCAATTTCTTGGGCACGTGATCGATAAAAACAGAATTTCGGTAGATCCATCTAAAGTAGAAGCCGTGATTAACTGGGATCAGCCGAGAACGCCGTCAGAAGTAAGAAGTTTTCTTGGATTGGCAGGATATTATAGAAGATTCATTCAAGACTTTTTCCAAGATCGCAACTCCGCTCACGAATTTAACTCGTAAAGCTGTGAAATTTGTGTGGACAGAGAAGTGTGAGGAAAGTTTTCAAGGATTGAAGAAGAGGTTGAGTACGGCGCCAATGTTATCTCTTCCGGATGATACAGGAAATTTTTGTTATTTTTAGTGATGCATCGCATAAAGGACTCAGCTGTGTGCTAATGTAAAACGGTAAAGTCATCACGTATGCATCACGACAATTGAAGGATTACGAGAAGGGATACCCGACCCGTGATTTGGAGTTAGCTGCAGTTGTTTTTACTTTAAAAATTTGGAGGCACTATCTTTACGGGGAGAAATGTGAAATATATACAGACCACAAGAGTCTGAAATATATTTTCACGCAGAAGGACTTAAATATGCGTCAAAGAAGATGGTTGGAATTAATCAAGGATTACGACTGTGAGATTTTATACCATCCGGGTAAGGCGAATGTAGTTGCCGACGCCTTAAGTAGAAAGGGTCGTGAGAAATTGATGATGTTAACTGCTCAGGAGGAGCTAATTGTGGAAATAGAGAAACTAAAATTGGAAGTGAAGTATCCAATAGATATTGATGAGAAGCTATTTCAGATGCAAACTAGTACAACTCTACTGGATAGTGTAAAGGAGGCTCAGCTTCAAGATGATGAATGCAGAAAGGTGACAAAGAAGATATCTGAAGGAACTGAACCAAGATTTAAGATGGATAAGGAAGGAATATTAAGATTTGAAAGTAGAATCTGGGTTCCGCCAGTACAAAAAATTAAGGAAGAAATTCTGAGCGAGGCTCATAGTTCAAGATATTTGATTCACCCTGGTAGTACAAACATGTATCCAAATCTTCGACAACATTTATGGTGGCCGAATTTGAAACGCGATGTAGCAGAATGTGTTGCCAAGTGTCTGACCTGTTAGAAAGTAAAAGCAGAACATCAAAGACCAAGTGGATTGCTTCAACCGTTGGAAATCCCAGAATGGAAATGGGAACATATTACAATGGATTTCGTGGCTGGCCTTCCGACGACTCAGAAAGGCTACGACGCAGTATGGGTTATCGTTGACCGACTGACGAAATCTGCACACTTCCTTCCAATCAAAATCAGATTCAATTTAGATCAATTGGCGAGGTTATACGTAGAAGAGGTTGTTTCGAGGCACGGAGTGCCGGTGTCAATTGTTTTCGATAGAGATCCGTGTTTCACATCAAATTTCTGAAAACGTCTTCAGGAATGCATGGGTACGCAATTGCGAATGAGTACAGCATACCATCCTCAAACAGACGGACAGAGCGAGAGAACAATTCAAACTTTAGAAGATATGCTAAGAGCATGTGTGATGGACTTCAAAGGAAATTGGGATGATCACCTACCGTTAGTAGAGTTCGGCTACAACAACAGTTACCACGCTAGTATTGGCATGCCGCCTTACGAAGCGTTATACGGTAGAAAGTGCAGAACTCCGCTTTACTGGGATGAAGTTGGTGAGAGACAATTGCTAGGGCCAGAATTGGTACAGCATACAGCAGAAATAGTCAAAGTGATCCGAGCACGACTGGTAGTGGCTCAAGATCGACAGAAGAAATACGCTGACCCATATCGTAAAAATATCGAGTTTGAATCAGGTAGTTATGTTTTCTTGAAGGTCTCTCCCTGGAAAGGAAAGATCAGATTCGGAAAGAAAGGGAAATTGAGCCCAAGATTCATTGGACCCTTTGAAGTACTGATAAGAATCGGTGAAGTCACATATGAGGTAGCCTTACCTCCATCACTCGAGAATGACCACAACGTCTTCCATGTGTCTGTGTTACGACCCTACAAGGCTGATTACAACCATGTAATTGAATACGAACCCCTGCATTTTGAGAAAGACTTATCTTACGAAGAAATTCCTGTCCAAATTGTCGACCGAGAAGAATAAGTTCTCAGAAATAAAGTTATACCTTCTATTAAGGTAATTTGGAGGAACCACAACGCTGAAGAAGCTACGTAGGAACTCGAAGAGAATATGATGAAGAATTACCCTCAATTATTTACTTAATTATGTGTAAGCGATCTTGGGGACAGAATCTTTGTAAGGGGGGAGAATGTAACGGGTCGAAATTTTTGAGTCGTGATTCTGGGGACAGAATCCTTTTAAGGAGGGAAAGATGTGACGAACGAAATTTTGTAAATTAATTTTTAATATTTATTGAATTAAATAAATATTTTTCGATGATTTAATTATTAGATTAAATAATTAATTGATGCAATTGTGGTAAATTAATTTAATTATATGTGTTACATTTATTAAATTAATGTAGAGAATAATTATTATTCAAATATGTAATTATGTGAGCTTATTGTATTAAAAGAAATATTTAATTAAGCATGATGTTATTTAATTAATTTAATTATTAATTAGAGAGTTAATAATTTGACATTATTTATTAATGAGAAAATTATTTATGTGACTATGTGGATTTATGAGAAATTATTATATTTTATTTAAAATATATTAAATAAAATATTGGAGTTATTTTATATGGAATATGACATTAATTAAACTATAGTATAAGAAGTTTATCAAATTAACTGAGAATGAATTATATTGAATAACCAAATAAGGCCTTAGTAGTGGTTGAGGGCAGTTAACCACGAATTGGTTAACTGACCACAACTACGTCAGTTTAATTATTATATGCGACGTCTTCTTCTTTATTCATTTCATTATTGCTAAGTCTAGAGAATTATCACAGAGAGAGAGAATTAAGAAATTGAGAGAATTGTGAGTTGTTTGATTGATTGAGAAAGTTTAATCCCTCCTATCTACACTAATCTGTGAGTAATTCTCTCCAACCCAAATTCTACTTTTATGTCATTTAGTTTTTTATGAAAATGGCTTTCAATCAAGTTCTGTGGAATTTCTGTAAATTGGGAAATTGAGTTAGGAATATATGTAATAATGCGAGTAGCATAACATGTTTTATATATATTTTATATGATTCCATATCATAAGTTTCAGTAAATGATGACTTGCTATTTCAAAAATTTACAGAGTTTAGGTTTTGGCCAAATGGCCTTATACATGATATTTCATGTATTGATCGTATGTTATCCCTAAATTTTACACTCGTATATTATTATGCATGTTGATACGAAGAGAACAAAGTTTAAATAAACGGATTCCGTGTTATAACGAATCCGTAGTGACAATTTTCATGTTTTATTTTCAAAACCTTCAAGAACATCAAGAACAGTGAAAGTAAATGTGTTGATTTTACAAATTATGTGTTGTAACTTGTTAAAAATCATGCTAGATGGGTTAAGTAATGATTATATATGTATTACAATGATTGGGTAAGTCTAAATTCGTATAAAATTACTGTAAGACCCCAGCTTATTAATGAATAAAATTAAATTTTTTCTAAATATTATTGTGAATAATAAGGGGTTAATTTGATATAATACTTTGGTTATGGGTGAAATATGCAAATTTTGTAAAATAAGCAAGTGGTTATAAAATATTCATTTTGTCGGAGAATATTCGTTTGGTCGTGGAATATTCTTGCTGTCGGGAAATATTCGTACGACGGCGCAGCCTTGTGTGGGCCCCATAACGGAAAGCGATTGGATGAAGAAAACGACAAGTATAAGTTGTTTATAAATAACGGCGTAGTTGTTACCATTAATACTGTTGGAATACCCGGTGGTTAAAATACAGTAGCACACGGTATTGCACCAATTATTGATTCTTACGTAAGAAGGCACTACTCAATAATTGTTACAGTAGTTATTGTTCAATATTTTATTTTATTGATTCAATAATTGCTGCGTTGATATTTTATATTATTGTTGTTTCAATAATTGTTGATGCACAGTATTTTCCTTTATCAGATCAATAATTCATATTATTTGAATAATATTATTAGATAACATTATTGGCAATGTCTAGAAAGTTCTTTCTAAGGAGAGGTTTGGTCATCTAATTGCGCGCCAGTAAGGAGAAATCCTTATTGGAAAGCCTCCTCTTTCCTGGGAACGGCCTGGTTGTCATAAATGTGATTCTGTAATATTATTTGTGAATAATTAATTATTGATTCATATGATAAGAAAATATTTATTTTATGTGGATATAAATGAGGGATATATTTTTGTGGTAAAAATGAAGGAGTTAATGTTGAGGTTTTTATCAGTATTTTTGTCGGAATGGAGGTATTAAAAAGCAGGGTTTTTGAGATATTTTGAGGGGGTTATAATTTTTAATCCGACCGTTGGATCGTGGTAATTTTTGGATATGTTATACATATATAAGTTTAGTATATGTCCACAAATTTTGAACCGTTAAAAATGAACGTATGATTTATTATGAATTTTACGAGATGACTGGTTCAGAAATTGTTGAATTTTCGGAGTTAATCATTTTGGTAGAAAATTCTAGAATTGGTGGGCCCCACTCTTGGTTGGTGAAGAAATGTGCTGAGATTTTTATTCAAATGTGGTGGGTGGAAATAGTAGCAGGTAAAGCCATCAGGTTGCAGGTTAAGTCTGCTTCGGCGTGCTAACATTTTTCTATAAATAGAGGGCTAAGTTAGAATTGAAAATCACACCAGAAACAAGTTTTCTCTCTTTCTCTCTCTAGATTATTGAGTGTATTTTGTGAGTATTTAGATACTTTGAGAGTTTCTATTCATCAGAGCAAGTTTCTTTCAGCCTTATACCGGTATTCTGACCAGAAGTATTGATATTTTGAGGTAAGAGATATTATTTTCTTCTTAATGATATTATTTTCTTCAATATCATTATGCTGAAATATTGATATGAACTTTTTATCAAATTTGGAACTTTTTGTGTCGGGGTTACTATTCACGTATACGTTACTATTCACGTATACGGCACTATTCACGAATACGGCACTATTCACTGAAAAATAAAATTTTCCATTTTTGTCCAAGATGTCAATTATGGTTACTATCTTTGATTGTATCCATGTTTTGATCTTTATTTTTGAATTCTGCTTCACAATTGATTATTATGAAGTATTATTGATCTTGGATAAACTGTTATACGAATCCCTACTATTTGTCCTTCTGTCTCACTGGATTCATTTTCTTTAAGATATTTTTCATCATCCTCAGTCCTAAATGATGATATTACTGAATATCTTTGGCATGTAGTGCAAAGATGTATGATTACTTGATGAATATCTTTGGCCTGTAGTGCAAAGATGAACAGGTGTTGAGATGAACATGACTGACAGGTGATACAAATGAATATCTTTGGCCTGTAGTGCAAAGATGAATATTTGGATAAAGATGATTATTAATTGATGTTACAGGGATAAAATATTGATGATGGACTTTTAAATCTTAGAAGATAGTAGAATTCATTCTCTACTTGACTCTTCTAATGGTTTGTTGTTTCCGCTGCAGTTGTTGATCTAAAACTTGTTGTCGATTATATTCTATCAGATTTTTCCCTGTTGAATACTAATGATAATTTGTTGTATATTATCTTAGTCATAATATTCTTTACTGGGCAAGTTAAGCTCACCCTTTTCCTTTTTGTTCCATTTTTCTTCTCAAGAGGTGAGAACATAGCAGGATCTAGTCGGGGTATAGAGTGATGGTTCTAGAAAAATGTTTTAGCAGTCCTCACTATTTCTGTAAAATAGTATTTGAATAATTATATTGAGGACTTATTTGAGTGTGGATATTGTCTAGAAGACAATATTTGTATTTAAACTCACAGTATGTGTTGTCGTATTTTGCACGACAATTGTATTATTGAAGTTGTAGTTTGCTTTCTGTACCATGTATTTGGCGACTCAGAATGGGTGTTGTATACCTATTTTGGGGGCATCACAGTTGGTATCAAAGCTTAGGGATATGATCCCTGGCTGAGATGTGAGGCAAGAACTAGGAGGGGAGAGACGGGGAATTCCTTCGCTAGTTTGACCTGACTAAGTTTATTTGGTGTTTATTTGGTCGGTCAGAGTATAGGGATAATATATGACATGACTATTAACCCTTGTTTTATGGCAGTATTTAAGAATGGCAGCTGAGAACGTTAATAATGGAGTAAATCAGACCGTGGAGAAACCTTTGATCACCACCCAGGGGAACGTGCAACAGGAAGGCAATATTCCTCCTGTAAATAACGTTACCGAGCAAACGATGAATGATGGAATGTTTAGGAGCTTTTTGCAGTTCATACAAAATCAGACGAGGGAGACTCGTGTGCAGAATACAGGTGGAAATGATAACAACGCGCGGTTTGTCACAGCCAAGCAGTTCAAAGAATTGGGACCACCAGAATTTAAGGGAAAGCCGGATCCGATCATGGCAGAAACGTGGGTCAAGAAAATTACCAAGATATTCGATGTCTTGGGATGCACGGAAGAACAGAAGGTTCCATTCGCCACCTTTATGTTCCGCGGTGAGGCAGACTACTGGTGGGAGTCTGTGAAGCGTACCCAGCCTGACGCACTCAACATGTCCTGGGAAACATTTCAAAAACTGTTCAATGACAAGTACTTTCCTGAAAGTATTCGTCATATGAAGGAGGTGGAGTTTATCAGACTGGAACAAAACAACATGACGGTGTCCCAGTACGAGGCGAAGTTTGCAGAGTTATCCAGGTTTGCACCTCATTTGGTCGAAAATGAGGAACGAATGACAAGGATGTTTCTGAGAGGTCTAAAACCCGAGATTCGGCAATATCTTATCTCTCATAAATTTTCTTTATATTCAGATGTTGTAAACAGGGCTCAATTATTAGAGCGAGATAATGAGTATGTGCAACCGAGGGACCACAACCAGGGTCATACCGGTGGCGGCAGTCATCGAAGCAATGAAAACCAGCAGGGAGGAAAACATTCGGACAAAAGCGGTAACCACTCTGGTGGTAATCGTGGTCGTGATAATAAAGGAGCGAGTCGGGAGGAGATTTCAAGAAGAGAAGGTACAACAATGATAACGTGAAGACGTCAGCACAAACATCAACTGTTTCTAGGGGAGGAGAACGACCACCGGTCGTATGTTACAAATGTGGGAAAGAGGGACATATCAGCCCAAACTGCCCACAACAATCCAAGGTATGTTATAACTGTGGAAAGGAGGGTCATATAGCTCGAGAGTGTTCTGTAGCAAAACCAAGTTCAGCGGGGATGGTGACTCCAAAAGTTGTCCCGGATAAGTCAAAATCAGCGGTTCCTGGAAGAGCGTTTGTCGTGACTGGCCAAAATGCGAGAAACCCGAACGAGGTGATCACGGGTAAGCTAATCTTGAATTCTTGCGAAGTTTATACTTTAATAGATACCGGTTCTACCCATTCTTTTATCTCACCTGCTTGTGCTCAACGTTTAAACTTGACTCCGGAGAAATTAGACTTTGACTTATCTGTTGAAACTCCGTTGGGTGAAACCTTCGTTACATCTACAGTTTATAAATCTTGCATGATCCAAGTTGGCACTATCACATTACCTATTGATCTTATCTCTTAAAACATACTTGCTTTTGATGTGATTTTAGGAATTGATTGGTTAACCACTCATCATGCTAAAATTGATTGTTTTCGTAAGGTTGTTAGTTTTCATATTCCTAACCAACCGGTCATACGAATTCAAACTACTAAACCACTAAAATCAGTCACTGTCATATCAAGCCACAAAACTATTCGTTTATTGAAAAACGGATGTCAAGCTTTCTTAGCCCATGTTATGGATTTGAACAAAGACAAGTCAGATTTGAATAATATTTCTATTGTTAGAGAATTTCCCGATGTATTTCCTGAAGAACTTCCTGGTCTACCCCCAGAACGTGAAGTTGAATTCTTTATTGACCTTGAACCCGGTACAAAGCCCATTTCTAAAATCCCATATCGAATGGCTCATATTGAACTTCAGGAGTTAAAAGTCCAACTACAGGTTGGACATCGATTTTATTCGTCCTATTACATCTCCTTGGGGTGCTCCTGTGTTATTCGCAAAGAAGAAAGATGGGAGTATGCGACTTTGTATCGACTATCGAGAATTAAATCATGTCACTATCAAGAATCGGTATCTGCTACCTCGCATTGATAACCTGTTTGACCAGTTGCAAGGAGCGCAATTCTTTTCAAAGATCGATCTTCGTTCTGGATATCATCAGCTGAAGATTAAAACTGAGGATATTCCAAAGACTGCCTTCAGAACTCGGTACGGGCATTATGAATTCTTAGTCATGTCTTTTGGATTGACTAATGCTCCTGCTGCCTTCATGGATATGATGAACCGTGTATTCAAAGAATATTTGGATCAGTTCGTTGTTGTCTTTATTGATGACATCCTCATCTATTCCAAAAGCCGTGAAGATCATGAGCGACATTTGAAGCTGATATTGCAAAGGCTTCGTGAAAATAAGCTATATGCCAAACCGAAGAAATGCGAGTTCTGGCTTGAGAAAGTTGCATTCTTTGGGCACGTGGTGTCAAAACATGGAGTATCTGTCGACCCGACGAAGATTGAAGCCATACAAAGTTGGGAGCAACCGAAGTCAGTAACCGAAGTACGTAGCTTTCTGGGCTTAGCTAGTTATTATCGGAGATTTGTGAAAGGATTTTCTCGAATCGCTACTCCGTTAACTCAGCTGACTCGGAAAGATACAAAATTTGTATGGAGTGAGGAATGCGAGAAGAGTTTCCAACAACTCAAGAGGAGACTCATTTCGGCACCTGTTCTGACAATACCACCTGGTTCGGATGGATTTGTTATCTACAGCGATGCTTTAGGCAAAGGGTTAGGATGTGTTCTCATGCAATATGGAAAAGTCATAGCCTATGTCTCGCGACAACTCAAAGAATATGAGAGGAATTATCCTACTCATGATTTGGAGTTGGCAGCAGTCATTTTCGCGTTGAAGATCGGGAGACACTACCTGTATGGGGAGAAAGTAGAGATCTATACAGATCATAAAAGCCTCAAATATTTCTTCACCCAAAAGGAACTCAACATGCGGCAGCGACGTTGGCTCGAGCTGTTGAAAGATTACGATCATACCATCCAATATCATCCTGGAAAAGCAAACGTAGTAGCTGACGCATTGAGTAGAAGATCATATGCGGGTACGAGTGCAATGTTGTTAACACAAAGGCCCATTTTGTATGACTTGCAAAGGATGGAGATAGAGATGAAGGCTCCAAGTACCCACATAATGATATCAAATATACGAGTAGAACCGACTTTAATCAATAAAGTTAAAGCTGCTCAAGCTACGGACATAGAGCTGATGCGTATGAAGAAGAAAGTGCAAGAAGGTGCTATTCCAGAAGCAAGAATTGATGAAGAATGAATACTTTGAGTCAACTCCAGACTTTGTGTTCCTAACGATTTTGACTTGAAGCATAGAATAATGATGGAGGCACACAACACACCGTTTGCAATCCATCCTGGGAGTACCAAAATGTATCACGATCTTCGACATACATTTTGGTGAAGCAATATGAAAAGAGAGATCGCGGAGTTTATCTCGAGGTGTTTAACTTGTCAACGTGTAAAGGCGAAGCATCAAGTGCCAAAGGGTCCATTGCAACCACTTGAGATCCCGAAATGGAAGTGGGAACACATTACCATGGATTTCGTTACAGGTCTTCCCATGGTTTCTCAAGGCATAGATGCGATTTGGGTTATTGTTGATAGATTAACCAAGTCTGCTTATTTCTTATCGATACGTGAGACTTATTCCCTTGAACGTCTTGCTAGTATGTATGTGAACGAGATTATGAGATTGCATGGCATGCCAGTATCCATATTTTCGGATCATGACCCAAGATTCACTTCACGATTTTGGGTTAGCTTGCAAAAAGCTATGGGCACGAATTTACGATTCATTTCGGCATACCATCCTCAAACGGACGGACAATCAGAGAGGACTATTCAAACTCTTGAAGATCTATTAAGACTCTGTGTCCTAGATCTCAAAGGGAGTTGGGATAAGTACCTACCATTGGTGAAATTCTCCTACAACAACAGTTATCAGGTGAGCATAGGTGTGGCTCCATTCGAGGCATTGTATGGAAGAAAATGTCGTTCTCTAGTATGCTGGGACGAGGTGGGTGAAGCAACATTGTTGGAACCAGAGTTGGTACGCATGACTACAGAGAAGATCCAAATGATTCGACAACGTATACAAACGGCACAGGATCGACAAAAGAGTTATGCGGATCTTCATCGGAAGGACGTGGAATTTAATATTGGGGATCATGTATTGTTACATGTTGCACCATGGAAGGGAGTTACAAGATTTGGGAAGAGAGGAAAGCTCAATCCAAGATTTGTTGGTCCATTTGAGATTCTTGAGCGAATAGGAAATGTGGCATATAGACTCGCATTACCTCCAAGCATGTCTCGTGTTCATAATGTTTTTCACATATCTATGCTTCGTAAATATGTTAAAGACCCGAACCACATTATTGAGTTAGAACCAGACGAGATAGCTGAAGATTTAACGTACGATGAGGTACCTGTTAAGATCTTGGATAGGAAAGAGCATGTCCTACGCACAAAGGTTATACCACAAGTTAAGGTTTTGTGGAGAAACCATGCTATTGAAGAAATGACCTGGGAGTTGGAATCAGAAATAAAAGCGAGTTATCCTCACCTTTTCGAAATATCAGGTACGTACGTCAATTTCGAGGACGAAATTTCATGAGGAGGGGAGGTTGTAAGACCTCAGCTTATTAATGAATAAAATCAAATTTTCTCTAAATATTATTGTGAATAATAAGGGGTTAATTTGATATAATACTTTGGTTATGGGTGAAATGTGCAAATTTTGCAAAATAAGCAAGTGGTTATAAAATATTCATTTTGTCGGGGAATATTCATTTGGTCGTGGAATATTCTTGCTGTCGGGGAATATTCGTACGACGGCGCAGCCTTGTGTGGGCCCCATAACAGAAAGCGATTGGATGAAGAAAACGACAAGTATAAGTTGTTTATAAATAACGGCGTAGTTGTTACCGTTAATACTGTTAGAATACCCGGTGGTTAAAATACAGTAGCATACGGTATTGCACCAATTATTGATTCTTACGTAAGAAGGCACTACTCAATAATTGTTACAGTAGTTATTGTTCAATATTTTATTTTATTGATTCAATAATTGCTACGTTGATATTTTATATTATTGTTGTTTCAATAATTGTTGTTGCACAGTATTTTCCTTTATCAGATCAATAATTCATATTATTTGAATAATATTATTAGATAACATTATTGACAATGTCTAGAAAGTTCTGTCTAAGGAGAGGTTTGGTCATCTAATTGCGCGCCAGTAAGGAGAAATCCTTATTGGAAAGCCCCCTCTTTCATGGGAACGGCCTGGTTGTCATAAATGTGATTCTGTAATATTATTTGTGAATAATTAATTATTGATTCATATGATAAGAAAATATTTATTTTATGTGGATATAAATGAGGAAAATATTTTTGTGGTAAAAATGAAGGAGTTAATGTTGAGGTTTTTATCAGTATTTTTGTCGGAATGGAGGTATTAAAAATCAGGATTTTTGAGATATTTTGCGGGGGTTATAATTTTTAATCCGACCGTTGGATCGTGGTAATTTTTGGATATGTTATACATATATAAGTTGAGTATATGTCCACAAATTTTGAACCGTTAAAAATGAACGTATGATTTATTATGAATTTTACGAGATGACTGGTTCAGAAATTGTTGAATTTTCGGAGTTAATCATTTTGGTGGAAAATTCTAGAATTGGTGGGCCCCACTCTTGGTTGGTGAAGAAATGTGCTGAGATTTTTATTCAAATGTGGTGGGTGGAAATAGTAGCGGGTAAAGCCATCAGGTTGCAGGTTAAGTCTGCTTCGGCGTGCTAACATTTTTCTATAAATAGAGGGCTAAGTTAGAATTGAAAATCATATCAGAAACAAGTTTTCTCTCTTTCTCTCTCTAGATTATTGAGTGTATTTTGTGAGTATTTAGATACTTTGAGAGTTTCTATTCATCAGAGCAAGTTTCTTTCAGCCTTATATCGGTATTCCGACCAGAAGTACTGATATTTTGAGGTAAGGGATATTATTTTCTTCTTAATGATATTATTTTCTTCAATATCATTATGCTAAAATATTGATATGAAATTTTTATCAAATTTAGAACTTTTTGTGTTGGGGTTACTATTCACGTATACGTTACTATTCACGTATACGGCACTATTCACGAATACGGCACTATTCACTTAAAAATAAAATTTTCCATTTTTGTCCAAGATGTCAATTATGGTTACTATCTTTGATTGTATCCATGTTTTGATCTTTTTTTTTGAATTCTGCTTCACAATTGATTATTATGAAGTATTATTGATCTTGGATAAACTGTTATACGAATCCCTACTATTTGTCATTCTGTCTCACTGGATTCGTTTTCTTTAAGATATTTTTCATCATCCTCAGTCCTAAATGATGATATTACTGAATATCTTTGGCATGTAGTGCAAAGATGTATGATTACTTGATGAATATCTTTGGCCTGTAGTGCAAAGATGAACAGGTGTTGAGATGAACATGACTGACAGGTGATACAAATGAATATCTTTGGCCTGTAGTGCAAAGATGAATATTTGGATAAAGATGATTATTAATTGATGTTACAGGGATAAAATATTGATGATGGACTTTTAAATCTTAGAAGATAGTAGAATTCATTCTCTACTTGACTCTTCTAATGGTTTGCTATTTCCGCTGCAGTTGTTGATCTAAAACTTGTTGTCGATTATATTCTATCAGATTTTTCCCTGTTGAATACTAATGATAATTTGTTGTATATTATCTTAGTCATAATATTCTTTACTGGGCTAGTTGAACTCACCCTTTTCTTTTTTGTTCCATTTTTCTTCTCAGGAGGTGAGAACATAGCAGGATCTAGTCGGGGTATAGAGTGATGGTTCTAGAAAGATGTTTTAGCAGTCCTCACTATTTTTATAAAATGGTATTTGAATAATTGTATTGAGGACTTATTTGAGTGTGGATATTGTCTAGAAGACAATATTTGTATTTAAACTCACAGTATGTGTTGTCGTATTTTGCACGACAATTGTATTATTGAAGTTGTAGTTTGCTTTCTGTACCATGTATTTGGCGACTCAGAATGGGTGTTGTAAACCTATTTTGGGGGCGTCACTATTACTAATTGGAAGTTATAGCCATATTCATGTATAATTTTACGTGTGATTGAATTTTGGCCTAATTTGGCCTTGTTATGTTCGCGAACTGCAGAACTGCAGAAACTGCAGAAAATGAGCATGGGTAACCCCGCCCCCGGCGGGTGTTACCAAACTAAATTACCCCGCCCCGGTGGTCAAAAAAATAAATAAAATAAAAATAAATAAATAAATAAATAAAATAAAAAAATAAATATTTGATGAAAATTATTATTAAAATATTTATAAAATAAATTAAATATTTTAATTGAGATATTTATGGAGTAAAATAAATATTCGATGAAAATTATTATTAAAATATTTATAAAATAAATTAAATATTTTAATTGAGATATTATGGAATAAAATAAATATTCGATGAAAATTAATATTAAAATATTTATAAAATAAATTAAATATTTTAATTGAGATATTTATGGAATAAAATAAATATTCGATGAAAATTATTATTAAAATATTTATAAAATAAAGTAAATATTTTAATTGAGATATTTATGGAATAAAATAAATATTCGATAAAAATTATTATTAAAATATTTATAAAATAAAGTAAATATTTTAATTGAGATATTTATGGAATAAAATAAATATTCGATGGAAATTATTATGAAATAATTTATTCGAGTGTAATAATAGTAAGAGAATGAAAATATTCTAATTTAATTAAGTAATTAAATTAGAAGGGTAATGATTTGTTAAATAAAGTGGAGTTTATATTAAGTGAAAATGTAACTAATGAATGTCGTGAATACATATGGTATGTGTGTAGGATTTGTGGTGAACGGAAGTAGTAATTATTTAGCCTACGCACGAGGCAAGTTTTCTAACCCTACTTGTCAATATTGTTCAAGATTATTATTTACCTCTAGTAAATTATCATTACTATTATTCAAGTTCAAATGTTATATTATTTTTTTTCAAAGCATGATTCAGTTATACAATAATTATTCTATTGTATACTTCTTGAGATTATTATTCAAATTGAATCTCATTATTGTTGAACCTTATTAGACTAGTGAACTTTATTGATTCAACTAGTCCTTAGTTGATGAACGTTCTAAATTTCAGAACCCTTATTGAATAATCCAAACCAAACTTCCTTTGGTGCGGACTCGAATGTCAAAATGAGATGAACAACCCTGCAAAGGGATTTACTTATGTGTTAGCATTAAGAGATTGTGCACAGTATGGTACTAAGGGCTGATCCCCTTAAGTACGAGAAGAAAGGTCCATAGTCTTATGACTGTTAAAGGTTTCAGGTATAACCCTTGATAACCTAGGACATAGTTCAAGGTCTTATGACCCTCAGAAATCTTTTGATTCTTGTTATTCATTCTTGATTCAAAAGTTGAGCTTTTATTTCAGATGTCTTTGATTCACTTGCATGTTATTATATTGTTATTTCATTTTTATACTTGTGGGCAATCATGCTCACTATTGCGTTATAATAACATTGCAGTTAAGAACGAAAGAACCGACGAACCTTCCACTAGTAAAGGCAAGGGCAAAGTTAGCAAGTGTTGAAGACTTGTTATTTTATTTGATGATGTATTTATATTAGACTTGAGTTAATGATGTTGTTTAAGACTTATTGTTTATATTTCCGCACAGATGTTTAAGGTTAGTTCAACCTGGGATTATGTTTATGATTCAGATGTTGTAACCCTATAAGGGGAAGATTTTTATTTCTATCTATTGCATGGTTTGCATTTATTATGGGTAGATAGATAGATGATATTTGTACAGTGAACACCAAATCCCGTGAAATCGAAGTACCCGGATTTGGGGGTGTCACATTTATAATATTAAAATCATTTTCCCTAATTTATTTAATATACTTATAAAATAAAATAAATATCAATAATATTAAAATAAATATAAATATTAATGAAAAATATGTCAAATTATCAAAAGTTATTTTTCATAACTTAAAATAATTTTTAAAACTAATTTTGGAATTTTTAGAAATTATTTTCTATTTTTAATCATTTTTTGGAAATTAGAAAACTAATTTAATTAAAATCGTTGCTAAAGCCTTTAGCGACACTTACTATCATTGTTGGTGTTCTTGAGCCTCAAGAACACTGACAAGCAGTCTCAAGGTGCTCGGTTTGACTACCTTTAATTCTCTGTTCATGTTGATTTTGGGCATACTAAGACATTGATCTTGCAGTACTAATGTAATACTACATGTTCCCACCATCATCTAGGTCATACAACAACATACCATAAAGATCTGAGCCTTCAAAGTCACTATCAGAACGTTCCTAGGTTTTCTGGGTTACTCAGAAACCCATTCAGTTCTATGTGGTCACTTTATGACTCGATTAATCATAGGTTCTAGCTATTGATTAAGTGTCTAACTAGTCCAAACATGTAGTCCTCATGTCAAAGAACATATATGCATCACTAGATCAGTCCAACTATATCACAATCACAAGATTTGAAACGGTCAAACCTTGTCAGAAAACTTGTTCATACGGTTTCTGGAATTTCTAGAAAACTTAAATCGTGATCAAACGACCTACTTTGACCATCCACTACTTTAATTCTGTTTATTGTTTAAGGGATCTAAATCCATGAATCTATAGTCCAACTAACAGAGTACAACTTGGATACAACAACACAATTAAATCACCTAACATCTATCAAATATAGGCTCAAAAAAATCTTATCAGACGCTGATGAAGAATTTCTGGGTTTCCCAGAAACTCTTGGTCATGCTCGGTCAACCTACTTTGACCATCAATGACTTGTAATCTGGACATGGTATGACCATGATTCCACTTCCAGATTACAGTCCACATAGCATACTACAAGTCTATAACTTCAATCAAGAAAAATCATAAACAGGTATGAATCTATGGCCTCTGACATTTGCTTGTTAGGACATAAATTAGGGTTCTTGGTAGTTTTTCAAAACTTGATTTTTAAGCCCTTTGATGTTATAGATCTAGGATATAACATCATAGATCACCAAATAACATCTAATAGCACATGACTAAACGTATAAACACATACTTTGTCTTAGCCTACAAGATCAAATAGGGTTAGGGTTTTATACCTTCTCTTAATCAATCTTTGATCTAAGCTTTCCTCTACTGACTGTGATGTTCTAGGGGCTTGGTTAGTGATTGATTTACTTATCTATTTCCTAGGTTTGGAGAGAGAGAGGTTTGGTTGAGTGTTTGAGAGCAAATGAGCCAAAGTTGTGAACTTTCTCTCTCTTTAATCTATTAGATTTTGATACAATGAACCTAATACTTGCAAGGTGGCATGTGATATCTGATATTATCAAGATTTTATCACATGTTGGTATCCTAAAAGTGATGAGTCATTTTTATTCTAGAAAACCTTTTAGTTGACAAGTTAAGTAAAAGAGTAATTTAGTAATTTTGCCCCCAAAAGGGTACTTTGATCGTTTCCCTTATAATTTTAAGGGTATTCTAGTCATTTGACATCATTCCTTTTAATATTAACCCTTAGGGTTTGATAATCTCAATTAGGGTTTACTAATTAGGGTTTAGGGTTCCTAAATATAAAATTAGGATTTCTCGGAATTCAATTAGGGTTCTTAACTATTCGTTAGAGTTTCTTAATCATAGATTAGGGTTTCTAATCTATCACTAGGGGTTACTAAGGTTATACCTTATCCGATCAATCATTGATCATTAAGCACATACAGTATAGACACATACACACAGATACAGTTAGAATCAGTGTATTAACTATCGAGTCCCTATCCGTAACTAGGGTTAGGGTTTTCAATATCTGTTCAACCTATCTCCACTAATATTTCTCAGTCAATACACAGTTTGACCATCTTACTAAACTCGTATCACATATACTCAGCACAATATTGATAATCAATACCAATATTAAATAAAAAAAATTATTCTTAAAATTTGAACTGTTTGAAATTTTGGGTCCTCACATCCTGACCGACCGTATTTACTTCTGGGGATATTCGAGGTTTTAATGACGGCGATCCCATATAGTGGTATTGTGAATTACTCACCTCAAAGGCTTGAAAGCTTGTTGGCTCAATGCCCTCATTCAAACTGATTATGGGGGCATATATTCATTGTTGATCCCCCATCGATGAAAACTCCTCCTATCACATATCCTGATGATATAACTGCAATATGCAAAGCTTTGCGATGCCCAATTCCTTCTGCTGGTATATCATCATATGTGAAGGATATAACATTGTTGTTCAGTACGTAGCTAATCAGATGTTGGAGGCGTATAGTTGCTCAAGTAATCCCATCCATAACAGAAACTGAGATGGTAATGACCTTCACTGACATATAAGAAGCTCCATTTTATGAGAGGGTCCTAACAGGCATAGGAAACCCATTTTAAAAAATTATCAAACACGGAGAAATGGCTGAGATGGGGTTAAAATTTGGAAAGATTAAAGACCTCACTGCTTTAGAAGCTGTGGCTGAGCACATTCAAGTTAGAAATTATGGGAATAACCCTCAGAGGGTTCATAAAAAGAAAGAAGAGGATGTATCCTTGGTGCTGCAAGGATAAACTCAGAGAGGAAAACTTGCCCATTCAAAGGAAAAATTATTCTCCTTTTCAGGCACAATCCTTAAATCCTCTATTGCAAAAATTTGGAGAGGTCAGACGTCAAAGAGTTTTCACACCCTTAGAAGACTCATTGGAAAATATACTCAAGCTTCTGACACCACAGAAGAAAATTGTCCAGCTCCTTCATCCAACCAATCCAAGTGGAACGAATTTTAATACAAGTAAGAAATATGCTTATCATTTTGGAGCTCCGGGGCATGACACCCAAGATTGTTGGTCCCTCAAACACAAAATCCAGGATCTGATAGATAATGGTGAGATTGTGGTAACAAAACCAGAACAACCACATGTGCAAGATAACCCTCTCCCTCAACACAAGGAAGAGAATGTCAATATGATCAACAGAGGGAGCAGAGAAAGTTCCAATTACCTCAAATATATAGGTAATTCTCCCCAAACCAGCAAAGATGGTTATGATAAGTTGGATTATTCAGAATTTCGGTTTATAATAGAACGAGAAATGAAGTCTATCAATGAACGGATCGATCAATTGGCAGAACTGGTGATACATCAGCACCAAGTAACTTGGCAACTGATCAATCAGGAGTATAATAGTCTCCTCTCCCTTATCACAAAGAATTAACAACAAGTTCAAGAGAATGAAACCTTGGAAGAAAAACTTGCAAAGAAAGCATGATCTCAGGTTCGTCCGGACTATGAAGACCAAAGGAAGTTTCACCCCTTTGGGTCAACCAATGGAAGAAATCCTATAGTTGTTGATCAATGATGGGAAGAACACAACAATGTTACCCCCAATCAATCTACGTTCTAAGAGATTTAATGCTATTGGGGTTTGTTAATACCACTCAAATACTCGGGGTCATACCACTGAAAGCTGCTGGTCACTTCATCATCTCATTTAGAATATGATTGACAGCGATTATCTGTAAATGGCAGATAATGATACCGTATTGCCTGAGGAAAAGAAGATATTTCCTCAAGAAACACAGATATGGAGGGAAGTTATAGCAGTCATATCTTCTAAAGGAGACTTGTCTGCAACACCTCTTGTAATACAATGAATGAAGGCCAAAGGAGTGAAAAACCCTTTAAAGGTGGCCACACCAGAACCATTGGTATGCCATTCAAGCCGCAGTATCCTATCATCAGCCTGAAAAAAGTCCCATAGAATTATGGGGAGGTTAAGGGATCAACTTCAAATCAAACTGCTGCTATATCAAAAGAAAACCCGATGTATCTACCTCAGCGAGTAATGTAGTCAGTCATCAAATCCAAGGGGAAAGTGCCCGAGGAGAAAGTTGAAGAATTCCTCTGTAAGATGGGGCATAATGAAGCCAAGGTGGTGCAAAGCTTGAAACAAGCACCTCAACAGATAGCCACTTTGGACTTGGTATTCTCCTCTGAAGATCATCGCAAGGTCTTAATGAAAGTACTGGAAGAAGCTCACCTGCCAAAGAAGGTGGACACTGAAAAGTTTCATCATTTGGTATATCACATTTTTAACACCAATGTGATATCTTTTACTGATGATGACATACCACCCGAAGGGACGGGTCATTGCAAGCCACTGCATATAGCAGTGATGTCTTCAGGATATGTGGTCGGAGGTGTGTTAATAGATGGATGATCTTCCTTGAACATCTGCCCCTATGCCATGTTGGAAAGAATGAAGATCAATCCTAACCGAATTTGAAGTAGCCACATAGTCATAAGAGCCTTCGATGGATCTCGACGAAATGTTGTAGGAGAAATTAAACTGCCAGTGGAGATTAGTCCACATACTTTCAACATATCCTTTCAAGTGCTAAACATCACCACATGATATAATTTGTTGTTGGGAAGGCCATGGATCCATATGGCAGGAGCCGTTCCATCTACCCTTCATCAACAACGGTTATCTGGTCACTGTCAATACTGAACCAGAATATTTTGTCCATGTCCAATGTGATATGCTTTCAATCAATTTAAATGAAGGAGATGAGCCTGTTAGTTTTCAAGCCCTCGAGGTGAGCAACACTCATTATCAACCAATTGGTTCACCAGCTTTGAAGCCCAGAATTTCCACCGAAGTAATGTCGGCTAGTTAGGAAATGATATCCTTGGGTTTCCAGTCTGGACAAGGATTAGGGAAAACTCAGCAAGGAATTAGAACTCCAGTTCAAATTTCTAGCCAGCCATGAAAGGCTAGTTTTGGCCATTCCTCTGGATCAAATCATTAGAACCTGCATAAGCATCCATCAGTTATTTCCTCTACAATTTTGCTACCTAATCTTACAGATGCAGTATTTGTAAGGCCTCTGCGAAAAATTCCTGTTTCCATGGCGGGTTTGCTGATTCCTAGGCCCAAGCTTGCTAGTGAAAAAGAAGTCCTAATTCTAGACCCAGAAAGCGAGGAAAGGAATCAAAGACTCAAATAAGAAGTGAAAAACTGGTTATCAAAGATGTACTTTTTGGTGCATACTGAGGGTATGAACGATATCCTAGATGACTGCTCAGAAGATCAGATCCTGACCCCTAGCATCAATATGGCTAAAGAGAACAGGTCAAAAGAAAAAATTGAGCCTAATATGAATTCAGTTATGGTCATCATCAAAGAGGTGGAGAATATCAACTACCCCTTAATCACAACTGTCCACCCTAGGCAATTGGAGCAGCACTCCTTGCATCTGTCTAAAAGGGTAAAAAGAGCAGAAAATCATTTTGCCCTGCTATGTAGATATTATTAACTACTTGCTTTTGTTGCACAATACTAGCAGTTACTTTTGTTATGCTTGTGCTAACACTTTGTATGATCAAACAATCTCATATATTAAGTGAAAGCGTTTTGTTTTTAGGAAACTTTGTCTAGCCTTGCTGGTGGAATGCTAAATCTCCACAATGACTACAACTTTGATGTAAAGTTGGACTTCGACTTGATGAGGATTGAGCAAGAAGAGCAAGAGGACTATGAGGTGCTTGAGGAGATCAAAGAATGGGTCAAAGATAAACCTAAACCAAACCTTGATCAAACTACCTATGTCAATATCGAAACCTCATAAAACCCTAAAGAAATCCAGAATGGCACGGACCTTACCCCAAGCCAAAGAAAATAACTGATTGATATACTAACCCAGTTCCAAGATGTGTTTGCATGGTCACATGAGGACATGATTAGTTTGTCTACTGATATTGTCATTCATCACCTGCCCATTAAGGAAGGATTTAATCCAGTCAAACTTAGGCGATTGAAACCTGAGTGGAGTTTGGAAGTCAAGGAAGAAATTGTTAAATAATTCAAAGTCAGCATCATCATGGTATCAACCTACCCTGAGTGGCTATCCAACATAGTTCCTGTGCCTAAGCCCGGAGGGAAGGTATGAGTATGCATGAATTACCGGGATATGAACAAAGCTTGTCTCAAAGACAATTTCGTAGTACCATTTATCCACATACTAATAGACAACACAACTCAGTATGTCATGTATTCTTTTGTTGACTTCTTTGCTGGGTACCACCAGATCATGGTTGCTGAAGAGGATCGGGAGAAAATAGCCTTCATCACTCCCTGGGGAACCTTCTATTATAGACGTTTATCATTCGGCCTTATCAATGTCGGTGCACCTACCAGCGAGCCATTATGGCTCTTTTCCATGATTTGACGCACAAAGAAATAGAGGTCTATGTGGATGACATCATCATCAAATCCCGGAAGGAAGATGAGCATATAGACCATCTCAAAAAGCTTTTCAACCAATTGCGCAAATACAACTTGAAACTGAATCCGGCCAAGTGTGCCTTCTGTGTCAAGTCAGGCAAGTTGCTGGGATTTTTAGTAAGCCACAGGGGCATTGAACTGGATCCCGCAAAAATTAAAGCCATCACTTAGATGTTCGTGCCCCAAACCAAAAGGGAAATATGGGGATTTCTAGGGAGAATCAATTTTATCAACAAATTCATCTCCCAACTCACAACAACATGTGAGCCCATCCTTAAGCTGTTAAGGAAAAACTCCTCCATGAAGTGGAATGAAGAGTGTCAAAAAGCCTTCCTTTCCATCAAAAAGTAATTGATCAAAGCTCCCGTCTTGGTACCTCCAAGGGACAACGTTCCCATGTTTATGTACCTGTCAGTCAATGACAATGTTATGGGCTGCATGCCGGGACAAAAAGACGATAGAGGCAAGGAAAAAGCTATCTATTACCTCAATAAAGATTCAGCAGCGGCGAGAAAAAGTACACTTTGATTGAAAAGACCTATTGTGCATTAGCATGGGCCGTTATGAGATTACAACATTATCTCCATGGTCACACAACCTATCTCATATCTTGCATGGATCCTCTGAAGTACGTATTCAACAAACCCATGTTGAAATGCCGACTATCTAAATGGCACTTGATCCTCCAATAATTCGACATCATCTACATGACTCAAAAGTCTATCAAAAGTCAAGGAATTACGGATCAATTGGCCGAAGCACTATCAGGGAATTTTGAACCCTTGGAAACATATTTTCCGGATGGGAGTAATGACAATTCAACAAATACATCAGGAAAATATAGTCCGATCTTAGAAATTGTATTTTGATGGAGCTATAAACATGGAAGGTGCCGGAGCAGGGGCAGTTCTGGTATCTATTTTGGGAGAACAGTATCCTGTGGCTATCAAATTGTAGTTTGTCAACACCAAAACACAACTAAGTATGAAGGTTGTATAATGGGGTTAAAATTGGCTCAATCCATGGATGTCAAATGATTGGCTATCTTTGGGGATTCCGAGCTAGTCATCAAACAAACCACTGGGGCATATCACACCAAAGAATTACATTTGTTGCCTTACCATCGACAAGTTATCAAGATGGCTATGGAGTTTGAAGAAATATTCTTCATCCACATCCTTCGAAATAGGAATGATTTAACTGATGCACTTGCGACCCTGGCCTCCTTGATCAACATATCTGAAAGAGGAGGCATCCCAAATATCAAACTTGTATGCCAGAAGGCACCAGCCTATGGAAATTATATTGGAGAAGTATCAGATGAACTACCTCCCATCAAACAACATGGCCAAGTCAAGCTAAAAGAAAACATGGCCATGAAATTCTATCTAAGCAGAGACATACTCTATAAAAGGGATGCAGGAATAGGCCTTCTAAGATGCCTAGACAAAGACGAAGCCCAAATACTCATGGATGAAGTCTATGGTGGAGTATGTGGTCCACACATGAGCGGTCCCTTACTTGCCAAGAAGATATTAAGAACAGGGCATTATTGGATATCTCTCAAAGTCGACTATAATGATAACGTCAGGAAATTTTATCGATGCCAAATTCATGGAAATGCCATCCACGCTCCTTCAAGTGAACTACATAATACGAGTTCACCATGGCCTTTTTCAATGTGGGGAATGGACGTGATTGGGCTAATTGAGCCCAAAGCCAATAATGGTCATCGGTTTATCTTCACCATGGTCAATTACTTCACCAAATGGGTAGAAGTAGCCGCTTTTCCCAAAGTCACCAAAGAGGTAATTATTGGTTTCATCAGAAATAATGTCATCTGTTGATATGTACAACTAGAGGTGATCGTATCGGACAATGCCAAAAATCTAAATAACCAGATGATGGAGGAGTTATGCAATAAATTCCACATCAAACATCTTAACTCCATCATTTATCGTCCAAAGATGAATGGTTCTGTTGAAGCAGCCAATAAGAACATCAAGAAGATTATGCAAAAATGTCCGTCAATCACAAAGGATGGCTTGACTTGTTGCCGCTGACTTTACTAGCCTACAGAACGTCAATGCGCACTTCTATTGGGGCTACCCCTTACTCATTGGTCTATAGCACAGAGGCAGTGCTCCCCATAGAGGTAGAAATGGAGTCATTAAAAGTATTAATAGATGATTAAATGGAGGAAGACTAGTGGTTGGAAGACCGGTACCACCAATTATCTCTGATAGATAAAAGGAGGGCCACAACAATCTTTCATGGTCAATTATATTAGCAGAGGATTGCTCGATCATACAACAAGAAAGTCCGGCTACGACAATTCAAAAAAATGACTTGGTACTGAAGAAAGTCCTTGCCAATCAAGATCAAAACAAAGGAAAGTTCGCCCCGAACTGGGAAGGCCCTTTTATTGTCAAGGAAGTGTGGATAGGAGAAGCCCCTAGACTACAAGAAATGAACGACAAAGAAATTTCCCAGCTTATCAATTCAGACACCGTGAAAGTTATTATGTCTAAAGTCACCCGCAAACCAACATCCTGGTTCAGAAAAAAATCATCATCAATAAAATCAATCAAGTCAATTCAGGCTTTCACTAAAGAGCCAGAACTACGTAGACCTGATCTCCCCTCATTAGGGGTGAGCATGGTGCGATTTAAATCTCAAACCGCACACAAAACCGCTTAGGTGCGGCTTGAAAAATCCAAAATTGTACATGAAACCATTTATGATTGGTGCGGTACGATTTTAAACCATGTGATTTGGTTTCATTTGGTGCGATTTCGATTCCAAAACCAATTGAAATAATAAACCCGTAAAATAGTTAGCAAAATCATTCACGCAAACGTATTATGCAGTGAGCAGAATCATGGAGCTAATTTATTAAAATTAATACTATGTTATCACATTTGATTTAGGAAATATCAAGTCACTCTTGATTTGCAAACATAATTGATACTATTTATTCTTCATTCAACCCTATAATATATGTCTTCTAAAATAAAATGAGGAGAATATTTTATAGTAGAGAAATATATATATACTTGTAGCAAATTTGAGAAAATATGATGATTATTTGGTGCAGTTTCAATTTTATGCGTGCGATTTTGACTAGTAACCAAATCGAAACCATAAATTTGGTTTTTCAACCCACCTAAAACCGCCACATACGCCGGAACTGTTGGTCCAGTTTTAATTGGTGCAGTTTATGCGGTTTTGGTTCCAATTTAGTTCGTTGCTCAGCCCTACCCCTCATCAATGGGAGTACGTAGGCAGCCAACTATAGTGTGGTCTAACCCCCACAAAAATCATAAAAACCCCTGCAAAGAGCAGGAACTACGTAGACCTGATCTCCCCTCAGTAATGGGGGTACGTAGGCAGCCAACTATGGTGCGGTCTGACCCCTACGAAAATCACAAAACCCTTTCAATGGTTCTGTGATCACTAGATACAATAAAAACCCCACTTAAACCAAAATCAGGAACTACGTAGACCTGATCTCCCCTCATCAATGCGAGTACATAGGCAGCCATCTATGGTGCGGTATAACCCTTACAAAAAACCATAAAATCTCTTCAACAGCTTGATCTAGAGCCTGAACTACGTAAGACCTGATCTCCCCTCATCAATGGGAGTACGTAGGCAGCCATCTATGGTGCAGTCGAACCTTCAAAGAGGAAAGCCAAAACCTTTGCTTAAACCTCAACCACATCAAAAGACCAGTCCTAAGACACCAATAATTGGAAGCCCGAAAATCGGCGATCCATTCTGAAAGATCCTAGGACATCTTAATGTCAATCCATCAATGAGAAGTTTAGGATACATCAAGATAACAAGTCATAAAGAAAATGGAAACTATCAAGCAAGTGACAAGACATATCTAAAAGGGAAGTGAATCAAAATATATTTCCTTGCCATATAATACTTTTTGATATGTACAATGTATCCTATGCATGACAAAAATGGTTAACCAAGTTTATGCAAGAAAATAAAAGCTAATCCACAAACCCGTAGATAAACGGGCCAGCAAGTCCAACATGGCGTCCATCTCAGAAGATGGAGGTGAATCTATAAGCTCCTGCCCTAGGGTAAGCATGATAGCCAGAAGATCCACGACCATCTGTATAGTGCTACCATGCTCATCTATGAATGCACTCATATCAGCAACGATGCTAGCCGTGTGGGATCTAAGTGAAGTACTATCTGTAGTGGCAGCATCTCGGGTAGCTCGATCCTCATCCCCCGCTCAACAAAAGTAGCATCCCTTCTAGCTCGGGCGTCATCCCTCTTAGTAAAAGCAACATCTCTACCAAAAAGAGTTGTCAACATCAGAGCCCTAGCCTGTTCCCTCTCAAATGTCGTCAGATGTAACCTCTACTCCAAATACTCTACAGAAGGTGGAGCCATAGTAGTGGGAATACTAGGGGAATCAACCAGAGCTGCTGTCATACTAGCAAATAGCTCATCCTTGGTGGGATAATCAGGGTCCTTCATAGGCTCCTCATCATCAGAATCAATACTCGGCTCTGAGTGAACAACCATAGCCGATGCAATATCTGCCTCCAGCCATGCAGAATACTTTGAAGAGTGACTCGGCTGACTAGTCAAAAAGTCAGCCCTTTCTCGACGATTCCAACAATCATAAATCCTGGTTAAGTTCTCTCCTAACAAAAGCCAAGCTGACAGTCGCTGACCCAATGCCCCATCAAAGGGATGAATATCTTAAAACTGATGAAATTATCCCATGACAACCAATAGATGATATATGGTCACCCCTCTCAAATCAGCCAGGGGTAGATAGTCTATGCCAACTGCATAAGTAATAAAGCTATAGGGAGAGCTAAGTCCTGAACAAGGCAAGATAGCAAATGGATCCTTAATCCCTGTCAGAAAAGCTAATCAGGATGCTGCGTCTGTACACTCAGCCACCTGAAAGGAATAAGACATGGCTATCTCATGAGTAAAGTAGTACCTATGATGTCTAAATGTGCCAATTAGTCTCAAGTGTGTCATAAACCATACATACAATAACACAACACTGCCTCTGAAAACCCCCACAGAATGGGTATGGAAAAATATGGCCGACCTCAAGGTCTCTGCGAATATCATGGGCAAGATGGTGTAAACCTCCCTGAGAGCACGGACTACCGTAATCAGGCCAATGTCCAGATGGTCTATGTACAATGGCATGTACAAATAGGCCACGGTGCACATCAAGAAAATATCTACGCGGGCAACATGCCACTCACCCTCAGTAATGGTGAAATCCTCTGAATGTTGTAGATAGCTGTCCAGTGACCCAAATTAGTCAATCAAGAAATCCATAAACACTACATGCCCTGAGGTAATCTCGTCCAGGGCAACTCTGCGTCGTAAGCCTATCAAGGTCATAAATTGTCGGTTCATATCAACGACTGCCATCCTAGAGCAAGGTCGGTCCAAAGGGAAATCAGTGAGAGGCTCATACTCCTCCAATGTAGGAGTCAACTCATAGATGTCGAATCTAAAGACCTGTCTCTATGGTATCCAATAAGATATCATACCCTCTATAAAGCCCAACGGTACCTAGAACGTCAGGAGGATCATAGAGTGCCTCAATAACTGATCAACTGTCACCCAATCTGGAGAAGACAAACTGCCATACCAAGATCTCAAAGAAGAGGCCACCAATATGGGTGGGGTATGTTCAATTCGACTAACGGTGGATGAAGACATCTATAAAGCTGAATCATAAGACCATCTAGGGGCCAATGCTAAACTCACCTCTGGGAATGCATATCCATGACATAATGCATGCATTATGATAAATAACAATGATAAATGATAAATGATAATATGATGTAAAGAATAGAAACTATTATACGTACATTCTTGAATACATCATCATCTAATACATCATCTCTATATACAATTGAAAATAAAAATACAGGAAATGGGGCACATTCGCTTGATATCTAATAGAGGCCTATCAAAAGATATAACGAGAAATGGGGCACAACAGCCCGATATCTAACAGAGGCCTATCAAAAGAAATAATGAGAAATATATCAGAAGAAATCGATGATGTCCACATCATCCAATTGAACTCTCTGATGTAACTCCTCTTGAGTCACTGAATCTCTACCAGAAGGGATGTCAGGTCGATACAAAAGAGGGTCTACACCGTAAAGCTATCAGAATATAGGCCATCTGAAGGGCCAGTGCCAGAGCTGGACGGATCAAAAGAATCTACCTCTGATGAATCTCGGTCCAAATGCTGGATGAAAAAATGTGTCCAGTCCAACCTTTGGATCAAACTGTCAATTTGCATCAAACGAGTGGGCTCTCGGACGCAGGCAATCTAGTCTGTCATTATTACAGACCCAGGAATAATATCCCCTATAAACTGTGTGGCGTGGGTCTGAGCTCTAATGGTGCGAGGGAACCACCAGCTGTAAAAATCCTCTTGAGTGAAAACACCCTTTGACAAAGTGAAGCCATCTCAACCCATCAAGGAAATCTCGGTGATCGGCTGAGATAAAGACCAATGTCGCCTAAGAGGATGAAAGAATGAAATGCATATCTCCCCTGTGGTGCTCCTGATAGCACACTTTCCTAAATAGAACTCCCAGCCTCCGTTAGGATAGGAATCCGACTGGTGGGTATAATATATACTCAACACCAGTTAGAAAGCCACCCTCAAAGCCCATTATCAAATGGTCCTCAGAGTAGGGAACCCGTGTGATGACATCGGCTGTCAACAACTCTAATTATAAACAAGAATGTGTAAACCCCTCGACTATAGGAACCTCTGTTGTGTTAACGCTTTAGTAAATGGATCTGTAATGTTGTCTTGAGAGTCCACACACTCCATGGTGACATCTCCTCTTTCAATGATCTCTTTGATCAAATGAAACTGTCGCAACACGTGTTTGGATTTCCTGATGAGTCATGGGTTCCTTAGCCTGCATAACAGCTTCGGTGTTATCACAAAATAAGGATACTGGTCCTCTAATGCTAGGAATCACACCAAGTTCAGTTATGAACTTCTTCATCCAAACAGCCTCCTTTGCAGCTTCACTTGCAGCTATGTACTCTGCCTCTGTCACTGAATCAACAACTGTTTGCTGTTTGGAACTCTTCCAACTCACAGCGCCACCGTTTAAGGTAAACACATATCCCGAAATGGATTTACTGTCATCTTGGTCTGTTTGAAAACTTGAGTCTGTGAAGCCCTCTAGTTTCAATTCAGACCCACCGTAGACAAGAAATACATCCTTAGTTCCTCTTAAGTACTTTAGGATATTTTTCACTGCCTTCTAGTGCTCTTCTCTTAGATTCAACTAATATGTGCTTGTTACACTAAGTGTATGAGTAACATCCGATCTAGTACAGATCATACCATATATGATAGATCCTATTACTGAAACATAAGGAATATTACTCATACGGCCTCTCTCCTCAGGTGTCTTTGGGGCCTGTTTCTTGGAGAGATGTATTCCATGGCTTATCGGCATGAGACCTCTTTTGGAATCTTCCATGCAAAACCTCTTTAGCATCAAGTCAATGTATGTTCCTTGGGATAAGCCAATCATCCTTTTAGATCTATCTCCATAAATTTTTATCCCCAAAATATAGGATGCTTCTCCCAAGTCCTTCATGGAGAAGTGTTTAGATAATCAGATTTTAATCGATTGAAGCATAGGTTATCATTCCCTATCAATAATATATCATCAACATATAATACAAGGAATAAAACAACGTTCCCACTAACCTTCTTGTACACACATGGTTCATCCTCATTTTTGATAAAATCAAACTCTTTGATTGTCTCATCAAAACAGATGTTCCATCTACGAGAAGCTTGCTTCAATCCATAAATGGATCGTTGTAGCTTACAGACTTGATTTGTTCCGATCGTTGAATCAAATCCCTCTAGCTGTGTCATAAACATATCCTCCTCAAGTTTCCCATTGAGGAAGGCTGTTTTCACGCCCATCTGCCAGATTTCATAGACGTGGTAAGCTACAATCACAAGCAAAATTCGAATAGACTTGAGCATAGCTACTGGTGAGAAGGTTTCATCATAGACAACTCCTTGTCTTTGTTTGAAACCTTTTGTGACCAGTCGGGCCTTATAGGTCTCTACCTTGTCGTCTACTCCAGTCTTTCTTTTAAAGACTCATTTACACCCAATAGGCTTAATGCCTTCAGGTGGTGAAACCAAAGTCCATCCTTGGTTTTCTTCCATGGAGTCCATCTTGGATTTCATGGCTTCTTGCCACTTCTCTGAGTCTTTACTACTCATAACACGTTCGTAATTTAATGGATCATCATCATCTATGATGCATACCTCATCGTCATCCTCTATGACGAATCCATACCTATCTGGTATCTTCGGCACTCTTTCAGAGTTACGAATATGGTGTGTAACAATAGGTTCTTTCACTTGGTTAGGTTACTGACTTTGATCCGTAGTATTTTGTGGTTCTTGAACTTCTTCAAGATATATTTTACTCCCACTGACCCCTTCAAGGATAAACTTTTTTCCCAAGAAGGTAACATGTTTCGCAACAAACACATTTTGATCAGTTGGATGATAGAAATAATACCCTGATGTTTCTTTAGGGTATCCCATAAATCTACACTTGTCGGATCTAGTTTGTAGCTTATCGTTTTCAAACTTTTTGACATAAGCTGGACAGCCCCAAGTCTTGACATGCTTAAGATTTAGTTTCCTCCCTATCCATAACTCATACGGGGTCTTAGGTATGGATTTGGTAGGTACCTTATTAAGTAGGTATGCATCTGATTCTAGGGCATATCCCCAGAAGGAAACTGGAAGATCGATAAAGCTCATCATGGATCGAATCATGTCCAATAATGTTCGATTTCTTCTTTCAGATACACCATTAAGATGTGGCGTCCCTGGTGGAGTCCATTGTGAGATTATACCATTTTCTTTGAGACAATTGAGAAACTCGTTGCTTAAGTATTAACCACCTCAATCCGATCGAATCTTAATACTTTTGCCAGCTTATTTTTCTACTTCACTTTCGAACTCTTTAAACTTTTCAAATGATTTAGATTTCTATTTCATTAAATACGTATATCCAAATCTTGAGTGATCATCAATGAATGTAATAAAATAAGAATACCCTCATCGTGTAATCGTTGTCATAGGTCCACATACATCTATGTACCAACACTAACAACTCTGTAACTCATTCTCCTTTTCCACTAAAAGGAGATTTAGTCATTTTTTCCATGAGACAAGATTCATAAGTTGGATATAATTCATAATCAGATAGCTCTAAGAGCCCATCCTTATGCAACTTGGATAATCTTGTTTCATTAATATGACCGAGTCTACAGTGCCACATATAGGTATAATTATCATCATCTCTTTTTTTATTAGTTTGTTCAATTTGAAGTATATTTTCATGGACTAAAAGATAATTTTCACCCCAAACTTTATACCTATGTTGACTTTAGCACTCCAAACCGAAAAAAGGTGTCTAAATACACCCCAAACTTCAATTAAACGTAACAAAAAGTATACTTTCGTCAATTAACCGGTCAAAAGTGACTGGCTAAGGCTGTAATGTTTATTACAGAGGGGTAAACTTGGTATTTTACATTTATTTCACATAATCTCCTGCCTTCTCTCTCTGTTAAACCCACACTACTACACTGAGTAAACTCACCCATACACCACCCACATCTTCCTTTCTCTCTACTTCAACTTCTCCACCTCCACCATCCTTTCCTCCACCCTTCTCTCTCCTCAATGACTGATTATCTGTCCATGACTGAATGTCATTCTTAATCTTTGTTTTAGCCACCAATTAGGGAGACACGAGTTAAAGAGCTTGGAAAATGGGTGAGAAAGGAATTTTGTGTCAGTGTCATTCTTAATCTATGCTATGTTCTTTCGCTTCACTCTAGGGATTTCTCCTGATCAATGTCTACACTGATTGACTTCTTCAACACCATTTTGTCAACAGAAGTAGTGACCAGCAACAGAGGCCTTGTCATGCTATCATCATCAGAACAATGCTAGTTCACAATCAGAAATAGATATTACTGGAGGCCACATATCATGAACATCATACAATTCAAACAAGATTGTCAAATTACATAAGATAGCAAGTGAGTGCAAGAATTAATATTAGACAAATTTAAATATTTTTACTGTATACCTGATACTCATCAGAAGTAAGGTACTTATCTCTAAATTTATGTAACTTAGATTATTACTTCCAATCACTCCCCCTAATTATTCAAGTACCCCGAATTCCCAATCAGCTCATTTCATATAAGTAAAGTACCCCCAAATTCATAAAAATAAATTGAAATCATGACTAATTGAAACAACGGTCCAAAACTGAATTAATACAAAATACAGCAATAACCCAACATTAAAACCAATTTGGACAAACAAGCCTCATTCGTGAAGGACAAGAGATCACTGGAAACAAAGACCCATGACCAGATGAACCCAGGTTCCAATGAGAACAAAATAAGAACTGCTTAACGACAAAGATGAACAGGAAATCCATACAACCAGTTTTGAACGAAACCATCTTCCAAAACCCCAGACACCAATAACCATCAAGATCCAAAATCCCAAACTAATGGCCTACAACAGATCTTCCACACCAGGCTGCTTGAATTCGCATAATAGGTTGGTTAGGAATATGAAACCTAACAACCTTAAGAAAATAATCAATTTTTGCATGATGAGTAGTTAACCAATCAATCCCTAAAATAACATCAAACGCAAGTATTTTCAAAAAAGAAATAAGGTCAACAAGTAATGTGTGAGTGCCGATTTGGATCAAACAAGACTTATAAACAATGGATGTAATGAAGATTTCTCCCAACAGAGTCTCAACAGATAAGTCAAAGTCTAATTTCTCAGGGGTAAAGTTCAAACATTTAGCACAAATAGGAGAGATAAAAGAGTGGGTAGAACCGGTATCTAGTAAGGTATAAACTTCGCAAGAATTTATAATTAACTAACTCGTGCTAACTTCGTTCGGGTTACTCACTTTTTGAGAAATCACGAAAAACGCTCTCCCTTGAACTACCGACTTTGACTTATCTGGGATAGCCTTTGGTGTCATCATTATCGCTGGAATTGACTTTGCTGCATCCCTTTGTTCCACGACCGCTTGCCGTTCTTCATCCTGTTCTTCTAACTCACGAATACGATCTTGCAGTTCTATACTTCAATCATAAAATTCTCCTAATTCATCGCTTAAAACTCTATATGAGTTCATCTCTTGATTTTCATATGTTATTTTTAAATACTGCCTCAAAACAAGGGTTAATTGACATGTCACATATTATCCCTATATTATGACCGACCAGTTAAATAACAAATAAACTTAGGTAGGTCATACTAGCAAAGAAATTACCCGCCTCTCCCCTCCTAGTTCTAGTCTCATATCTCAGCCAGTGATCATATCCTTAAGCTTTGATACCAACTATGACGCTCCCAAAATAGGTATACATCACCCATTCCGAGTCGCCAAATACATGGTACATAAATCAAATACAAACTTCTTTTATACAATACGACAATAGCGTAGCTTAGAGTTTTTACACGAATATTGTCTCATAGACAGTATTCAAACTCAAATGAAGTCCTCATTACATTTATTATCATACTATTTCATAAAATAGTGAGGACTACTATAGCCACCATCTCGGACCGTCACTCTGTTCCCCGACAAAGAGAATTTTTCATATCAACTTGCTTACTTTGCAAAATTTATAAATATTACCCACAACTATAACATTATATCAAATTCACACCATAATATTCAAAAATATAATTTGAGAAAAATTAATCTTTATTCATAAAACTTGGGGTCTTACACCATCACTATGAACTAAACTTTTAATTAAGATTACAACGGAACTTAGTATGTATTTTAAATTGATTGCTTCTTATTTAATTACAGTTAATTATCCTTGAATTGTTTATCATATCTTATACCTTTTGATTAATTGCTTGATTAACAATTACTGTAATAATCTATAAGAGATTGGAAAATGGAGTATAGATCTGGATATGATAACATTTGTTCATATAATCTGAGTAAGGTTAATATGATTATCATGTAGGATATGAATATACCTATGTGTCTTTTGTAACCATTGAAAGAATTTATACTTAAAATCCTGATTAACATAGATCACATAGGAATATAGTGATTTAATTGATCAGGGTGATTCTCTTTAATTCTATTGCCTTAAGGTATGATTTAGGATGAGTTGTTCATGTGACTATTGGAAGGAGCACATGAATATTATAAAGAATTCTTGGTTAATGATTCAGGTTAATTAACTAATTAAATAGGAAGTGTATTAGTTTAAATGAAATACTAAGGGAAGTTGTGATCTTAAGCTTTCAAATCTGCATTTACTCTTGTGATTAGTTAATTTAATAGTTAATTTTATTAATTTTAATTCTCAAAATTGTAAATATTATTCGTAGTTTAAATATGATTGATCGAGTTAAAATTAGTACTTGATAAATATTAATCTATTTTATCATGGGAACGATATCCTTGTTTGCTAAATATTACAATCGAACGCGTATACTTATGTGTTACGTGCTAGTAAGAAATTAGGCAATATTGGGCCTATTGGGTTTGAATTATTGGAGTAAGAGGTTCGGATGGATCAGGCCCATGTTGCGGAATATTCCTTGCATGAGATGCGATTTAATAAGGAGATTGGTCAGTTAGGAAATGTAATCCTAATTGTATTTATTTCCTAAGAAAAGGGTTAGGATTATGTCTGTGACGACCCCAAATTCTCTACATTTCTTGTAGCAGATTTGGTGATCACGTAAATATTCCATAAGATAATAATTCTTATAAATCCAAGATTCACAGTACTCATAGAATATAGTAGTTCTCGTCAGAACAATTATTGTATTTGAGTACCCTCCCTTGGATGTACAGGTTTAGTATCTTATAGATATTTTTTTCATATCAATAATTCCATGTATCTGACATTCATAGTATTAATGGTAGGGTTCTTGGAACTGAGAAGCGCTACCTCAGTGCATCAGAGAATCCCAATGTCTGTCAATACTATCATTCAGATGTATAGTTCATATAGATATTGTACTCTTTTCTAATGCCTTTAGAAATGTAAAACTAAATGAGGGAAACTAATAATACATTACACAACTTAATATATAATTACATAGATTCAAAATGTAGTTAACTATTACATTATAGTCCTCAAAAAGGATAACCATGTATTAAGCCTTTCTATCCTCAAATACCGAAACTGCTGGAATACATCATTTCTATCTGCAAATGAAAAATATTTACAAGGATGAGCTACAGAAAGCTCAGCAAGTTTTGAACAAGTAACAATATTATACCCACACTAAATCTGGATTGAATGAACATAAAGTTTAGAGTTTTTCCACACACACACACACACACACACACATATATATATATACACACACTAAGGTTTATCTGCCAAACCCCACACATTACGAGTTTTTGTCAGTCATATAAACTTAGAAACCAGGGTTAATCCAATCAACCAAACAACCTATGAGTATGCATATCATCCTATCTGAATAACCCCCGGTCATTGCTATAAATGCTGGTACATGGAACCCGGTCAGCCTGTTACTATTGGTTATAATAGTGTCAGTATATATGTTTGTACCAAACAACATTGGTTTCTCACAATTTATGCTTTGATATCAAATCAAACACATTTTACACAAACAATAGCTCATATGTCTTGGTTATGTTTGAACAATAAATCATAACCTTTTTAACAATAGAAATCATGTACACTGTATATCACAAGATCATATATGATAAATAGAAGACTTGTATTTAATTAATAAATTAAATGAAGCGAGAAAACTTGCATTTGAAATATAAAGTTTGCACAACGTGCAAAAAAACTTGTCTTGCCCGTCGATTACTGCTACGCAATCTATTATAACCTCTTTATTGAAAAGATATATCATTAGATCGATCTTCTAATTAGCATAATATATTTTATCTCATAACATTACTATTTTAATAACATATTATCTAACATTTAGCCACGTAATAAATATTAGATCTTACATTAAATCCTTAGTAATATTATCATACCTTGATAATATTACTATAATCTTAAACTCATTTCATATCATTAATCTTAATAATATATATTTTTTTCACTTCTTAGTATTATTAATCAATTAATAATACTTTAATCATATAATAATATATTAATCGTTTACCAATATTATTAACCCTTTAATAATATTATAATCACTTACTAATATTATTAATTATTTAATAATATTTTAACCATTTACAAATATTATTAATTTTTTAATATTATTTTAATCACACTTTAATATTATTAATTATTTAATAATATTTTAATCATCTAATATTATTAACTATTTAATAATATTTTAATTTAACTTTAATCTAATATTATTAATGATTTAATAATATTTTAAATCATTATCTAATATTATTAATCATTTAATAATATTTTAATCTAACATTTATTAATAACTTGTTAATCTAATATTATTAATTATTTAATAATATTTTAATAATTTATTAAACTTATAAAAAATTTATTTTAATTGTTTACCCTTTAGTAATTACTTTATTTAACAAACTTAAAATGCCATAAATATAACATCTCATCAAAAATGACCAAAATAGCCTTCTTAAATCTGATTACATCATCTTTAGGGTCTTTTGTCAAAAATATTATATGTTTACCCTTTATAACATCACTTAACTTATTTTATTCATTTATTCATAACTCAATCATTCACATGAAAAATACAAAAATAGTTTCAAAAATTCTAATTTTCTGGAAAACATCAGTTAATATTACCCTTATGAACATATAATTTTTCAATTTCGTTTATTATGCTTAAAATGGCCAAAATAGTCGGATTTTGTAACAATTTTCATGAACTGAGTTTTTGTCCAAACATTCCGACACTTTTAGGGGATGTTCTGGTTATGTATACGTACTTCCTATAAAAATTTCACAATTTTTGGAGTTACACACTAAGAGTTATTCATGTTTTCTTTTAAAATTACACTTTTTCGTAAAATTCATAACTTTCATTCTACACATTCACAAATCACCATCTTTTTATAGAATACAGCTAACTCATGATATTATCATTCCAAATTTTTCCAAAATTTTTAGAGTAAAATAATCGAACAAAACTGCCCTTGCTATATATGAACTGTCCAAAAACAGTCCTTTTTTCTATTTTTGTAAAATCTGGATAGTTTTCATTAAAACAACTACTATGGCTTGTAAAATCATCATATTTGAGTTCTATCACTTGGGTTGGAAAGCTAACTTACATATCTAGCGCACCTTTTTGACGGATCGCAAAAAGGATGTGTAGATTTCAAATTATAAGCTTACAAAGTAGAAAAAAATTAGGCTTTTCCACTTTTTTGAAAAACTAGTTTTCATTTCTTGCTTTAGATCCAATTTTTGATCCTCAAAAGTGATAGATCTACACATAACACACTTATTAACATGTATATCTATGGGTTTAAGTTTAAAAACATAAACTCAAGATTTGATTTAAAATAACCAAACTAATTTACATAAACTAGTTAAAGTTATACATTGATCTTCATTTTCTTTTCTTTTTCTTTCTTATTCTCTTCTTCTCCTACTTCCATGGCTGATCTCTCTATAGAACTCTCTCTTTTCTCTTCTCTTTCTCTCTCTCTAGTTTACTTTACTAGTTTTGGAAATAAATGAAAGAGAAAAGAAATTATCTTATATAAAAGCTACTTTCAATTTCTTATAAGTTGGTGACCCAATTTAAGTCTTCTCTAGTCTTCCCTCTCGTCTTTAAAAGCTTGCAAATCACCCTGACATATTCTTAGCATATTCTCAAAATATTCTTTATTCCTTACCATATTCCTTAAGATATTTTCTTAAATTTCAAATATTAGGTTTTCACCCCTAAGATTTTCCAACTTTGTAGGAATTCAAGACCAAGGGCAAAATGGCCTTTAACCATTACTAGAAAAGGGTAAATTGGTCATTCCACCATCTCTAGGAAGTTTCCTTCTAGGATATATTCGTCATTAGTAATTTTTATCAAGGGTATTTTAGTCTTTAATCCATTTCTTAATCTCCAAGCTTTGATCCAATGGTTGTGGTTGATGTTAGGTGTCAACATATGGCTGCTTTTCTTGGATTTTAAGCACATGGCATATCTCCCTTGATGACTCACCAAGATTTGGCTTTATCTTTTATTAAAAGTAATGATAAAGGATATTTTGGTAATTTTGCACCTACTAAGGGTATTTTGGTAATTTCTCACATAATTTCAAGGGTAGTTTGGTCATTTCACATGATTCTCATAAATCTTAACCCTTAGGGTTTGATACTTAGCATTAGAGTTTGCAAATTAAGATTTAGGAATTCCCGATTAGGGTTTAGGGTTTCCAAAACTAAAATTAGGATTTCTAATCGATCGTTAGGGTTTCCTAACTGAACAGTAAGGTTTACTAATGTTACACCTTATCTGATCAGTACTTAACATTAATTACATAAACCACATATTCTGAAATACCATTATAATAATATTTGTATTATTAATCAGAGTCATATTCAAAATAGAATTTTGATCAGGTATTTATTATTACTTTCTTTACACTGTTTAGTCAATAAATAAAGTGACTAGCATGTTGAATTCATACCATGCATGCTAAAAATAATTATCAACACTATAAAAATAAAAATAAAAATTATTCGTAAAATATTTAATCATGTAAAATTCCCGGACCTTACCATTAATGTCCAACTTCCTTTCTTTAAAGAGATTGAGTTTCATCCAATCATAGGTAACTTTCATGATTAGGAGTCCTACTATAATTCGGGGACAGGGTGTTAAAGGAGGTGTGATCAACTATAAATATAAGGCTACACCATAATTCACAAGTAAATACTATTTTGTGCACTAAAGTAACAAGCTTCCATTGCTAACCTACTTTCAGGATGTACTTATTCTCACACCGAAGTTATCCCCCGGCGGCCCAAGCCGTCAAGTTTTTCGTATGATTTCGTTTCTGTGCAGGATTGAACGCGTTATTGGTGATTGAGGCGCGTTGACAAATTTTGGTGTTAACATCCTTAATATTAACTAGGAATTCTATTATGGTGGTGTGATATTAAAAATGAGAGTAAAAAATAATAGCAAAGTAGGAACATCATGTCATTTTATAGTCTTCAAATAAAAATATACATCTAATTTTGAAACAAACTAAAAAAAATGTATCTCTAATTTTAGATTAATTTTTCTTAAATAAAGTATGGCACATTATCATTTGACTAATAATGTAGGATATTCTCTTAAATATATAGTCCAAAAATTTTCCAAGTTTCAAATATATTAAATTCCAGTTCCATATAATCAATAAATTTTTGTATGATTATGGTAAACTAGTTAATCTAAAAAAAAATTACAAATAGAACCCAGTTTTATTTATAAAAGAGTAAAAGATTGTCCAAAAGACTATGAAGATCTGTGGCAAAGGAGAAGCCAGCACTATGGGGCTTGAAT